>MEHQ01003250.1:85223-251830 GCA_008828725.1 Saccharina japonica
TCCTCCACCCCCCTCCTCCACCGCCCTCCCCTCCCCTTACCCCTCCACCCGTACAACGCCAATGCCAACACTGACAAGGCCAAGGCACCGCCAGCGCGAGTCCTTTCGTCCTTTCCGCTTGTTCATCGTTAATGCACCTTAGCATCTGCTCCAATCTGGTCTGTATGATCTGTATCACCTGTATGATCTAGTACATGTTTTCTGGGTTGGATCTGCACTATTTCATATGCAGATCCTGCACAACCTCTTACAACGGCAGATGAGGAACTATTAATAGATTATCTACGTAAAAGTTTATGCTCTTATCCAAGGTGAGGAAAAATGGAACCATTTTGCCGAACCTGGGCCTATGAAAATGATCTATTCTGCCCTCGATCATCACATCATCACCTGCGTGCCGAAGCCGCCACCCTCCCCCTCCCCCCTCTCTGCCAGGCCTGCAGCGTAATCGCCGCCCTGGTGCGAGTGCGATGGCGCATCCACCGCCGAGACGCCCGGCTAAGCGTACTCGCAGACCTCCGGCGCCTCCTGATGAGAGGCGTGGTGCGCTTCATGACAGCCACCATGCGGTACCACGCCTGCCAACGGCGGGCAAAGGAAACAAAAAAGAGAGCACAGGAAACAAAGAAAACTACTGTAATTAATTGATTAATCGATTGAAAAAAAATAACCAAAATAAATTAGAGCAACAAAAATAAAGAAAAAGAGCCAAGCTTTCTGACCAAGCATGTCTCACTAACGAGAGTACTCTCAATATCTCAGTATTGCTACATACCGAGTATATATTTATTTATTTATTTCTGATATAATATGATTCTGCCTATACGTCGTAAGCCCATCGGGTGGCGCGTGCTGTTTTCCTCCAAGTCGGATAAGTGCGTAAGGTGCACAGTTGTACATGTAGGAGAGACATACCGAGCTCGGATCAGCCGCTTAAGGCCGAAACCAACACATGTTTAGTGAGTATGATACATCGACACCGACACCAACCACTACTAAAGCCAACACCCAACACCAACACCAACACCAACCGACGGCTTTTCAAGCAACCTGCATTGACACAGACGCATCACGGCGAAAACTCTCCCGGTCACTGCGGGGCCTCCTGTTGAACACTTATCTTGTGTACTTACGCCAACACCAACCAACACTAACGCCAACACCAGCACCAACAACACCAACACCAACACCAACCGACTGTTAAATCAATCTGCATTGCCACGGATGCATCAAGGTGCAAACTTTCCCGATGAAGCGAGGCCTCGTGTTCAACACGTCTTTTGCATATTTACGTATTTGTTGTATAATATGTACACCAACACCGACACCAAACCACCCAAAACAAACACCCAACACCAACCCCACCTGCATTGCCACGGATGCGTCTACTGTAGATGCAAACAATCCCAGTGAATGCGAGGCCTCCTCTTCAACACGCCTTTCGTGTAATTACTTACACCAACACCAACACCACCAGAACCCAACAAATACTAACGCCCAACACCAACACCAAAACAAATACTAACGCCCAACACCAACACCAAACAACACTAATGCCAACACCAACACCAACACCCCGACACCACTAGACATATTTCCAGCATTGCCACGGATGCATCAAAGTGCAAACCCTCCCAATGAATGCGATGACTCGTGTTCCAACACGCATTTTGTGTAATTACTTATTTGCTGTATTTGCACCAACACCGACACCAAACACCTACCAACACCAACACCACCTATCACCAACTAATACTAACGCCAACACCAACAACACCAACATCAACACCAACACCAACACCACCAACACCAACACCAACAACAAACAACAATCGACGTACGTATTACCAACCAACCTGCATTGCCACGGACGCATCCAGGTGCAAACTCTCCCGGTGAATGCGCGGCCTCCTGTTCAGTAGCTGCGCCACAAACGCAATGTTGTACAGCTGAGCCTTGGCGTTGATGTGGCGCGGCCGGATGAGAGGGGCCAGCCCGATCCCCTCGGCCCCCGAAATGACCAAACAGGCGCGGCGGAACTGCGCTCGCTTGGCTTCTTCGTCGGGCCAGTCGCTCTCGTCGCCCTTGAAGTTGTCGTTCAGCTCCTGCGACGTGTGGCGGAATGGGGCAGGGAGGGTGCGCAGAAATGTTAGCAGGGTTTCTTGCTACTGCTGTAGTTGCAGGCGTTCGTTCGAGAGCACCTCGCTGAAGGGTAGCTCATGAGTTTCGTCACGCCCTACATACATCTAAATCATACAAATGTTTATGTTTCGCCGGGTCGTCCTGCAAATAGGGCGAGCCGTATCCGGCAGGCGTTGTAACAGTAGTACAGGCAAAAGCGTAGTGACACTGCTGGTGCCAACACGAAAAAAAGAAGAGAAAAAAAAAAACAGCATGCCGAACACATAACAATCGCCGCTGACCTTCATGAGCGTGATGTAGCATTTCCCGTCCGACAGGTCTTCGCCAAAGTTCGAAACGCGCCGCTCGCTGCCGCCCCACCTGATGACGCACAGAGACACACAATAGTGAAACCGTCAAAAGTGAAACCGTCAAACGTATGATATGAATCATCACCCAAATCGACAACTCAGATCGACACCTACATATTTACGTATCCGCACCCACCACATCATCGCAGTGCTCTCGGTGGTTACAATAAATACCAATACTCGTACCCACATACCCACCGACTTATGAACAAAGCTGTATAACAAACCATGGATGAAACTACGTAGTGCAGCAGTACAGAGGAGCAGCACGCACCAGGTACCATACAAATACAAATGAGATATTTCCAACCACTGATTCGTACGAATAGACCAAAACTATTGACCCCTATGATTTATGATGCGAGATGAGATACGTGATGAGTCAGTCAGTGACTCTTATGTCAGGCATGCGTGTTACACTGCTGTTACGCTACACGTAACACGTACATACGTATATTCACTCGTGTTCGCAAGTCCAAGCGTCGATAGCAAAATTCTCAATACCACTCTCGCAGATTTTGGGGAAAAAAATAATAATGATGGGATGCCTCCATATATACTGAAAACCCATAATTTACCCGGGACGACGATAGCAGTAGCGTTTCGCCCCCCTATAATAGGGGCTTTTCACGCAAACGTGCACCGTTCGCGAGTTATTTAGTCTCAACACGCATACATCTCTGATTAGCAATAATGATACAAGTATATAGGTAGTAATCGCAGTCAGTGGTGACCTGAGGTGGTGGTTGAACCAGCGCAGCAAAATCTCCTCCGCGGGCAGCTGGTAAAAGTCCTCCTTCACCTCTCCCTCCTCCATCAGGTGAATCAGGTCCGGGCAGCCCTTCCACCATGATTGAAAAAAAAAGGACAAAAAAGAAAAAAAAAAAAAAAAAAAAAAAAAAAAGAAAAAAAACAAAAATAAAAAAAAAAAAAAAAAAAAAAAAAAAAAAAAAAAAAAAAAAAAAAAAAGAGCCGCCGATTTCGGTATGGTGTAATATACAGCAGTGTAAGTACACTGTAAGTGGTACAGCAACATTGTACCAGGGAAAGTAAATGCCTCATACCAGGTACAGCAGTATACACAAGCAGATTACACACGACGGTGGGGGAATTGGGGGGCAAAAACATGACAGCAGTAGGTACTGGTACTGATCAAACAAAAAAACAAATCTCTCGAACCTCGTACCTGGTACCTGGTATGATACAAGCATGCAACTACCACACCAGCTTCGGGCCGAAATGTCGCTAATCAAATAATCCTGTTTCTTCCTTGGCTCTACGATTGTCCAACAATACTGTACCTGCTGTACCTAAACTCTTGCCAGGGAAAATCACCCACCGAGCCTGTACTCAAAACCTCCATTAGCACCTACCAGGTGTGTATAATACGACTTTTAAAGTTTGTACGTATATTGGTACATTATCGAAGACACAGCCACCACGCATTTATCATACGAGTATTATGATTTATATATTGGTAAAAGATCGAAGACCTAGCTTTGGAACGGTGCAAATGAGTTTCTTGACGATCGGCCAGCCTAGTTGAAGGAATTCACTGAATGAACTCACTGACGATTTGTAACCCCGTTTGTAAGTCTACATAGAAGTCTACATAATTTCATAACCCGACAGCAAAACAAGCATCCCTCCTTCCCCAAGCCTTGCTTTGCAGCTTGCATTGCTTGCGCCTATCGAGCACTTGCAAGGACATACACCCACCAACCCACCAACCCACCCACCCACCCACCCACCCCGGCACCCGTGCGCAGGGTCGAAGGCGAGAATAGGAGGGCGGGGGGAGGGGAGGGTATTATTCCAGGTACCATGTTAACCCCGACGAAAGGAGAAGGGGGGGGGGGTATTATTCCAGGTACTCTACTGTACTATAATCCCTGACGAGAGGAGGCGGGGCCGGGGTGGGGGCGCGGGAGGGGTTGCTAATATGTCCATTAAGCATTCTGTCAGCGATCCACATGCTAACTTGCCTCCGGAATGTAGGTTCAGGTAGGCGCGGGGCAAGAGGGGAGGGGGCGCGGGGCGGTACTTAATTTGTTCGCAGTGCTTACGAGGTAATCATTTTCGACGCATTGATCAGCATCCCTTTCGAGACGTGGGGGGGGGGGGGGGGTACTCTGTTGCTTGCCTTACGTAGTCATCTGACCATTAACCACGCATCCCTTTCCAGACGGGGTGTTCTTACAGGTCACTATATTTACATATTTACCCCCGTCATATTATCCGTTTGCCGCACCTTCAAATTGATCTGAGCGAGCAGATGCACTCGGATGAGCTGCCAAGATAGGCCGAGGATGCTGGCCGGACGCCCTTCGATGATGTCCGCAGCCCCGATGTTGACGACTTGCAGACCCGCCGCCTCCGCCGCTGTAAGGGCCACGTTGAGGTTCTCCGTCGCCTTGTAGAGCCCCAGAGGCTCCGTGCCGACAGGGACATTAATCTTCGAGTCAGCTGTGTGCACACAAGCAAGCGAAGGGATGGGGGTGCAAATGGAAGGGGTTTGCCATGTTTTGTTGTAGAGTAGTGGTCCCTCTATAGCGCCGGTATGTGCCAGCGGGAAAAACCGGTGCTATAGCGGCAACTGGTGCTACTCCGGATTGGGGAATATATAGGTTTTAGTATGGAAACGGAAAAGTGTGCCAAGCGAGTTCACCGGCGCTATAGCGGGCAGCCGGCGCTATAGAGGGCAGCCGGCGCTATAGAGGGCAGCCGGCGCTATAGAGTGACCACTCCTGTAGGTGTATCATACTGCTGTACGTCTTATTGGGGTGAGTAGTCCTCTGTTGGTACTCTTGTACTATTGTCGTACGCCTTTTATGTGCATGGGTACGAACACAACTTGTGTTGTACTTTGTACTGCTGCACGTTCTTATTTGCAAGCGTAGTCGTTAGCCCCCTTAAATCGGGACCGCATTTCGGTTGTGGGGGGAAATTACTTAGCAATACCGTATACTGTAATCAAGTGATTTGATAACACACCCCATATCAATAGGACAATTTTCGGAGTCGATGTTCTCGAAAGCATGCCTTAAGGGGAGACACACCCAACGAAAAAGGGGAACTTTAACTTGGGGAAGACCTCGTCGAGATAATTCCGGAGACGCATCTCTCGGCGTCGGTACTCTCCCCGGTGTCGAGAAAACCAGCTTGAAAATAGCACATTCGTCCGAGGGGGTGTGTTATCTTATCACCCCGGGTGATGTACGGGTGCTATTTTATCATATAATGCCATGCGGCTTACACGGTACCACCCCCCCCCCGGCTGACGAGGCACAAAATAACCCTTTTAGGTGCAGTCAGTATCCAAGGATTGGTAGCTGGCCAGTGAAGCAGGGCATGGGATAGATTGCAGGAAGTGGAACAGTCCTTTTATGAGTAGGCAATCGGATCTGTTTTTGTGCCCGTGCTGGTCAGAGGTTCGCTAGCTTGGAGCCTTCTCTGATAGAACCACGAGATGGCAAGCCAGCTCGGGGTCGGGTGAGACTGAGGTCTCCGCCGCTTCGGAGACAATTTACGTGAAATTAGACTGAGACATTTTTGTTTTTTTCTGTGCAGTGCACTTCTGAAAGGGCTAAGGTAACCGTGTCCACGTTCGAATTTTCATCACACTGCTGTACTCGTGCATGCTCAACACACACGTCAAAAGTTTACAACGGGTGGCTTTACTCTTCTTGTGCCCCGCAGAAAAGAGCAGTGCATATATCCGCAGAGCTTTAGCTCGCCTATGGAACGATTAGAAGCATGTAATAATCTCTCGCAATTGTGGCCTTAAAAGGCTGTAACCGCGTATCCTTAAAAAGCTGTAACCGCGTATATACTATAATAAAGGAGTAGTGCGTAGCCACAACTATTAATATTAATAGTAGCGACAATTAATAGCGACTGCGTACCAGGTATTATCCAGCGACAACAAAACGCGACTACTGCTGCTGTTAGCAACGCACACTGCAGTTTGCACCATGCGAGGTATGGCACTGATCCAGCAACTTCAAGCAACTTCAAGCACGTTCATGTTACCCACCACTACCACTGCTGCAATGAACATGAACATGCACGAGTACGTATCTTCTTCCAGCTATGATCTCCCATCGACACAACAAGTACGTACCTGGTACGTACGTGTACGTACTTGTAGCTCTGCGTACAGAAAAACCACACTTGGCAGGTTAAAATTGCAACGTCATGGTCTGGAAACGGCAGATAACCATGGCTTTCCTTTTCACGGCCATGCCTTTTCTTATGGTGCGGTGCAGTGCGGTGATGTTTTACCGAACCAAACTGAACCGTTCGGTTTAGCCGCATCGGATTATTGAGAAAAAAAATCCGCACAGCACCGCACACTTCCCAAGGGGTACGTAAAACTCTGACCCGAAAAAAAAGGACCATTTCAATTGAATATTAACATACATAAGGTCCTTATATTCTGGGACAGACTGGTACACATATATAGTCTATAGCGACAAGGTGCATACACATATATATGTAGTCTACAGCGACAAGGTGTACAAGGTGTACACGAACACATACATAGTTTATAGCGACAAGGGACGTGACCTTCACTCCATTCCAGTCCACCCCACCCCACCCTCTAGGTGCACTCCATGTCTTTCTTGGCGATGACAGTGCGAACCAACCTCAAAAGACATGATCCATGAAATATTCCGCATTAATTAGGTGCAAATATATGATAATAATGCTTTAGACTCGACCGAAAGAAATCGCCTCCTGCTCGTCCTTTATATCGTATTATTAATAATACAAAAACACTCGTATATAGCGTCATGAGTAAAATAACACACATAATGAAACATTACATTTAATAGTTAATTTTCACAATCCCATGTTCTTTCTTTCTTGCTTTTTTGCCTTGTTTCTCCCTTTATTTCCACCCTATGCCGGTGTCTTCCTCTTTTTCGTGTTGCCTCGCCCGTGCAGCAGTTATCTGTTCCTCTTGAGCACGTGTGTTTTTCTTCTACAGTAGTAGGGGCGCTTCTGTCTCCCTGCGTCATTTGCGTCATTTGTATTATGTTTCATTTCAGAATTCGTTTTATTTTGTCTTTTGGTTCTTATTTTTTGGTTCGGCTCGTGTCGTTGTGTTCTCGTACCCAGTACGTTGAGTATCTCACTTGCTTTACCCATTAATTTGCGTTTTATTTTGTTTTGGTTTTTCTCTGTTTCACAGCAGTCTGTGACCACAGAATTTGTATCTCTCTAGGATTGGGAATCAGGACAGGCACTGGGTGTACTGACGTGGTTGAGTAGAAAGAACGGGTTTAATGTGAAGACAACACACACACATGTTGATGCATGTATGTATGAAATTTAAAGAGGTAGCTGCCCCAAACTGTACGCTCCTCAAAAACAGCGGGTACATGTACCAAACCTACTACTACAGTCAAAAATTTCCCCACCCACTGCTGTCAACTACGTATAAACTTGTAAATCATGACTCGTGTATATGATACAGCAGCCCTTGGAAATAATTTGAGATGCGAGTTTCTCCGAAACTAGCCGGGCCGGGGCGAACACAACGAAAATGGCTGCGTTGGGAACATCTCATCTCGTCGAGATCGTTCCATACACGCGTCCCTCGGCGCTTGCATGTCCTCCCCGTTGTCGAGCAGATCCGCTTTTGAAATGCCACATTCGTCCGAGGGTGTGTTATCTTACTAATAGTATACTATTACGGGGGCCATAGTAAACACTAGTAAATAGGACCTACGGTACACACAAAAACCTATATATTTACCTATTCTTAATAACAATATTTGGTCCTATTTACTAGTGTTTACTATGGTCCTCCCCAGTAATATTAGTGTGTTACAGCAGTACAAGGGTCCCCTTCGGGATTGCGGTTGGCTTGAAATGAAACCCCGGGGGTGTTGTCGCAAGCTCAAGAGGGAGAACGCAGCAGGCGTTCAGGCGTTCGTTCCTCGCGCATACCAGCTGCGTAGGCGTACTCGTACGTAGCCGCCGGGTAAGAACGGAGAATAAAAACTCTTTCAAAGCTAACCCTTTTAGGACTGCAGTCCCGATTTCGGGACAAACCACTCTAATTCTAAGTGATTTGTCCCCAAAACGGGACTCCAGTCCTAGAAGCTAAGCTAACGAAAAAGAAAAAAAAAAGTAGCCACCCCGGGCAAGTAACCTGGCAAGTAACACCAACCAACCCGAACGAGTTTGTAGTTAGTTCTGAATATCATATATACGGTATGTGAATATTCATGTTACCTACATGTGGGACGGTAGCGTCTGTCCCTTAGCAGGCAATCTCTGTCTCCAGTTTGGGTGTGGAGACTAGTGGAGACACACCGAGGTGGATGGGTTGTGTGGTGTTGCCACACTCTCGGGGGTCAGCAACAACAGCTAATCTCAGAGTGATGTGACCCACCCGAGGGGCCAGGGATGGGCTTCAAGGAGTATAGTGATAACGAGGCGCTCCGATGTAGGGGATAGGACCTGGAATCCACATACAAAATATAAATATTACTCGTAGCTACCTTGAAAGTACCAACACTATGTTAACAGCTCCGTCCTTTGTGGACGCAGTCACTAACGATTGTTTCAATACAGGTAGCACACGTAGGTATTTAGCTCTCGCGATGCAAGTGCCGAAAATAGCATCAGCCAAATGCAGTAGACGTAGCCTCTAGACTATACTCTACACGAGCACAACGAGAAGGGTATGGGCATGCATCCATGCCCATACAAGACAGGAGGGTATGGGCATGCATGCATGCTCATACAAGACCGACCACGCACGCGCACGCAACACATCCACATCGAATAGACGGCAGCCATGTCACCGCCTACCGCAGAATTGGGTACGCAAACAACACCGGTATTGCTGCCGTGTAGTGTATTGGCCCTATAAACCCCTGACGAAACCAACGCTAACACAGCAGAACGTGACTTCGAGGGTGGCACGCCAGCCTGTTGCTAGACAGCGTTTGAGGATCGCGGATCGGCTCCGGCACAGGCTGCTTCCGAGAGGAGGCACCCCCGTGTATTAAAAAACCAGGTGCCACCTCTCAAACACGGTCAGGGGGGTTCCGGTCCGTGAATCCGACGGTCCTAATCCTGTCCGTGAATCCAACGGTCCCTATCCGGTCCGTCAATCCAACGGTAACTATCCGGTCCGCCAATCCACAGGTCCCCCTACCCGGTCCGTGAATCCAACCCAACGGTCCCTATCCTGTCCGTCAATCCAACGGTCCCTGTCCGGTCCGTGAATCCAAAGGACACCTACTCGGCCCGTGAATCCAACGAGACTCCAGGGGATTCCGGAACGTGAGTTCGAGGGCGGCGAAATCCAAAACACCGCCAGCCTATTCGGGCCGTGCATACAACCGACTCAACGGGAACGTGAGTTTAAGGGCGACGAGACAGTCTAGACTGCGTTCAAGGGACGCATTCTCAGTCTAGACCGCAATCGAGGGTCGTGCAACGCAACGCCTGTCGGGCCAGACTGCTCTCAAGGATTGGCACACGTCAGTCTAGTCGGGTGCGGTTGGGGGAGCGGGGGGTCCGTGAGTCCAACGGGCCCCTAGGATTTATCCAACGTAGCCTTAGGAATTATCGTGAATCCAAATGACCTTTAGGGTTTCGTGCGGTTAGGGGGGTCCGGCCAATAGATCGAACGGACTACTGTCGGGGTTGGTTGTCTCCCGTGCATCCAGCGAACCCTAGGGATTCGTTCGGAACGGCGGGGCACAACGAGGCACTACTTGCCACACTTGACACATGACACCCACCAGCAAAGCATAAAAGATAGTACAGGGCAAGACACGGAAAATTTTTGTGAGTGCAAGAAAGCGAGCGCGAAGAAAGCCAGACTTGTTGACAATTCATGGAAACTACAGTGAGAAATTCAGAAGCTGTTAGAGCCATACATATATTTTTAAAAGTTAACAGTAGAACGCCTGGACCAGCTTTCCCGTGTCTTACCTTGGTACTGTTATAGGTGCCATGTATCGTAGTACCACCACCCCTGCTGCTACTACTAGCTGTACGGCGTCCTTGCACCACCTATACACCGCCTCGCACCACGTGCAACACCAAAACCAGCATGGTACGTCCCAGGTAAAGAAGATTGGAAATTAAATCAAGCTATGATCAAATCAAGTTTGGGCTAGCCCAGACTGCAGGACGACGAAGCAAGAAACTTCTTGCAATTTTGATTAGTGGTCAATTGCTCTCTAATTTTGCACGTCGGCCCAGACTATACTCGATCCCAGACCGAACCTTAACCCTAACCCCAACCCCAACATCCTAACCCTTTTTGGGGAGCTCGAGGTCGGCAGCGGCGTCAGGTCGCGCGGCTTTGCAGCGTGTTCGGTGGCGTTTTCCGAAAAAAAGAAAAAAAAAAGCGGCTGAAAGGCCAGCCTCGACCCAGCAGACCAACCACCTGTACGAACAACTTTGCCGAACCGTCGTGCATTTAGTTAGAGCGAGTCCGAAGTTGGGAGTTCCAGCTATACATATTGGCCTTACCTACGGAGCCGGGTATGGCGAGGCAGACGAGGCGGCACATAAGAACGCCGTCGTGGAACTTATTGAAGAAGTCGCCGCCACCAGAATCGAGCGGCAGCAGGTGCTGCAGGAACGGGTCTCCGAGCAGGTACCGGTTGAGGTGGCACGCAAACGCCACCTGGGGGGTTTCACGCAAACACAAATACATGGAGCAACGTCAGAGAGCATCAAGCAATGCGTGTATACGTCTCGCACCTCGTAATATACTACGTATACTGCTGTAACATGAGGACTGAGGACACGTGAACACATGTATAAAACCCGTACTCGTCGTACATCGTACACATATATATAAAATACGTGCGATCGAAGTATCACACTCAGCTATTATTAATAGTACGAAGCAAAGATGAGTTTCGACGAAATCCTCAATCTCACAGCTGTTTTTAATTTTTCAAATTATGAAAAGATATGACACGAGATGATCTTACGTATCAAACGTATACCGGTTCCACGAATTAATTAGATCCCGGTGTACCTCGTATGCGCCATTTCGCATTTCGATTTGTACCAGCGCTACGCATATGACACCACCACACAGCGACTGCTTGCAACCAGGAATCATTGCACCCGGTACATTGTACTGCGGCAGCGTAGTATTAATAGTACAATCAATAGTGCTGCCCCCCGAGTATCATATACCAGTACTTTGGAAGTCTATTATGTATGTACCATTACAAACAAAAACATGACGTAAGGAGTGTTACAGAGCTCAACTCATCGCAGCTGGCTCATCATTCCGCGGACGAACAGGTACGGTACCAGGTATGTTGCACCGGATGTATATCGTCATGATATAGTCACATCGTCGCATCAAGCTGCAGCCACCAGACAGGAACGAATGGACAACTTTAAGTTTCGACAATGCGAACGAATGGACAGGTCGCAGTACTACTCCATGACAAACACATATTTCGTGTCCATTATGAGCCCCATGTACAGCGCGAGCAGCGAGTGCTTCTCGTGTTCTCGTCATGTCGTCACTCGACAATCTACACGACCCTTGAAACTTGACACTCGATCATGCCCCTACCTGCCTGTAACGCCTAAACTACTGTACTACAAGACAGAGCACCGACAACACAGAGCAACGAATACTGTACAGTAGTAGTACAGTATTAATAGTAGTAGTACGTATCCATATCCGATATACCAGGTAATCAGTGGGTATTGAGTATTGAGTAGTTTGAAGGAAGCGGCAGACGCATGACGCATGACGGATGATCAAATACACACTTCGTTCGTAGCCTACACTTGCTGTATCTACAATCTACAAGCAGTAGTACGTCTTCATGATGAGGCGGCGTATATTGTCTCCGCATGACACATGTCACAAGGCAATATGATATCATCAGTGTCTGCCAGACATGAGCGCCAGGGGCCATGTTGGCAAACCTCTCAACCAAAGAGCAAACCAGTTTATCGGCACTACTCTGTTGCTACATACCGTACGAGTACCAGTTACCTGAACCAGTATCACAACAGCAGCAGGCAGCAGGTATTATATCATGAGAGAGACAACAAAGTTACGTTACAGCTCTCGCGCTGCTTTTTGGGGGGTGCACGAGGCACTACTGGTACTCTGTTGGGCGCCGAAAGAAAAGTCGAGGCAAGCGAGTACGGACAACATGACGTCTTCTACAGCGTACGTATGGTACGAGTACGAGTGCGTACAGCAGCAGCAGTATAGAACAATGCGGCGCATCGGTCGTCAGAATAAATCGGATGGTCAAAGAGAATCAATCATCCCACATCGCACTCATCGTACAAAGGCCAATCCCCCGCTCAACCCCACGCTCTCAATGGTAGCCGCCACCAACGACACCACAGCTGTACTGGAAAAGATCGCAGCAGTGCCTACGAATCTGTCCGGATGCTGTTTGTAGGTCGGAACATCAGTTATTACCTGGTACATGGTCAAAATAGCAGTAGAAAAGGAATCAAAGCAAAGCATCGAAGCAACAACAAAGCAAGCAAAGCGCCCAGAGCAAAGCAAATCAAAGCCGTACTGAAAGCAGCATACCTTCTCCTCGAGGTTGTACGACGAAAAAGCATCCCCATTGCCGACCTCTCTGTCGAAACTCTTGCCCGCAGAAGACTTGTTGGAGATGATGCTGCGAAGCGCGGGAGACGCCGTGGTCGGCTCGTGCTCGTCCTCGTCCCCCTCTCCCCCGTCCGCAGCCAGCAGATCCGATATCAGC
Organism: Saccharina japonica; assembly: GCA_008828725.1. Taxonomy (NCBI): domain Eukaryota; class Phaeophyceae; order Laminariales; family Laminariaceae; genus Saccharina; species Saccharina japonica. Next base: position 98,464 of record MEHQ01003250.1, read on the forward strand.
TGGCGCTTCGCTCTAGGGGTTGGAGTACAAATCGGGGCACTCTCTGATCGCAGTATCCCAACCCTCACGGTGCCGAGGCCAGGCCCGTTGGACTTAGGCGCACGGGGGGTAGTCGGGGAGGGCGATTCCACCGCTGCTGCATCACGCGAGCTGTTGCTGCGCTTAGAGCTTGACCCCGGCGACTTCTTGTCCTTGTTTGACCCGTTCTTCTTCTTGCCATGGCCGAGGCCGAATGCGTCTTTCTTCCACTTCATCGCTCCCTGCAGCTACTGCTGTCTGCTGCTGTTGCTGCTGTGCCAACAGCAGTAGCACCGCAGATGTGAGAGAGCCTGTGAAAAGCAGCAGAAAAAGGTCAAGCAAGTAGTAGTACGTACTCTATACTGGCGTGCCTCTGCTATCAGCACCAGGGCGAGCTTGCTCGCTGGCGCCCCAAGCCGTGCTAGAGCACCTTACCCCCCGCCGCGAGCAACGGTGGGGGGGACTCCGCGACAGACAGACAGACCTTGCTGCTGCGGTATCGTGCGTTGCTTCCCAGGCTGACGAAGTTCAGGCGCAGTGGAGTTGGTTGAGGTACTGGTGTGCTGGGGTCCACGCTGCTTCGACAACAGCAACTCTCTCTCATCAAAAAGCTCGGCTAAATTTTATACGAAAAAAAAGTCAGCTGTGAGTTATATTAATTGACTAGTTGACTCAAATTTAAAGAAGCGTGTTCGGTACCGATTTGGACTTAAATATAAGGACTCTTGGATCATAAAAATGAATACAAAAGGATCCTTATATCTAAGTACAAAGACAGTAATTCGGGTGTTTTCGTCGGTAGTCGGTCGTCGGTAAAAAATGAAACCGTCACTATTTTTTTTACCGAGATTTGCTGCGTCCTCTGATATCGACTTCGCGGCTCCGCGAGGCAACAGGCAGACTCGCCACTTCGGCCGCACAGCGCCGTAATCCGTGAAAGGGGAGGAGGGGTAGCCATGGCGCTGGCTGCAGCAGATGCAAGGAGCGAAACATCGCGGACGGGCTCGTCCCGCTCGAGCGGGTCGAAGAAGTACAGGGTTGTCTCTCGCAACAGCAACGTGGATGAGTCGCTGTTCGGGTCGAGCAAGCCGAAGAGAGGACAGGGGAAGAAGGTTCTTATCGGACACGTGAGTTCACGAGGGTGTGTTCGGTGTTTGGCGCAGTGTCGGAGCTGTTCTTAGCCCAGCGCAGTGAAGACGGGGCCTGGGGCTGCGCAGGGTTAAGGTCCGTGCGGTCCGTGCAAGTGCAACAGTTCGATCTGACCACCGCAATCATCATGCACACATTTACCTCTACTGAAGTAACATGTTGTGTCGAGAGTCTCGGTACATATACCCGGTAAGCATGTACGGGTTGTACGAGCCGAGCACAGCAGCATCGCCCCATCTTCCCGAGAAGTGCACGCAAAACCGCCCACAGGTCATGGCGTGAAGTTGATCACAATGTCATCGAGTACGAGGATAGCCAAGAGTTCCTGCTTGGACCGAAAGTGGTGGAGAGCTTTCACGACACGCCAACACAGAAATAACAATACTCGTACAACAGTACGTACTGGTGTGTACTCGTACTGTTGTGTGGTAACGGCAAGCGCACTCCGGCCCGTTTTCTACATTTTACCCCATAATAGGTCAGTTTAACCATGCATGCAGATGAGGCTACTGCACACCGCACATCCGTATCGAGAACTCGGCTGATACATGAGCAATAAGTGTAGGTCAGTTACAACTCAAATCGGTACGACGATGTCGGAACGGTTGAAGCATGACCGAAATCGCGCAAGTGGGCCGAGTAGACGAGCCCGAAAATCATGCAGAAGGTGCGCTGATGACACTACGAGTAAGAGTCTAAAATGTTTGCGGAAAATGCAGACAATCGCGGCACGAGAAGAGGGAATTGTTGTAAGAACAGTAAGAACAGTTGGAGATGAGCAAAGCGGAATTGCCCCAAAACAAAAAAAAAAGTGCATGTTGTATATGAGTACGTATAGCGCCGGTAAACGTCTTAGGCCAAAACCCTTTCGCTGCGACCACGAAGGGCTTATTCGGCGATGAATCGGAGGAGCGCTACGTACCATTTTCTTCATCATGCTACAAGACAACACGTTGGTTGGTGCTCGTAAGTGCTACTACTGTTGTACAGTAGTACACATGTTTTGCTCGGGCTACCTTTGATTTACCCGTCCTGGCGCAAGCAGGTGCCCCCAAAGGCAACAGTCATCACCGAGGACGAGCTTGCTGAGATGAAGAGAAGAGCAATAATCACTTCTTTAGCTGACGAAGTGGCCGCAAGGGAGGCGAAAGAGAAGATTCTCGAGGTGGGCCTTGTCCCCGAGGGGTTCGGAGTCCGTGTCGCCACGGGCATGTACCTGCTGGTCGTAGTTTACCACCTGGCGATTTCCCTTGATACTATTAATGCTACTCTGTACGTTATTTCTTCATGTAACAGAAACTGTTTCACTATCATGACAAAACAGGTCCATGTATGTGGCTCACCAGGTTTATCGTGTCCCTCTTTGTCAAAATTAATTAACCCACACTAGCTCAAGGGGTTAATTACTACAGACAGCGAAGAGATTGGAGCCCGTCCAACAGCTCGGTGGGTAGGGTGTTGATGTGTTGATATTACTGTAAATCAAAAAGTGAATATGTACATATACACGAGCCATAATTCCGGCCGGGGTGAAACCTGGCAACTTGATTAAAATATTATGTGTTTGTGTTCCATAGGCACACGGCAGATTATTCGGCACAACGGACCACAAACGTGAGATACTGGGCCTCCACACTCCGCACCCGTGGTGGCATCATGACATCCTGTCGGCAATCAAAACAACCAAAACGACGTTCAAGTACTGTATGTCGAGCTACAAAAAAATACACAGGGAGTGCGAGAGGTTTGGTTCAGATACTTGGTCGAACAAAAAAATCCGGGGCGAACTCTTCGTCACCCGTTACGTACTGGGCTACCGAAATATGTAGGTCCAAAATCAATACTTCATATAGTAGCAAGTAATTACAGCGCGAAGAAAAAGAGTGGACGTACTGCTGTAGTTAGCGCTGACCTTGTGAGGTGCCCAACAGGGGGTTCATTCTAACGGATGCATTCGTCAACAGCCCATAACCGATACATAGCAGCACGACAGGAGGAGGCTCATGACCGAGTTCCTCGAGCATGCTCGGTGGCATGCCGGCGTAGTGCGTAGTCAGCGCTGACCCTGTAGAGGTGCCCTACAGGGATCTCTTTTTAACCGACGCATCCGCTAGAAGCATAAAACCGAAACAAAACAGTACGACCGACAGGAGGGTGCTCGTGACCGAGCCCTCCGAGTTATGCTCGATTGCATTCATAACCCAGTAATAGCTACTCGTACCTGAAGCAGCCCCCCACTATAACGCGAACAGCACCGCAACCAGCAGTTGTGGTAGACATTAAAGCATTTCTCCTCGATAGGTTCACGACAGGTGTATACCGTAAGACTACGTCTTCCCACTACCGAACACCCAACTAAAAACTGCATTAGAAAAATCGGGTAGCAAGCCGCGCTCGCCAGGTAGATTGGGAGCCCTTGGGTTCGGGCTTACAGTGGTCTCTGTTTCTCGCGAAGCCCGATAGTGCAATTGCGCTATTGCCATTCAACTCTACTGGCGTCTGGCGTACGTTGTCTGTCACATCATCAAAAACCAATTTTCGCGTCCGCTAATCTATCAGGAGAAGCAAAGGGCCGCCCGAGCTCGCAAGCAACGCATGCTGGAGATGGAAGTAGAAGCTAAACGAAAGGCGCTGAAGAGCGATATAGAGGTGAGGGATTGCATCAATCACAAAAATGCCGATGCAGATAATTCCCCCTTTCGTGAAATAGAGGTAGAAATCACACGTACACCTTGTAAAAGCCCCGACGTGATCGAGGACTACTCTGTAGTAGTGCAGAATACCGCAATCTGCAGCAAATATCTCTTTCAGAAAAACTTTAGCTATTAATAGGTCCACCGTGGTAGAGGGCTATTAATAGTACAAAATAGCGATATAGGTCGTACATAGCCGGACCCGTCGCGCGCAGAGACCTAGCTACGTAGAGATCTGCGAACAATCCTCGCTTGCTTGGAGATGTGTGATCGAACGACCTGCACCTGTATATTCAATGCTCACACCCTACAAAGCATCCAGAAAAAAAAAAAACTTTGTCTTCCTCTTCACACGACGTTCCGGCAAAACTTTCCCCCCCAAAACACCCCAATGGTCTGCTTTCACGGGTACCGCTCTTTCCTTCCCGTCCCGTGAAACGTAAACCAAGGTGGAGCAAGCGGCACATGACCAAATGGTGAAGAAGATGGCGACGGAAAAGCTCGATGCCAACAACGACCTCGTCAAGATGCTCAACTCCCTCGGGGCGCGCGCGGCAGCATTCACCATCCGTGATAAGCAGGTGAACGCGGCCGAACTGCAAGGGGGAGTTGGGGAGGGGGGGGGGGGGTACTCATTTGTTTCTCACCTTAGTCGTTTGACCGTTGACCACACATCCCTTTCGAGGCGGAGTTGAGGGGGTCCAGCTTTATTCGATTCCAAGCGTTTCCGTGCTGGTGCTACTGTTTTTGGTACTGCAGTGATGAATGCGGCAACCGGATTGGCCTGCACGTGCCCCGGGGGCGGTGAGGGTGCTCTTGATTGTTTTGTTTTGTTGTTTCAATCATCAAATTTAGTTTTCACCAGCTCAACTTATATGTATAACAAGCATTTTTACCCTTAGCGGCCTTTCGGACAAGCCGCGGTCACAGGTTTTGGTAGCTGATACCACTGTTTCGCACTGATATGTCTTTATTGTCATAGTAATAGCCCCCTTCTCTGTTTAACTTGCACCCCTTAAATCGGCGTGTCCCTCTGAAATGAAGCTTGCAGAAAAGGAGAGGAGAGAGGGCACGGAAAAAGGTTACGACGAACGCATGGACATGATCATGGAGGTGCGCCGACACTTCGGGTTACGCTAACTGTCACCCTTCTCCCTGGGTCTACGTATAGGGTCTAGGGTCTAGATCTAGAGTTTATTTCGGGTTGTGGGTGTTATCCACATGAAATTCCGTGCTTCTCCTTCCGTTCGGGTAATATCAATGCGTGAATACGCTTGGCAACACCTGTATTCGGGACACATAGCGTAGAACAAAACAGCCTACGAAGTATGATAATGTATCCAAAAATAATTCCGGCCGGGAGTGGTCGAAGTCACGCGGTTGGCATATACGCACGCAGTACAGTACCGACGGCACTGCATGCAGTTCAGCAATACCGACGGCCCTGCACTGATGCTAATAACAAACTCGTGCTCAACGGCAGTTGGACCGCCTCAAGGACCTAACGAGGAGGGACGCAGTGGAACAGGCCAAGAAGAGCAAGCGAGTGGAGGACCGCAAAGTGATCACGGAACAGATCGAGGCTAGGCAAAGGGCCAAGCTCATAAAGCTAGAGGCCAGGGAACAGGCAAGCCCTTCGTCGTGTTTTCTTTTATCGCGATGCCGGTAGATATAATACCTTTAGCATAATGATTTTAGGTGTTAGTGGACTTTCGAGTCCCCTTTTAGCTCTGCCGCGGGCATTTGCGAGAGAAACGCAAGAGCGAAGAATTGCCAGCTTCCTTTGGCCTCAGGCCCCAACTGCCTCGAGACAGCTTTACTGCTGCCGATTCCAGCCTTAATTTTTTTCGGTGTCTGCTCTCTGACAGCAACGCATTGCCACGCGCTTGAGAGCTTTTCTTGAATGCTCTACGTATGTACGACACACAGCAGTGGCGCAGATGTGCCCTGGCTGATTGAGTAATCCCACACAGCGCTATGGAGCTCTTGTAACCGATGCATACACACTTCCAACGACGGACCATGTCAGTGCTCTATGAACCGCATTGCTTTATAGGCTAAACGTTACCGAACGCTACGACTCGTACGCGGACGAAGTCTTTCTCGGTGGCAGTGTTCTACAAGAAAAACCGCGCCTTTCTGAACGTTACCCAACCTTACTTCGACGAAAATATTTCGTAGTCGCATTTAGTTGTTCGCAGGAAAACCGCGCCATGCTGAACGAACGCCGTCCAATGTTACGCCAACAAACTCTTTCTATCGCAATGGTTTTGTTTTATCAGGAAAACCGCGCCTTTCTGAACGCTATCCAACGTTACGCCTTCATAAAGTCGCCCCCTTAGTGCTTGAGATGGCTCAGATGTAAATATGAAAGTGAAACCTGCCTCCCCTGCTTTGTCGGGAACGGTTTGTATTCCACCTGATTGCTGTGCGACTCGTCTGGCCCATACGCACTGTTCGTTTTGCAGGAAAACCGTGCCATGCTGAACGTCATCCAACGCTATGCCGACGAAGACAAGGCGGCGGCAGAAAAGAAGGCCATCGAGGCAAGTACGCTGTTCAAAGGAAGCCTCTACGTATAATAGACCTTGACCTAGCTTCGACCAAAAAATGGCTGAAGTGTACTATAACCCTAACCTCAACCCTAGCCCCTGACCGCCTGGGAAATTTCGCGGAATGTTCTAAGACGTAATGAGGAGTGAGTAGGGACTATCAGCCCATTTTCTCGAAGCTGGGCCAAGTCGTGAAATGGTCAAAATGGTTGAAATCGCCACTCCGTTACCATAGTGATCGTGGACAAGGAAACTCGCCCATTCGTCGTACCTCAGCTTTCGACCATTCCTCGAGCCATGCTTGCATTCTTAGACCTGCAGTTACGCCGGCTTGGGAAACATCCTGTTCTTTGCCTTGTGCAGTTCGTTAGTCACTCTGCATGAGAGCTAGAGTACAACAGGTACTACGTGACTACGCGGTCTTATTGCCTGGTAAATATATTTGTATTCATAACAGGAGTACTGGCACTCTTCTGGATGAACAAAAAAATACACGCCGTTCAGTGAAAAATTACATTGCCTTAGCCAAGGGTACACGACGAAACGACAAACCGAAACCACACTCATATCATTGAAAAGGTCAGAATGGAAAAATTACTAGTGCGGTGGGATGGGCATTCTGTACTTCTTAAAAAATCCGTACCGTACCTCTTTTCCATTTTTGAACTTGGTTTTAGTGTACTCCCTCTCCCTCTCTGGGTTGTGCGTACAAACAAAACGTGGGGTATCAACTTGTTTTCCGTGTACCCCTCCCTGCCACAGCGGCATAAAAAATTGAGTGAAAGGGCGAGGTGGGAGGCAAGGATGGTAGACCTCCAAACCAAGTACCTTCTCTTTTTAAACGCGAAAATGCGTTGCTGACGAGGCTCGAACCCGCGCCCACCTCTTCCTGGGTATTCAGCACTACTCACCCACCCATCCTACCAGTACACCTCATAGTCACGCCAGTCAAACAGGCACGTAGCTCTCTCCTTGTAGCGGACAGCAATATGATACGCGTACCCGTTTCCGTCGTTGATCAGGTTCGGGAAGCGCGGGGGGCTGTCATGGCGGCGAACGACGCGGCCATTGAGGTGCGCCGCTCGGCCAAGCAGAGGGAGCAGGAGGAAGTCGAAGCCATCCTAGCCTACCAGGCCATGAAGGTACCGTACCGTCCGTCCCGTTCTGTCCGACCTCGTCCCTCCCAAAACGACCTTCCTCTCCTCTCGAGTGCGTGTATATATCGTCGTGCGGTGCTTCTATTAACAGGGAGTCGTCTGATTCACACGATTTACCTCCAGACTCAAACCGGTATACAGTACCGGCCCGCTCCTAAGAAACCAGAAATCGGGCTTAGGCTGACTTTCGTACTTGAGAAAAGGGTGTGTCCCACACTAACTTCAGTATAATAGCTGTCGGCTTTCTTATTTCCCCTGTAATGTTTAGGCTGAGTTTCTTGTGGGTCACTTTCTTATGAGATGGCCGGAAGTGTCGTACTGCAACAGCATCACAGCGACGCTCAGCACGTGCGGATAGCGTTAATAGTAGTGTCGGCGCGCAACATTGCTGTGTTGGAGCGCCAGCGGGGGGGGGGGGGGGGTGTACTTCATATTCATGCATGGCCGTAGTCGTATGGCCATAGACCCTCGCATCCCTACAATGCCGGGACGAAGCATGTCGGGTTTTCGCCGACCATGCAGATATTACTAGCACCAAGCGCGAAGCGCCGTGAGGTGTTCGGCGAGTCGCATGAAGGGTGAGCTGCATCTACTAAGAATTACGAACCGTTTGTGCGGGGGGGGGGCGTACGCATTTGTTGCTTGCCTTAGTCCTTTGGCCATTGACCACGCATCCCTTTCGAGACGGAGCACCGTTTGTGCGGGGGGGGGGGGGGGGGGTGTGGCAGATTTACGGTCGTCCCGGTGGACTATTACGGGGTAACATTGTAAGCAGAACCAAATATGTTGTGTAAACATTAGGGGGGGTGTATGGTTTATCGGTTCCATCCTGGATTCTGATTACTGTGTACTACTATTTTTCACTGTTTCTTACCACATTAGCCCCCCCGGAATGGTGGTTTAACCTTGTGACTACTAAGTGAGGTCGATTCCGCGGGTTCGAATCCCGCCGTGGGCCTTTTTCTCATAAAAAAGAAACTGACTGTACGAAGCAGATTAAAATAATAACCACCAGGGAGTGGATAGCACCTGCTTGCAGCAGCGTGTGTATACACGAGTCGACGCGAGTCGACGGAGGAAAAAAACTGCTGAAATTTTCTCGCGATGAAAATGAAGGAAAGCACCGTAGTAGGGGGGGGGCAGAGTGCCTACTATGTGACCGCGGATCTGAGTTACGAAACGGGGGTAGCTGTAGAAGCAGGGCGGAGATGATAATTGGGATGGAAAAACGAAAACAAAAAAGAAGAAACAACCCCTACGTAAGGCTAGAGCGCTTATCTCGTCGCGAGATGTTTTTGGAGCTCTTATCTCGTCGCGAGATGTGTTTAGGGGGTCGTCTGATTCGCGCGATTTTCCTCCAGCCAAAAGTAAAAACAAAATCCCCATGATACTCAGTTTGCTTTGGGATATGTTGAAGCCATGCCCGTCCGTAGCTCTTCCTAAAACACCAAGCGCATGAGGTGTATTTGTCTCTCAGGCACGCTCGTGCTCATTATGCATGCGCAGAGATACGGCGCCCCGAGAAGTTCGGCCCATTGATATCGCCGTGTTGGAGCGCCGGGAAAGATGCAGCAGAGTAACTTACTATAGTACCAGCACCCTAATATAACCCTCGGTGCGTATCAGCCCTGTTCGACTGCTTCGAACTCAGCTACGCTGTCTAGATAGATCGATGGGTACGTGCCGGCGTTTGCAAAGTTCGGACCACATCGTATGCTTTGTCTACGAGTATGTACCGCAAGATCCCAGAAATGTTTGGACTGCTCTGGACATTGAGCTTTTTCTGCGGATGTTGGCTATTGTGCGCCGCGTTTGGCAACGCACCGCACGTAGGACGAGGAGATGCGGCTGCGAGAGGTGGCGGAGGCCGAAAGGGACCAGATGATGAAGGCCAGGCAGCAGAAGCTTTTGGAGGGACAGCAGGTAAATACGTGCGGAGCTTTTCTGCTCTTAGATCGACACGTATACTTGTCATTCACCTCCCTCCTCCCCCCCCCTTCGCCCCGGCATTGTAGGGATGCGAGGGTCTATGGTCATACGACTACGGCCGTGCACGACATGAGCACACCCCCCCCCTTCGCATGACAGTTGCATGTCAGTTGCACGACAGTTGCATGACAGTTGCATAACCGTTGCATGACAGTTAACATCAGAATCTACGAGATACTCGGACTCAACACGTTGCACCCCGGCTATGGGCTATGACCCTTTTTGGAGGGTCATAGCCCATAGCACCCCGGCAACCAAAACCAAGGTACTCCTGAAAGAGTGGTCGGTGTGTTATGCGTGCGTGCGTAGGCGTTCGAGACGACAAGGCAGGCTGGAACGTAAATATTGGACCCTATCTGCACCACATCGTAGTCCGGAGTTAGGTATCCTCAACGTTTTCACATACAAAGAACCTCCACGAACAACTGCACAAAATATTCCATACTAATTCCAAGTCGTTCGTCCCCAGAAAAATGGGGTCAGTTCTAAAGGAGCTAAGACCCAAACGCGAAAAAACAAAATCAGAAATGTTGCGCAGTCAACTCAAGCCTGACAGGTGACTCGATGAGGTGAAAGCGTCAGTCTGCTATGTGTGTATGCTCAAATTTTACCGACAGGTCATATATTTTTTTCGCTTCTAAGTAGTTGCGCGACAGCGCAAAGCTACGTTTAGAACAGCAATGTTCGTCGTACCTCGACGGAGGAGGAAAAAGACACGCTTACGTTCGCTCGCGTTCTGTCCGCGGCAAGTTCGGTGTACACCAGGTATACCGGTAAACGACGACCTCCTCAAACTATAGCAGTAACGCCTCCACGCATTCTGCCGGGGAATCCGCTGTCTGCTGTCCCCTGTCACTACTGTAAGTTATCAGTCTGATGGTCTAGACTACTGGCAAAAAGTAAAAACAGGGTTAAACTCTTCTCCTCACCAGCATCCTCACAGACTGAGAACTTGACCCCTTAAGAAATGGTCCCACGAATTTGGGGGAAAACTACTTGGAATTAGTGTGGGACATTTTTTCAGTTCTGATGAATGGGTTAAGAACAGGCGTCGTCGGCAGGACGCGAACTCGAGAATTAATTTGACCCCAATCTCCACCACAATCAATCACGCCCCTTCGCGCTGACCGTCTATATACTCAACATCTCAACGAAATGAACCCCTATGTAGCAAAAGCGTGTCGAAGGGAAATATACTGCAGTTGTAGTATCGTCAAAACACCACCTAATCACCGCCAATTGGTTTGACCGATTTGTTTTACAAACCAGAGGGACATGGACAAGCGCGCCGAGCTGGATGAGCTGAGGGCCAGGCGCGCTGCCGAAGAGAAGGTTGGTCGGAAATTCTTGTTTTTTTTTTCTTCTTGTTGTTTCCCCCAAACATGCGGAGTGCGTTTTTTTTGTTTTTAATGTTCCAGCCCAGCCCGCTTTCGTCGTTGAGTGTTCTCCTTCGAAGCGTAGTGTATCATATAAATATGTATTGGCGTCTGTATGAAAGTGCTCGAACATATGTTGTGTTTGTTGTTGCCTCGGTTTTATTCTCATATTGCGGAATGATTCTGAGTTATCGACGTTGAAGCTACTGTGTATGGTTCAATAGTCTACTGTAGTTCAATACTCTGCTGTAGTTCAATAGTCCACTGTAGTTCAATAGTCTACTGTACTCCAATAGTCTACTGTAGTTCAATACTCTGCTGTAGCTCAATAGTCTACTGTATATAATCCAATAGTTTACTGTACTCCAATAGTCTACTGTACTCCAATAGGTTTCCTTCGCGTTTTTGTTTGCCCTTGGTTTTATGTTTCTTATTCGAATATTTGTTAATGTTTATGAGTGAGCAACGTTGAAGCTACTACTGTAGTCCAGCAGTCTACTGTAGTTCAATAGCTTATTGTAGTCCGATAGGCTACTGTAGCCCAATAGTATACTGTACTCCAAAAAGTGTTATTCTTGTTTTTGTTTGCCTTGGTTTTATTGTTCGTTCAGGGAATGTTTATGAGTGATCAACGTTAAAGCTACTGTATATAATCCAATAGTCTACTGACTGTAGTCCAATAGTCTACGTCGTACTGTACTCCAATAGATCTCCTTCTTGTTTTTGTTTGCCGTTGGTTTTATGTTTTATTTTTCGAATGTTAATGTTTATGAGTGACCAATGGTGAAGCTACTGTAGTTCAGTAGTCTACTGTACTCCAATAGGTTTCCTTCGTATTTTTGCCTGCCTTGGTTTTATGTTTTATTCTTCGAATGTTCATGTTTATGAGTGATCAATGTTGAAGCTACGACTGTAGTCCAGTAGTCTACTGTAGCTCAATAGTCTACTGTACTCCAATAGTCTACTGAACTCCAATAGGTTTCCTTCGCGTTTTTGTTTGCCCTCGGTTTTATGTTTTATTCTTCGAATGTTAATGTTCCTGAGTGAGCAATGTTGAAGCTCATGCTAAATGTTAACGTTGTCGGACAGCAAAACATAACGACAACATAATCATAATAAAAATATAGCAGCGGCGTGAAAGCGTGAGTCAATGTAATCTTCAACTGTCGTATAGTACCGGACAGCCGTTTCAACGTGCACGTTAATGTTGTATTTGTACATTGTCAGGAAGCGAAAGCAAAACAGACCAGAGTTATCTGCACTCATTTCGAAACATATTGTTCTCGCATTAACTCATCGCCAAAACAATGTAGTCCGTGGTTACCATACAGGCAGGCTCCAATCACTCTGGAGTGGAAGAATACCTGCTCTTGAGTAACCAGGCGTAGTCGGGCGCTTTTCTTTTGCATGGCCGCGGTGTGCTGACTTCACGATTTGTTTGGTGACGCACAGGAGCGTGAGATGAGGCATCGCGAGAGGTTCGCCGCGCAAAAACGCCAGAAGGACGTTCATCAGCTACAGGTGATACTGTCCGGCCATACTATCTGACAATCTACTGATTGACGTTGATTTCATCTCTCTCAAGACATTTTAATCAGAGCGGGTGCTCGGGAATGGCGGCAGTCTGTGCGCCGAACGGGCTGGAACTACGTACGTACGTGTCTACCGCTCAGTGGATGCGGTTTCGTTAGTCTCCACCAAGCCCTTTTCAAGGGCAGGATCATGCCTTCGACTTTTGAAACAGCGTTGAAGTTGCTCTTGCGCCGATGATTTATGGCTGCATCGCGGGTCGTATAATAATATGACACGGGGTTTGCTCGTTGGAAACAAACGCTACGCCCGCTATGATAGCGTACTTTGTTTTTCACTCTGATCTGCGATACAGCGTGTGCTGGGCCGCTCGGCCAAAATTTCCCGCCCCACTTTCCGAGCGAAACGCTTTACACGACACGGAGATCAAAGTGTCCAATGTGCGCGACAGCTGCCGTTTTTGTATTTTTTTCGACGAGCTGTGGCTCGCGCGATCTACATTGCGAGATAGAAACTACAGCAACTGAACCGTGGGCAGGAAGCGAAGCTGGTTGCCGGATCTCAGATGCCAGCGTACAGCCCGCGTTTACCGTGGGGAGGGGGGGGTTATAGTGCAAATACGTCAGCTGTGAGGTCGACATAAATCGATCGATACTCAGCTTTTCATAAACTTACTACCTACCAGTATACGCTACTGTAGCTGTGAGCTCGACCGATTGGGTGGCTAACTCAGCTTCTTTAGCTGCTGGGTACATTTTTTTCCGGTTTGACCGTACCGCCGTAACACCGTACCAGCTTGGTTGTGTCATTGTAACGGTTGTAGTTTTTACGACGTTACGGATATGGTGTTGTTGCTGTACAGCAGTAACCGTTACTTTTTTGTTACGGTTGGGTCGGCGAATCAGGCGGATCGGAAGCGCCAGGCGGACATGAAGAAGGCGCAGCTAGTGAAGGAGGCGCAGCTAGAGGAGGGAGAATACGAAGCGGCGGTCAGGTGATAGATTAGTCTCACCCTTCCCGTGTTAACAAAAACCCGAACAGCCGAAAGGACTATCTATGCCCTTTCGTCAACATCTTACAGAGGGTTACGCACCACGCGGTGGAACTTCACTGATTCCGTCCAATATTACGAAGGACCATCATAGTAAATAGGCCTAAATAGTGTTAGTAAAAATAAGTAAATGTATTGGGGTTTTTGTGTGTAACGTACTGTAGGCTCTATTTGCTATGGTCCCCCGTAATAGTTGACGTCGAAACGTGCAGTCGGCTGACCAACCATCTGCCCTCCGCCTCCGCTGTCATTGATTGCGCAGTCAGTGTCTACCAACCGAACTCTATACGGTATATCGGAAACAAGCCTTGCTCGACTGTATCCACTGAAATCTGTCTTGCTCCACTTTTCTGCTCTACGACCCCTCGTGTGTTTGCTTACGAAACCAACCGACCTTGCTCGACTGTATCGACTGCGTCTGCTTACGATCTGATCCCTGGTACCTATGATAACCTGTGGTATATACGTGTTTTCTTGACCTCTCAGATACAACGCTGCTATGTCGGAGAGGGAGCGGCGCGAGAGTGAGGCCAAACACGCCGCATGCATGGAACACCGGAGCGCCATCCTCCTCCAGGTCGGTCAATCTAAACAATGGCTGTGACGCACGGGCGCTACAATAGGAGGTACCTCGTACCTTTTTTGGGCCAAACGATGGTTGTGACTGACTATTACTGACTATTAGTATACCCGCTCGACTGAGGAACTACCTAATAAGGCATGCACCTTGTAAGGCATGTGCCTTATACAGCATGCAGCTTATAAGGCATGTCTTATCACCCAATAAGCTATGTTCCTTATAAGGCATGCCTTATCACCCAATAAGGCATATACCTTATAAGGCATGCTTTATCACCCGATAAAGCACACGCCTTCTAAGGCATGCCTTATCACCTAATAAGGCATATGCCTTATCACCTAATAAGGCATATGCCTTGTAAGGCATGCCTTATCACCCAATAATCCAGGTGCCTTATAAGGCATGCCTTATCCCCCAATAAGGTATACACCTTACAAGGCATGCCTTGTCGCCCAATAAGGCATATGCCTTATGAGGCATGATTTATCACCCAATAAGGCATATGCCTTATAAGGCATGCCTTATCACCCAATAAGACATATGGCTTATAAGGCACACCTTATCACCCAATAAGGCATACGCCTTACAAGGCATGCCTCATCACCCAATAAGGTATATATATGCCTTATAATGCGCATGCCTTATCACCCAATAAAGCATACCAGGTACGCCTTACAAGGCATGCCTTGTCACCCAATAAGGCATATGCCTTTTAAGGCATCCTTATCGTTTGTGTTTTGACGATACGGTAGTATTGCGTATTACTCGTACGTACTATTATTCCATTTGCCGTTCAACAATGATTGTGCAGCGTTTATCACCATCATACCGTCCACATACACACTACGAGTACTAACAAAAGACTAACGTATAACTACACTACGTCGTACTCGTTTACAGTACGAGAGTCCAATGGCTTAAAACATGGAAGGTTCTGTATCGATCATGCCTGAATCCTTGACAAAAACATATTCGTTGTGAACCTGGTCAAGCACGCCAGGTACAAGGTTCTGCACGCCTCGGACAGATCATCTAGACCATCTAGATCATCTAGATCATCTAGATCCTTTAGACCATCTAGACCATCTAGATCATCTAGATCCCATAACCTGCCGTTATGATATATTGTGCGGGATCTGTGTAGTACAGATTGATCCAACCCAGGGAACAAGTCCTAGGTCATGCAAATTAGACGTACGTACGTACGTATGCTGCCGGAAACTTATTTTTCGAAACAGACGACGTACATAGGTCTCATAACGCACCAAGTTTGCTTGCTCCGAAACTTGAATACGGTGAAAAGGATGGGCGAAATCAAAACGGTCCACGCCTCGGACAGATCAGCTAGATCATCTACAGATCAGATAGATCATCTACAGATAGATCGTCTACAGATAGATATTAACCTGCCGTTATGAGATGGTGTGCGGGATCTGTATGGTACAAATCCAACCCAGGAAACATGTACTACTGTAGATAGATCATGCAGACTTTACCACCCGACAACATGAGCTAGATCATACAGATCATACAGATCAGGGATCTACCTGCTCTGAACTATCTAGATCATCAAGCGAGAATCAACCATATGTCCGAGATGTGAAACGGTCGAGCGTGTTTGACGTTTTCTTTGTTTTTAATATTTTTTTTATATATTTCAGGTCCAAGAAGCCGAGGCAAGGAGAAAGGCAGAGCGAGCCGCCAAATTCGAAGAAGGACGGCGCTTGAAAGAGGCAAGAATAGTGTCCCCCTGAACCTACGTACAGCAATCACTAAAAGCACAAGTTGTACGTACACCTTTCTTTTTTTATACTGGCTGTTTACTTTTCTATGAGTGTTCCACCGCGTCAAGTTGTGTCCGGGGCTACAGCGGGGCGTGCTTCTACAACGTCAATGCTTTCAAAAATCACGATACCGTGCAACGAGAGGGGCACCCCCCCCCCCCCCCCCCATCCCATGTATTGTCTTCGCCCTTCCTTTCTCTCTCCTTCCAAACAAAAGTCGTAACTCTCAAGATCCGGGGTCACAGAGTAGGCGCTTCTCCCTCCTCCCCACTATACGGTTCGTGCCTTGATTTTTTTTATCGCGAGAAATTTTCAGCCTAGTTGCGGCCTACCCACGCTGCTAGGCGCTCTCAGCAGTTGGTTCCATTTTTGTTTTGCTAATAAATTCAAAAGCCCGACCCACGTGGGATTCGAACTCACGGAACCAACTCTAGAAGCGTTCGAGGGCACCACTAGACCACCGGTGCGACCGGATGGCATATAACACCTAAATGTTGTCAGGTTCCCCACGTGAGGATGGCGTATAACCTACTAGTATTTCGATAACGAAAAGTACCTGGTACCACGTATGTCGGTAATATGTAGACCTGTGTGCTACCTGCCTGCGTGCTGTGTGTACAAATATGCGGTGCAACCTGATCTAAGTGCGGTGCAGCCTGACCTAAGTGCGGTGCAACATGACCCAAGTGCGGTGCAACCTGATTTAAGCGCGGTGCAACCTAAGCCAATGAGCTTCAACGCATGTAACGAAACTGTTAAAGCGTAACAAGCTGACAGTATAATCTAACCTAGTAAGCCCGATACACAATCCCATGGGTATACAGTAGGGTTTGCAATGGTTGGGCATCACAGTTCGAGAGTGTCAATGGTTGATGCATTGGTTGAGGAGCTGCGTCCGTGAAAAAACGAATTGGGCGTATATACTACCTTAAGGTAGAGAGGCGTGCCACATTTTGTTTTCTAATGTTTCCCATTTGAGGAGCTATATACTAATAGCAAGTCCAAAACTCTGATTTTTAAGACAAAATAAAAGTGCAGTAATAGTCAGTAATAGCCAGCAATAGTCAGGAATAGTCAGCAATCGTCAGAAATAGTCGGGAATAGTCAACAAATAGCCATGAATAGTCAGTAATAATTCGCCAGAAATGTTTCGGACAAAAAGTGCTACGTAACCTTCGCCTTAACGACACATGCTATCTTAACCCATTCAGAACTGAAAAAAAAGTTTCCCACACTAATTCCAAGTAGTTTTCCCCCAAATTCGTGGGACCAGTTCTTAAAAGGGGTTATGGCAGAGGTGCACCTGCATACAGGCTTTTCTGAAGGTCCTCAAATGAGGAGCTCTATACTAACAGCAAGTCAAAAGGTCATTTTAAGACAAAAGGCAGAGGTGCACCTGCATACAGACTTTTCTGAAGCTCCTCAAATGAGGAGCTCTATGCTAAGGGCCCGTTTTCACGAAGAAAAAAAAAAATCAAATAGGAAAAAAAAAAAAAAAAAAATCCGCTTTTCATTGGTCAGAACCCGCACCACCACCCAAGATTATACCCCAAGATCCTAATCTTTGGTGCTGGTGCGTGTGTCGACCAATGAAAAGCGTATTTGAATTTTATTTTTTTCCAAACTGAAATTATTTTGTACTCGTTACTATGGGCCCTAACAGCAAGTCAAAAGGTCATTTTTAAGACAAACCCGACGAACGAAATTTCCTCCAGGGTGCGATACGGTAGGTACAATCTCCGATACTAACCTAATTTGTACATAACTTTAGGCGCGACCTCCGATACCTTACCTGCGATTTAAGTACGACCTCCATGGCCTAGGTATACAAAAAACCTTACGGTTATAGTATAATATTGCAAAAACAAAAAAAAGTGGCATTTCGACGATTTTGGGTTAAGGAAGCTTGAATAGCCTTTAATAGGTCATTCAGAAAATATTTTGACCAAAAAAACGGTACAGTATATACCCCTATCATAGCACGGATCACTGTAATATACTATAGTACACTATATAATCAAGTGAAACCCTTTCCGTAGCTCGGGTCTCATGTTATTACGGAGGACTATAGTAAATAGGACCAAATATTGATAGTAAAAATAGGTGAGTACATAGGTGACTGTTTGACCGAACGCTGGTGCATTCACTAAACATGCTATGCCCCGGTTTCCTTTGTAGCTGTATATGTAGACTCGTCGCCGTGAAAGGTCTCGTTTTTGCTCTGTCTCTGCCATGTTCATTATTATTATTTGGTTTGTTCTTGAAGCAGGCGTCAGAAAAATCCGTCGATGGGCGACTGACTTCACGACGGCCATGAAAGGGGTGTGCTTTGGTGTTGTTGCCCGACACACCTACTGAAAAGAAAATATAAAACCGGGATACAAGACAAACTAACCGGGGAGGGGGGGGGGGGGGGGGGGGGGGGGGGGGGGGGGGGGGGGGGGGGGGGCGTACTCATTTGTTGCTTGTCTTAGCCGTTTGACCGTTGACCACGCATCCCTTGCGAGATGGAGCACCGTTCCTACTCCTAATAGAGACACCTCCAACATTTGGGCGCTCATTACGTTGTGTCCATATATTACACATTAACTTTTTGCTAATCTTATCCCCTTCCTGTTTCGCCGCCTTTGGCCACCATCTATCTCCTAGTATTCCGCCCCCGGAAAAAAACGGCCTCCAAACAAATGGAAATCCTAACCAGGCCGCTTTTTCCCCTTGCTTTCAATCCTCCGGCGGATGGGTTGAAGTAAAGGTTAAAAGCTCACCACACTTGGCACATACAAAATACCTGGTATGCGTCGTGTGTCGATTCGCCTCTGGTCTGTCACTTGTGTACCTAACTCGTCATTTGAGTTTGTTGTGCACGCGCTGCCCCAAGCTATGCAAGCAAAAAGTTAAACACCCGCCCTCCGCATCGTAAAATTTTCATCGGAAACTGCTACCTACCACCTATTTCGTTGTGACGCAGGAGTACACGACGGAGCGCGTGAAGTTGGAGGCCATGCGCGACAAGATGGTTGTGGACATGGAGAAGAAGGGAATCAACCCCAAGGTTCGTGCTCTTGCCCCAAGACTAAAACAGTTTTCATGCAGCCTTGCCCCGTCTACGTATCCGATCAGCATACGTGCCAGTACACCGTATGATACCGCTTTAGCGCTCTTCTTGCCCAAGCAGAGCCGTTACAGCTTTGGCTTTGCTTATATCCCATCGATACACACCGTTGTGTTTTTGTTCCTCTTGCCCAAGCATAACAGTCACAGCTTTACGTAGCCTTGCTCCGTCCAATCCGATCGGTACACACCGTGGCCTTTTTGTCTTCCTGCCCAAACAGAACGGTTACAGTACACAGCATTTAGCCTTCCATCTACCCGATCGGTATACACGGTTGCGTTTTCGTGGCCTTCTTGCCCAAACAAAACGGTTTACGGCATTCAGCCTTTCTACATCTACCCCGCGTCGGTATACACCGTTTCGTTGTTGTGTCCTTGCCCCCAGCCCCCAACAGAACGGTTGCAGCATTCCGCCTTACTTCATCTATATCCGATTGGCATGCATCGTTTCGTTGTTGTGCTCTTGCCCCGAAACAGAGTGGTTGCAGCATTTTAGCCTTTGCTCCGTCTATACGATCGGTTTACACCGTTGCTATCCGGTCGGCATACACCGTCCGTACGTACGTGGCATCTTTATGATCTTCGTGCCCAAACAAGAACACTTATTTCACAGCCTTGGTTTCTTTGTGTACCCGGTCTGTATACACTGCTGTTGCGTTCTTCTACCTCCTCCCCCCTGCGAGTCGCATGGAGCTCACCCTTCATGTAGGTCGCCGAACTACCTAACGTCGCTTCGGGCTTCATGCATGTAATATCTGCCTGGTCGGCGAAAACCCGACGTGCTCCATCCCGGCATTGTAGGCATACGAGGGTCTATGGTCATACGACTACGGCCATGTATGACATGAGTACCCCCCCCCCCGATATCTCTAGCTTGTTTATGCTCTTCGTTACCGCGTTGTTCCTTCCCGTGATTCCGCGAAAGGTTAACCGAGCGGCGTATGATATCAGATCAGTAATTGCTACCCGGCTTTTTGCGTGATACGTTACATAACGTCACGACGTGCCCTTCCCCCCCCCGCCCCTTTTTATACGTAGGGTGCCGACTTAGCGTATACCTCAGCTTCTTATCCCACAATTCTGGAGTACTGGTACGGTACAGCAGTTTATCCCGAATAGCGCAGGCAGCTGGAGATGCGTGTTGTTACGATAGAGGTATACCTTTTTTTGGCTGATTTTGTTTCTGAATGGCGGAGCTCCTTAACCCATTCAGAACTGGAAAAAAAAGTCCCATACTAATTCCAAGTATTTTGTCCCCGAATTCGTGGGACCATTTCTTAAGGGCTTATAACCCAAATTCGTCGTTTTTTCATTCTTGTCTTGCCATTTTTATCATTTTATTATACTTTAAAAAGGCATGGTATTGTTCATCTGGTAACGCTTTTCTTGTTCTTTTTCTCCGAACTCAGTTTTTGGGTGAGTTACACAGCACCTCAAGTGACCACGCTGAGATAAATTAGGCGAACCTCTACCGTAGTAGCATTGGGTCATTGGCTGAGGTGCTTCTATTGCGCGCGGACCTGTCACAAGCACGCCTTTAGTTGGTCACGAAGTCGAAGGTATGCTGAGGTATGTTAACCCCTGTTGTTCCGGTGTTCAACTTATCAAAGTGGCGTTTGGCATGTTCGCTGGCGCTGCCATCCTATATTCACTAAAAAAACCTTCCGCCGCTCGCCTTCGCTTTTTCCTCGTTCGTGCTGTTCGTTTTTTTTTTGTGTGGATTCCGCTCTATACCTGATGCAGTACCTGTCCGAGATGAAGGCTGTGGACATCCACAAGATGCACATGCGTTAGCGCTTTCGTGCGCCATGCCACTGCTGATGTTGCTGTTGCTGCTTGGACGAGGCCACAGCATGCGCTCGCGACGACTTTTTACCGTGTGATGGGTTGGTTTCGCACCGTGTTTCGACGTTTTGGTATAACATAGCACACGCGTACAAGTGGTTCGACTGTACTGTAAATACAAGTGGTTCGACTGTACTGTAAATACACTGGACTATTTCGTAGATGACGGCGGCCTATGTCCTGAAACCGGTGTGCTGGTTTCGCAGCTTCCCGCGACTTTGAGAATAGTTGAGTAGCCAAAAGCGGGTAAACCCGGTGGGAATGTGGCCAGCGTCGGGTGGTGGCCGGCGTTGGCCAATGAGATGGCGCCCTGGGGTCGTTGCGGTCACTGAAATACAATGGTACCCTGTTTTGGCCACATTTCCACTGAGTATACCCGATTTTGGCCACTGCTTTTGAAAAAGCAAAGCACACATGTAATATATGGTGTGTGGGGCTGTAGCTCGACTGTAAACACCAATCAGGCAAATATGGTAGCTTATCTTATTCTGCGCGCCTTACCGAGGGAAGAATACTATAACCACATGTACCAATCTGCCCCGAATATGTACGAAGGAAAAGTTTTCTATTCATAGTCCAAGTGTTCCCTATATGTTGGGATAGAGTAACCAAGCGGCCCTCTCGTTGTCAAATACGCATCGGCGCGGTGTTTGCTCGTCGCGGAGGCTGCGGGCACAGGTAGAATTGGAAGCGTCCATCTCGCCATTGAGTGCCGCAAAAACCCAAAACCTACCCACCAGTCAGTATGACGTGCGGAGAGCGAGAGACACAACAATCCAAGCGGATGTGATGGTAAGGACAAGTCTTAAGATTGTTATTGCACGGCCAAGGAACGGGTTGGCGTGCTTATTCCACAAGTGTTTGTACAAACATGATAAAATGTTTGGCGGAATCAATAACAACTATCTAAGAACGATCGAGTCAATAGTAATGGTTCCATACGGTATGATATGCGAATGATATGAGCAGTACTGAAGCCCCAAATACTCGGAGTACAAGGAGTACCCGCAGTATCGGACTCCGAAATACTCCGAGTACAAGCAGTATCGAGAGTGTTCATACCCGAAATATTCTGAGTACGAGCAGTATCCCGGAGTATCGAACCCCGAAATACTCCGAGTACACGAAGTACCTGAAGTATTTTATCTCCAATACTCCTTACTTTACTCCAAGGTGTGTGTAGAAAAATGATAAAATGTTTGGCGGAATCAATATTAAATTTCTAAGAACGATCGAGTCAATTGTAATGGTTCCATACAGTATGATATGCGTATGATATGAGCAGTACTGAAGCCCCAAATACTCGGAGTACAAGGAGTACCCGCAGTATTGGACCCCGAAATACTCCGAGTACAAGCAGTATCGAGAGTGTTCATAACCGAAATACTCCGAGTACGAGCAGTATCCCGGAGTATCGAACCCCGAAATACTCCGAGTACACGAAGTACCTGAAGTATTTTATCTCCAATACATCTTACTTTACTCCAAGGTACTCGGAGCATCTGTGCACACTTTTCGAGACATCCTTGCGTCACTCCCCAGGCACGTCCCGGAGGGGAACCTTTTACCATATTATATATTGATGTTATCATATTTTCCGATTTTAAAATTCACTCTAATTTATTCTGTTTCATTTCATAATTCGTTTTTTGTATTGTCTTTTTTTCTTATTTCTCGGTTCGGCTCGTGTCGTTTTGTACTCGTACCCGGTACGTTCGCATCTCACTTGCTTTACCCATTCATTTGCGTTTATTTTGTTTTGGTTTTCCTCTGTTTCACAGTCTGTGACCACATAATTTGTATGCACTCGGCGGGGCTCGAACTCGCGATCTTGAAGCTTACAGGCTTCGTGGTTACCTGCTAGCCCACCGGGGCGACCGGTTATATATGGCCCAGGCTAGGAAGCTGTTACTCTCAGCTTCGCTTGGGTGGACGGAGGAATACCTTTTTAGGATGAATAATCGGCAATGCAATTAATATATAAATATACTTACACTGTAATGCAGGGCCGTTGAACGATGTTGGCCTGCTAATTCCCAGTGCGCGTTTTGTCAGAGCTGGCTATTGATAGACGGTGTACGAGCGCGTTGCATACCGCAACCAACAGAGTACGAGCTTCTGCTCGTACGAGAAACAAAGGATCTCACTACTGCTTGCTGTATATCTTATATACTACACCGATATAAATAGGGCAACCAAATAAAAATGTACCGGTATGATTGGTACGCGAAAAAACAAAATCCAAGGCTTATCACGGTACTCGAAACAAATTTTGTAAATTCGTAGATTCTTGGTGGGAATGACGGGAAGAGACAACGGGCAGGGGTGAATCTTGGCGGGAGAGACAAGTTTTGTCGGCGGGACGGGACGGTAAAGACAACGGTGCAGTGACGGGACGGGACGGTAAATGGCAGTATTTCGATGGGACGGGACGGTAATTTTCAACGGGAGCGATTTTCTTGACGGGACGGGAAGGTAAAGTTCAACGGGGTAGATTTCGATGACGGGACGGGACGGTAAGTGGCAACGGTTGGATAATTTGTCGGCGGGACGGGATTCGGCGGGACGACGGGAACAGTTTAACGACGGTTTTACCGTCCCGTCCCGCCGTTATGTCGTTACCGTCCCGTCAAAATACCGTGATAAGCCTTGAAAATGTTTACCATGCCACTTCTGCAGTCGCCTTCCCACTTTTCTCATCAATAGCGGTGGCAAAGCGTTATTTTGATTGTAATCAATTGGTATTATTGTAGGGCTTTAGATAGCAACCGTCATGTGATGGAAATGTTCAAATTGAATCGATTGCGATTCGTGGAAGATTGGACGAAGGAAATCTGGGGTTTGTGGAGAGGTATCGAATCGTTGGCATGATTGAAAGAGGGGATCGGGAAAGGTGTATCAAGTACGTATCATGGCGGTGCAGTTGGTTGAGTTGGAGAGGCAGAGGTTGGGAAGGTTTGAGGCAGGAAGGAAGAAGACCATATAGTACGGCGCTCTACTCGTGGTGTTGACGAGCAAGCGTTTGGCACTGGGTGGAAGGTCGGGCAGTTGAAAGAAGAGAGTGTGGGAGGGCACGTATAATGGGGTTGGTACTGTAGTTCACACAGATAATACTGTAGAGACTGTTATTAAGGTGGGGTTAAAGTATGGTAGGGTTTTGCAGGAGAAAGTAGTAGTCTATATCGGGTGTGTTTTATATGTGCTAGTTTACATCATATCCAGCACTTATATTAATAATAATTCCAGATACATCCTTGAAGCAACAAGCAGCCACCATCAGCAGCAGGAGCTGGGATTTGTTCACCGAAAAATGTGCAGATGCGTGTACGTATCATACGTACTCGTATTTTTGGATGGTTGATAAATGAATACCTTCGTAAAAAAAGCGACTTTGAAAATTTCGTTTTTCACCGTGGTCTGCCGTGGTGTTTGATCATCAGAAACGAAAAGAAGAGGAGGAGGAGGAGGAGGAGGAGGAGACGAGGAGAAGGAAGAGGAGGAGGGGGAGAAGGAGGAAGGATGGGAGAGATAGAGGGAGGGAGGGAGGGAGGGACGGAAGGCGGGAGAGGGAGAGGGCGAGCGAGGGAGGGAGGGAGGGAGGGAGGGAGGGAGGGAGGAGGGCGGGACGTCCATGGATGGAATCCAATTCCACTTGGAATTAGACACTATGGTCTGGGCGAGCGACTGCTGCTGCTCGACTCGCCACTCCGTTTGGGATGCTGGAAGCCAACCCTCACTACTTCACACACAGGGCACCCCATTAGGTATGGTTTGGACCATGACGATCGCCTCCTCGAGGGCTACCGACCTGTTGCGTGCGGTAGGGGCGTAGCAGTTTTGAAATAAATTCGGCCGTGGGGTACCCCAGACTGATTCTCATCGGACAGACAGACAGACAGACAGATTATCTGATTCCGTTCCTGAGACCACAAGTGTTCCACTTGTGGAACTGTTGTTGTACAGTGTGGGACTAGTGGGGCCGTGTGTCTGTCTGGCGCGAGATTCGAGAAGTTATATAATTTTCGCGTAACCTGGAGAAGTCGCGAGGAAATTTCTTGCTCAAGGGCGGTTTATACTGCTACTAATGCTGTGTGGCACGAGAACGCGCCCAAACGAAAAAGCTTGGACACACCTCTCAGACAGATCGGTGGACAAGGCAGATCATTTCATGCGGACGGCAGTTGGTGCAAGGAAAACACAAACACGAAGAACGTCAGCCCACCTTAACCCTATTCGTGGTGGAATAGACACCCAAAAACGTTTACCGGTACCTTTTTATTGAAAAGTGGTACATCCAGAAACATTTACCAGGTACCTTTTTACTGAAAAGTGGTACAACCACTTACTAAACTGTAGTTCATGAAAACAAAACCATGTACAAGTATGAACATCTTCATGACGTACGGTACGAAGACATCCGCGGCGTACCAGGTGTATCGCAGGCCGCTAAGCCCCATTGGCGTTGAAGGATCACGATATATGAATCACGCACCAGATCCGCCGACCCACACTCGAAGGCAAGCAATCTCCACCCGCAAGCAGATATCCCCTGGCACGATATCCCTCCTATCTCGCACACCAACATTAAACAGGAAGCTCTATCACCACATCGAATGGCTTTAGGGGAGGGGGGGGGGGGTGTACTCATGCCATGCATGGCCGTAGTCGTTTGACCATAGACCCTCGCAGCCCTACAATGCCGGGACGGAGCACGTAAGGTTTTCACCGACCAGACATAAATGTTGTTCCTCACATTAACTGATCGCGCAAAAGATAGCCTGTGGTCACAGGACAGGCTCCAAAAAAACAACCCTGGAGTGGAAGAATACCTCAGCCAAAAAAAATACACAAAATACAAAGGACAACGCAGTACGATATACCAGGTACATCATAACCGCTGTGGCACATCGAACACCTCAGCCAAGAGAAACTTGCGCTTGCACCAAGCGCGACGCGCCGTGAGGTGCTGGGCGAGTCGCGTGAAGGGTGAGCTGCATCCTACTTGGAACCGCCTGTGAGGCGGACTTGCTTGCATATGGATGACAGCGTCGAAATAAGGGGGGGGGGGGGGGGGTACCGACAAGCACACCCCCAGCTCGAAACAAAAAAGCCGAGCAAGGAGGCTTGAGAACCAGCCAAGGGAAGAAAAACGATCGAATTCATGAAAAAGGAACCATATTAACTTCTGCCGCTCTTACAATCGACACGCTTATGAGGCGTTCCTACAAAACGACACCCTTAGGAGGAATGTCTTAATTGCGAGGATGCGGACGAGAAAAAAAAAATGCGGAGAACACCGAAAAAAAAACGCCTCCGTGCTCGAGCACAGTCCACAGCAGCGTGTGACTACTGTACAAGACGACTAGACCTACAGCTACTCGCACAGCTCACAAAAACATCACGACATCAACCACGAGCCACTCTGTACGTACACGAAATATTACAAGCGGACGTGTCCAGTCGCTTCGGTCGACACGCGAAAACGAATGATTGTTCGAGTGAGAGCGCTTCGCTTCGCTCGCATGGGTTGTGGCAAGCCGCCCCCGCAATATCTAGGGCTCTTCGCGGGTCATGACCGCAATCAGCGGGCCGGGTCAGAAAGTCTTTGAAATCTCACGGGTCGGGTTGGGTCGGGTCGGGTCGGATCAGGAGATTTTCAACTTCTCGCGGATCGGGTCCGGTCACCGTTACCCGACCCGACCCGACCCGACCCGACCCGACCCGACCCGACCCGATCTGACCCGACCTGACCCGCGAGTTGCGACCCGGCCCGTAAACAGCCTCGAGGTGCATGGTATCCTCACCCTTTGACCACGCAGAAAACACGACAACCGCTAGATACAGAAAAAAACGCGAGCTTCTTTGTTAACGCTCGTCGATAGGGTACCTCCAGCCCAGCAGAAGCATCCTTTTATCTAGACAGCGATTGCCATGGGTCCCCCCAGCGCTTCGTGCACCTGTTGTCCGCCCCGTACCCTTAAAATAGAAGAGAACGGGCAGGGTCATAGGCACGGGAATGGGAGGGAGATGGTGAACCGCCGCTTAAGTCAGATTGAGGCCGATGCATGGCAAGATAACTCAGAAAAATTGCGCGCTACCCTTATATCGTAGCAGCTCTAGGGTCGGCTCCTTGTGGGGTTTGCTATAGGGCAAGGATTCGTGTTCTGCATAGTGTCTCAGGTCCAAGTGAAGTTTCTTCCATCCAAACGGATTTTACTGGCGGGAGTAAGTACTACCAATTTAATAGTACTACACACATGTATCAAGTTGTAACTACCCCACCATTTGAAGCCAAATAATCTCGGTACTTACTACTATCACGGGTGAGCATATCATGCACATCCGGTAGTACAGTTATAGTAGTAATCGGAACCAAATATGATACATATATAAACATAGGGAGGTGCATGGTTTGTGGGCCCATCGTGGGTTCTGATCACTGTATTATTACTACAGTTCTTACTACATATGCCCACCCGGAAATAACAGGAAAACGAGATACATCCACTTGTACCTTTAAGCCTACTTCTGCGGTGCCTCAGTTTTGTTTGGGGTTCGTGATTGAATGAAGCCTTGCCTTTCATAGATTGGACAGATCACCGACAGATATATATATCTTGATGATCTAGATATTTCAGGGCAGACACATTCCTGATATGTATGTACCAGGTATGATCTGTACGATCTGTATGATCTGTACGATCTACAGCCCACGTTGCCGGGTGGGAGCCAAATAAATCTGCATGATCCACTACTGTAGAACATGTTTTCCTGGGTTGGACCTGCACTATGTCGGCAGATCCTGCGCAACCTCTCTCAACGGTAGGAGAGGAACTAGATGATCCAGATCATGATCTGTCCGTAATCGAATAAAACATGTGAATGCACGACGAGCACCGGGTGCACTCTGCCAAACGCCGACAACCCCGCGTGTGGCAAACGATAAACAAGCCAACCACCTTTCGAGACAGGTACTTCCGTAAATAGTGCCCTCAGTTTGTCTCTTGGATTTGTTTTTGAAAGAGGTTTTCTGATTGGTGAAAAGATAGTCCCTGGTCGAACGGTGGCGCCATGCAGGGTCATGACGTCACTTGTTGGAAGTTTTGAAAAAAAACAATTCGGCCGCTGCGGAGGGTAGATGACGTCACTCCATTTTGTTTCTCTGGACACCTTACTTTTTTTTTCTGGTGGTCACCATGCTTTCATTTTAGTAGACACACGATAATCCCACCTCATGTTCTGCTCGGGGAACTGTCGCCTGTCGTAATCCGCCAGCTTGGGAACGTCGTCGCTGAGCCAGTTGTCCATGCTGTTCACCCACTGGTTGTATCTCAGCCGCGTGCGGGCCTTACCACGCACACGCCTGGTTGGGATGGGATGCCAACCGACAACAGAAACCGTAAAGGGAGAGCCGTTAGAGAGCCGTTAGAGAGCCGTTAGATGACCACCATTACCTCAAGCGTGGGCACGGGTGACTACTGCAGAAACTCAACGGAAGGTCTCAGGTGTTATCGAACCCACACCATGTACTTCGTACACTTCGTGCTCTCATGCTGTATGCTGATTGGCTGTCATCAGCCCTCTTGAGTCAGAGGGGGGGGTGGGGGGGGTGTACTCATGTCGTGCACGGCTGTAGTCGTATTGCCATAGTTCAGAGGGGGGAGGGGGGGGATTGACGATAAAAAAGTGACGATTACAGCAACAGGCAACGCGCGATTGGGGGGTGATAGAAATTGGTGTCTGAGTTACGGCAGAAAACAACGAAAATGGCTGCGTTGGGAACATCTCATCTCGTCGAGATCGTTCCGCAGACGCGTCCCTCGGCGCTTGCACACCCTCCACGTTGTCGAGAAAACCACCTTCGAATTTTCTTCCAAGGGGGGTGTGTTATCTTATCACCCCGGGTGATATATACGGTGTTTCACCAGGTGGTAAACAGCACCCCAGGTCGAGGCGCAGCTTGATTGGACGCCCTTCCGTGTGCACACACACATCCACACGGGTAAAGTGTACGTAGCGAAACCGGTCCATGCGCACACCCGGCCCAAACTGCTCTACCCGAAAAGAAATATGGCCACACTACTGCTGCTGTTTGCCGTGTCCCTTCAGCAGCTGTTAAGCGTTCCACGTCGCTCCGGCAGGGCACAATACAGGGGGGGAGTCGGGGAACCGGAAGGGATCAGGTGCGGGTGGGATCAGGTCGTGTAGAAGTTGCCTCTGAGTGTTCCTGCGGAAGGCTAATTATGTTTCCGCCTCTTGTGGGTGTGGTTACGTCTGGGTGGGATCAGGTCCCCGGGTGGGATCAGGTCCGATAAAAGTTGCCTCCGGCGGCTCCTGCGGAGAGCTAATTGTACGTTTCTAGGGGATCCTGTCAGGCTTACCTCTCGCCCTTGAGCCTCGCGGCGACTTCCTCCGTCTTGATACTCAGGGCTATTCGCTCCAGGTGTGCCCTCGTCTTCCTCGATCGGTCCTTACGTCAGAAGCACAGCCAGTCAGCAGAGACAGACACGTTAGAGCAAAACACCTAAAACTCAACGTTTCTACGAGTAGCATAAGGGAACGGTCGACGTACTGCGTTCAACGGCTCATATAAAAGGGTATCGCCCAAATGCTTTGCAAAGACTTCCATCCCTCTTGATACTCAAAGACCTTCTCTCCACGCTGTGCTCTCATTTTCCTCGATCGGTCCTTACGCGAGAAGCACAGGCAGTTCAGGTATAAACAAATAATGAACTATCGTATTAATAGGACCTATGTACGGTAATCGTTTATCGTAGCTACCACGAAAGAGCTAGCAGCCAGGCAAAAGAGCCACATGGCAACCATACAGCCGGGCCAGGCTCTCGAACAGCTGTTGATTGTGCCGGACCTCAGATTACGAATTCCTAGTTATACCTACGTAAAACAAAACATAGTTTAGCCGTCGCCAGGAACTCGTACAGCAGGGCACTTGTAACTGTCGTCAACTCGAGTGCGTTGGTGGGATGGAAGGTACAAGCAACCGTACATATTTTGGGGGGCGACTAAAGCCAAAAAAGGTATACCTTTTGGGAGCGCTACGGCGGAGGCGGACGGACGCTTTAGGCATCTGAAAAGGGGTCCATATTTGTTCAGCGCCGTCAAAATTAGAAACGCGCATTCGCTCGTCATATAATGAAAAAAGAAACTCAACCTTTCTACATATATAGTATAAGGGAGTGTTCGCTATGTCGGACCAAGAACCTACCGAACCACACCTATGGTTCACTTTTACTTTTGTCAACCACACCTGTATGGCTTACTCATAGTCTTGCAAACCACCCCTATGATTTACTCTAATTTTTATCAACCACACCTCTGATGTACGTCTGCTTACGTGTACTCGAGGGGCAATAGAAGCTGCACTACAAAAAAGTACTGCCTGCGAAAGGTGGGAAATTTCCCCCCGACCTATCGCGCGATACGCCAAAATGCGACGGAACTGGGTGGAGCGAAACGTTAGTTCCCCCGGTTCCGGCACCCACGTTTTTTGGGGACAAATTACTTGGAACTACAGTAGAGCGGGGTACACTTTTCGGTAGACGCGTGCTACGATACAGGTATACGGTATATCCTTTTTTGGCTGAAATGGTTTCTGAACGATCGGGCTTCTTAACCCAAAATCGTCTGACTTTCATTCTTGTGTTGCATTCTAGTTAGAGCCCATGGGATTGCTCATCGGGTATACTCTATCACGTAAACTCGTCGGAACACTATAGTACACCTGGTACGTTTATTTCAGACTGTTTAATTTTAATTTTAATTTAATTTTAATTATTTTCTTCCCCCACAAATAGACACACACTTCCTGAATTCTACAGCCTCAGATTGTGTCCCCCTCATACGGGATGTACATCCTACATGAGGACATATAAAATCCGTAAGTACGCGCGATCGAAGTATTACACTCAGCTAGCAAAGATGAGCTTCGACGAAATCCTCGAGCTCACAGCTGTTGTTTTTTTTTTAATTTTTTAATATAGTATATATATACTATATAGTATATATAATATATACTATATATAGCATATAGATATACTGTATAGTATATAGCACTTTTATTTCCCTCAAAAATCACTTTTTGGGTGAGAGGTATAAAGCTCCTTAAGTGACCAACCACCCACGGAAAAAAAAACATGGCGCACCTCTACCGTGGCATGCGTCGGTAGCAAGGTTCATGAGTTCATCCCACGTTTTCTGGAATTAGTGTGATTCTGCTTTTGCAGTCGTGCACGAAGGGCTTTGAAGTTTTGTTTTTAAGCATGGAATTTCCAAAACACGCAAAACAACGAGGAGTACTCAACGAAATAATTAAACGTTCAATAGGAATCCCGCCATCGGGCTTGCTGTTAACCCTCCCTCCCTCCCTCCCTCCCTCCCTCCCTCCCATGATGTGTTTGTACTCACGTCGCTCCTCTGCCGCCTTCGGGACGCCTCTGTGGCTGAATCTCCCTGCCTTTGGCGGTAGAACCCGGCGGACCGCTGCCCCTTTTCAATCTTCTTCTCTTTCAATAGCGGGGCGTACCGCTCCGAGTTCGTCGTTGTGAACCTCTCTTCCTTGATTCCGGGAAAAAGTCGCGCGGGAGGGGAACACGCGGTTAAGCGGTGCAATTGTTGTCTCTTAATCAGTCGTTGGGGGCGGAGGGGTCGCGCGATGAGTCTGAAGGCTAAAGGCTAAAGGCTAAAGACTTAACCCGTTTAGGCGTCTTTAGGCCTCAAGGGGGACTGCAGTGACGTTTTGGAGACAAAATACTTCGGACTTATAGTCATGCACTATTTAATAGTAAAATGATTGAAGAGTAAACAAAGCCTTAAGTCTGAAAGCTCAGGGGTAATATTTCTCCTGTTTTTAGTGTTGGTTTGATGTTCATTGATGTTGATTGATGTTGATTGATGTTGATTGATGTTGATTGATACGGCTGTGCCACGTCAACAATGGAGCCACAAACTCCTGTTGTTGCTGAAATTTTATGTTGTAGTTGAAGGTTCGGTCGTTGCGCTCATCTCCGGCAGTACCTGGGTCCATCCATCGCTGGATAAAACTAGCCGGCTTACGACATCAACGCGGAAAATCATATTGTTGGTTGTTTAACGCCACACACTCTCCAGTTATTTGCTCGTCAATCTCGCCCAAAAAAATGGAGTGCGAGAAAATTCGCCCTATCTTAGCAAGAACAACAAGCAAAAGCGAAAACAGTTATCGAGAGGTGAAGCCGTGGAAGGCATGTTTGCTCCAACCAACCCCATCCCTTGCTACAGTATGCTTTTTCAGCTTCGCAAGTCCGTGTAAAGGTTTGTGCTAGGAAAGACAAGAGCTACAGCTCTGGGCCCTACAAATCAACAGTAGAAGCAAAAGAGCTCATTTCAGCAGATGGTAGATACCGGGGATGTCAGGAGCTATGTGACGAGACGTGTATATGCCCTACCAGGTATAAAATTGTGGAGTTCTAGTAGCATAACCCTATTTTCTACCCATCCTCCGGAGGAGCAACTAGTAGTACTGTAAATACACCCTACGCAGACTTGTCGAAAATACAAAATACGAAAATACAAAACTACCAAAAGAGGGCACGGTAACTCGGTAACTCACGGGACCAGCGTAGTAGGAAGAAGACTCGTCCGTCCCGGCATCGTCGCCGATGCCCCCATGGCCGATGTCTGCCCACGTTGACTTCGCCACCTTGCGGGTTCGTGCCAGAGCGCTCGCTTTCGCGGCCTATGTGCCGGTTCATCCAAAAGGGTTGAAACGGTCAGCGCGGCGGTTTCGGTTCAAGTTTGAAGCGAAAACGAAAACCGTTGATTTTGTTTACCGAGGTCATGCTGGAAACGCTCTTGTGTTGTGACGCCGTGTAATAAGTGTCCTGAACACCACCACGCATTGCGTAATGATATGTATACGTCTACGATAACTCGGTACATAGAGCGGCGAGAAACGTGCGATAAACACGCTCGTCAGAACGGAAGGATATGTCGGGCTACGTACTTTGTCAGCGCTGACTGCTTACTCGCAACTAAAAACGGCCATTCTATATTGTTTTGATAACTCAAAACGGCCGTCACAATTTGTTTTAATACAAATGGTCATTTCCATAGCAGAAGTAGAGGCCCTTGTCCTCGTAAAAGTGGTGTTACGTACGTACGGACAAAGAGTCTTGCCACCGTAGGGCTGGTGCCTTATTATTTTGTTACCTCCTATTAATAGCACGAGGAGCTCATCTCACTATACACTATACAGTATCACCCGAAACATGAGTTTGACAACGTTTCTCGGCGCTACTGTAGTTCTAAAACAACTACCACTCTGTCCCGGAATATAATCACCTTTCATACTTCGATATTCACTATAAATGGTGCTTGTATTTCGGGGCAGGGTGGTATACTATTAATGACTATTACGGGGGACCATAGTAAACACTAGTAAGTAGGACCTAATATTGCTAGTAATAATAGGGAAATAGATATTAATAGTTGTTTTTGGTGTGTACCGTAGGTGCATAGGACCAAATATTGATGTTGCCACTCGAATCAATAGTATAAATACGAAGTAGATAAATACATAGTATTTTTGTGTGTACCGTATCATAGGCTATTCACTATTCACTCATGGTCCCCCCCGGAATAGTAAAACTATCGCTATAGACGGTACTTGCTCACTTGGGAGGAGCTCAAAACGGTCCCAGTGACAAAATAAGGCAAATACTAACTGAAACCCCTATACGGTATACCGCGGGACGAGTCCAAAGCGCACCTGGTCTGCTGCTCTGTGTACAGTGGCAGCGCCCTAACCGTGGCTGAGGTGTGCCCAGCGGTGCCACAGTACGGCTGCTTGCATCGCGGCAACATTTAATTCATTGTCTGACACTTTTGCGTTACTGCTTGTCCCCCATGCGGTGTCATCAAACAAGTACACACGGCAGCGTGTACCTTGCGCTCTACGTAGTAAGTTTTGAACGGCCGTGGGTGCAGAAAAATGTTACTTGACAATGGTTTTGAAGTCTTAGGGGGGAAGAAGCTCGCTCATGTCTCGTCACCTGCAACTGCTCTTCTTCGAGAGAGGAGAATAAGTCTTGGCTCGACGACAAGCTGGACAACGCCTTCTTGTCCGACCAGAGCGCTTCTTGCGGCGTGACAGCGGCGAACGGTCCTGCGACAGCACAGAATATAAGGGTAGGGTAAGGAAAACAATATCAACTGATCAACAGTTACCCCTTGATGATGATTTGTCTCATGCCAGAGCTTAAGCGTATTCCTCGGAAAATTGAGCAACATGCTCTAGGTAAAGGAAGCGCGCCCTCACCCGCTCCTTTTCCTCCCTGTGTTGCGATGCAGCGTGTCCACAACGAGCGCGACCTTTGTTACGCGGTCACCTGCATATCGACATTACTTCCTATGCTAACACTGCTAGTGTAGCTGTCGCTATACTCTATTGGTAATAGGAACCCGCGCAGCAGGATTATTGTAACTGTCGTCAACTTATGTGCTTGGTGGACCCCGGTCGGTCGGTGGGTTGGTCGGTGGGTTGGTCGGTGGGTCGGTCGGTGGGTCGGTGGGTCGGTCGGTCGGTCGGTCGGTGGGTCGGTGGGTCGTTGGTTCGGTCCGTCTGTCGCTTCAGCCATCTCCAAAGGGGTCCCCATTTTATTTGTTTGGCGCCGCGTAAATCAGAAAATCGCAACCGCTAGTAAATATATATACACATGGCACACCAAACCCCAGTCGTACATACAACGCACTTGTAGGGATGACCAACCCTTTCCTTTCACAGCAGTGCCTGGCCTGCAGCTTGATACAATACTATATGTTACCCTAGGCCCTGGTGAGAGTATTCAATAGGCGTATTGACGCAACGGCGCGACGATCGATCCCGGGCAATAGCCAACATGACCGCCGCATCTACTAAGAGCACGATATGTTATTGCCTTGTTGCTCGTATGATACCTTGTATTTTTTCTAGTTATTATTAAGTTTTTTTGGCTTGTTTTGTTGTGTTTCCGTACCCGGTATATTGACGTTCCGCTTGTGCTCACCTCGATTCATTCGCGATTGTGTTGGGCTTTCTCTTGTCTCTGCCTCGCAGTGTGTGACCACAGCAGTTGTATCTCTCTAGAATGAAACGCCAGGACGGACACTTGGGTGCACTACTGATACCGTTGGGCAGAAAATGATGGTTTCATGCGAAGAACAGCTGGGCAGACATAACAGTTTAATGTGAAGAACACACACACAACTGCAAATACAAATATGACACTAATTCCAAGTAGTTTTCCCCCCAAATAACACTTTCTAACCCGCTTAGAACTGCACCCACGTTGTTTTGGCACAAACTACTTGATTTTAGTGTTGGGTCTATTTTTCAGTAGTAGTTAAGACACAATACACACACCTCCATCGCAGGCGAAAGAAACGCCGGCTCCGTCCTTGCCGTCCGCCACCGAGCGGGGCAGTGACCGCATCGACGACGTCAGCGAGCTCTTGGTGCGAGATAGATGTCGAGTAGCGGGCGGCAAGTCCCACACGTCGACCACCTTCGGACGGACCCGTGGGCGCATGAAAACAGCGTAGCCAGATACACATGGCGGCAGGCCAGAGTGTGGGAGTAGGTCAAGCGTATATGTCCAGGTGTGCGACGCAAAAGCTATAAAAAACGCGAGCGATGGAAATCGATTTCGACCTCTCTCTCAACGGCACACTGCCCTCTCGATACAACAGTTTTTTTTTTTCTCCGGATGAGTCTCGATTGACGTCCGGCTCTTAGCCTGGCGGTGCAAATTATGAAGGTGAGTAGAGATGCGCGCTGCGATAGTGGTCCCAGTGACACTTTTTGCCTTCTGAGGCAAATGCTAATATTTGTGTCACTGAGACTGATGGGGTTTCTCAACTGAGGAACTACTCAATAAGGCGTACGCCTTACTCAATAAGGCGTACGCCTTATAAGGCATGCCTCATCGTTTGCTTTCATTTATTTTTTCGTCGTAGATCTAGGCCATGGGACTGCTTATCACATTAAGGGATAGGGCGAAGCGTGCGTATTTTCTTAAGGCCAGTTTTCGACTTGCTATTAGTACGTATTACTTGTTATTAGTATAGAGCTCGTCAAGTGGGAAGCCTCAGAAATAAAACTCAAGGGTGCATCCCTACCTTAAGGTAGTATACGTCTATCGTATATGGGAGTATATAGGTCGAAAAACTTATACGGTCAGGTATGCGATGCTAAAGCAAGAGAACAGGCGAGAACAAGGGATTTCGAGCTCGGCCTCTCTCAATGTTACTGCTCGCGATACACAAGAGTTTTTATTTATCCGAATGAGTGTCGATCGACTTCCGGTTTTTCGCCTTGCTGTTTTGAAGACACACCCTCGACTCAGATTTTGAGGTCTTCCAGGCTGACACTGCTGTCGTTTGACGCTCGATATCGTTGCAAAAAGCGCATGATTTGCTCAGCGCTAAAACTGCCGCCCGCGTTCGACGTTCGACCCAACACTCGTAGCGACAAAAAAAAAACTACAAGTGTGATCTTATCTGTGAGAGCGCCGTAGAAAAAAGTATAATGAGTATCATGTAGCGCGCGTTTCATGGAACTACACTTCTTGCGTGGAAGTTCGGGTACAGTACAACTCCATCTATGACACACTATCCCAGCAGTACAAGCCTGAGTTGCTTCGTGTGGACGACGCAGTAATCGGCACTTTTTTTCAACGTGTTTCCCCTATACTCTAATTAAGTTAACCATCGACATGTTTCCCTATACTATAATCAAGTTAACCATCGACATGTTTTCCCTATACTATAATCAAGTTAACCATCAACATGTTTTCCCTACGTATACTATGTAATAATATAATCAAGTTGATCCTCGACATGTTTTCTCTGTATCATGATCAAGTTAATCATCGACATGTTTTCCCTATACCATAATCAAGTTAATCATCGATATGTTTTCCCTACACCATAACCAAGTTAATCATCGACATGTTTTCCCTTTTCCATGATCAAGTCAAACCATCGACATGTTTTTCCTACACTATAATCGAGTTAACCCTCTACATGTTTTCCCTATGCTATAATCAAGTTAATCATTGACATGTTTTCCCTATTCTGTGATCAAGTTAATCAAGTTCCAAAGCGCCTACCTCCCGCCCCGATGGTGCCCAAACCGTCACCGAGTCGCCGCCTATAGTCCACGCCGGCGATTCAGGACGAACGTAGGCTCGGACGTGGGTGCCGCTCGCTGAAGGGTCCCTCTTGCTCCGTTCCATCCGCACAGCTTCATCAAGCCTAGAACATATTATACAAGAATTCAGGCGTTTCACAGTTGAAGAAAGTTTTATATTCAAACCAATTGCAGGCGTTTCGTAGTTGAAGGGCGAAGGCAATTTTTCACCAAAAACAGTCACAGTTGAAAAAGGTTTTATATAAAAAACCAATTGCAGGCGTTTCGCAGTTGAAGGGCGAAGACAACTTTTCATCAAAAACAGTCACAGTTTAAGAAGGTTTGATATAAAAACCAATTGAAGGCGTTTCGCAGTTGAAGGGCGAAGGCAAATTTAACGACCTGCAGGCGCTTCGCAGTTGAACACGACGAAGAAGGCAAAATGTAAGCAAAATGAAGGGGTTTTCACAGTTGAAGACCGATTTGTTTTTAGAACCAATTGTAGGCGTTTCGCAGTGGAAGAAAGAAGAAAATTTCAAACCAATTGCAGGCGTTTCAATAAAAGACGAAGGCAAATTTAGCCAAAATATACGCAGGCGTTTCACAATTGAAGAACGCTTTCTTGAAAACCATTTGCAAGCGTTTTATGGTTGAAGGACGAAGGGAAATTCAACCAAAATGCAGGCGTTTCACGGTGGAGTTGACGAAAGAAGATGTAACCAGTGTCAGGCGTTTCACACTTGGAGAACAGGGGCGATTTAAGCAGCTGCAAGCGTTTCGCAGGTGAAAGGAAGATAGGCAGGCTCACGTCTGTTTCGCACCAGAAAACAAACCCTTTCCTACGTACGACGAGTACGTAGGCGTTGACTCTTTGAGGTTTTTGTCCATCCAATCGGGCTTCTTGCGGCTTTGTCGCGAAGCCACTATTAATAATTCGAACCCACCAGTTCCTGTGCGTACGTAGGGTACCTCTGGCAACTTCTGCGTACTGTCTGTCGTTGCGACCACGCCATCAAGGCATGCTACACCAGGGCTACGGGGATCAAAGGTACTCGGGTCTCGCCTTCTCATCTTTGGACTGGAAGCACCATTGCCCCCCAACTTAAACCGTGTAGCATACGCTATATAAGTGGCCTGCACACCGCACGGCGTGCGAACACAAACCAAGCCAGCAGTGCCAGTCCTCTGGAAAACCTTTGCTGCTGTCATTGGTGTGTTCACATTACCTCATTGCCACAAAATCGAGTGCATGGTCACAGGACAGGCTATTGGTAACTCTGGAGTTGAAAGAACAAAAAAAAACAAGCATAATACAAATACCTATTAGATATTTACCTGGTGTATTATAGTTGTTTTCACCTTTCCGTGACACCAGGTACAGTACTTGAGTAGCCTTCATTCGTGACGAACATAACACAACCGTGCCAGGTGTAGCGTACCAGACTTCAACACCCCCCCCCCCGCCTTCATTCGACGCTGCCACCCATACGCAAGAAAGTCCACCTCACTAGCGGTTCTTACTAGGATTGCAGCTCACCCTTCATGCGACTCTCGCCGAACACCTCACGGCGCCCCGCGCTTGGTGCAAGCAAGGTCTGCCTGGTCGGTGAAAACCCGACGTGTCCCTTCCCGGCATTGTGTGGATGCGAGGGTCTATGGTCTATGGTCATACGACTACGGCCATTCATGAAAATGAATTAAAAGTCAAATTCAAGCCCGTTTGAGCGTGCGTGGGCTCCCCGTGTCGCTTTGATATAATCTTGACCCCGCTAGTGTTACCCCCCCCCCCATTGAATGCCGCAGCTTACATTTTTGAGGGCACCGCGGCAGAGTGTAGCTGGTCCGCCCTGGCCTTGAGAAAGGCCTCTTCCGAGGTTTCCGCTGGCGGTGGTTGGTCAACGGCAGACTTAGGATTTTTCACAGGGGGCGGGTTTAAACGCCGGACACGGGGGGAGGCGGCAGGGCATTGTGGGGGGAAATCTGAGGTCCGGGCGTAACAGCTAGACGGGCCCCATATTGTGATTTTTGTTAGATGTGTATATTGTGAAAGAAGGAGATAACGACAGCCGTCAACGCAAAGCCAACTGTTACTGGCTATTAATGGCGGTTTTTCAGTCGACCGCCCGCAACAGAAACACCCACCAGATCTCCGGTGGGAACGCCAAAGAAACGTAATCATCCCGTCGGCAATTTTCTAGACTCAGGAAAATTAAACCGGTAGACCACATTTCGTCTTCCCTTCTGTTCTTGAACGATGGTTCGCTGTAGCAGCAGCAGCAGCAGCAACAGCAGCAGTAGCAGTGGTACACCAAAACCAGCAAGCTATTCATGACAGTCAGCGAACACGGGGGAGGCTTGGTGTGGTAGGTGAAACATGACGTCCAGGTAAATCAGCCGGAAGGCTCCCATATTGTGTTGTTGATGGATACCTGGTATTCACCATAGTCAGTGGGCTAACAGGCAGTGTCGACGTTTAGCTCGGCGGTTGTGGCGTACCTCTAACATGTTGCACAATAGTGATATTTGTGTGTGTTGTTTTGTCTCACTGTGAAGGGGTTGAAGATACACGGGGTGCTTTCTAAAAACCGCTGGCGTTGCGTATCCATCAGGTACCAGAAAACAGACCACACAGACGAACGACTTGCGGATATGATTACCCTACGTACGCACTGCTGTACATAGAATAATCGCTTCGGCGAATACTCGTACCTCAAACCATAACAGCAAGGGTGACAAAACATGCTTGGTGACGGCTTGCCTCGGATGTCCCCTCCCCATCCTCTGACCTTGAGTAAGTTGACGTTTCTTCGTCTGCCATCGAAGAGCGACTGGAACAGCGGGTCGTGGTCGTCGAGATTGACGAAAGACGCAAACTGGTTGAGGGTGATGCGTCCGTCGCCCTTCGTGTCGATCTCCTTCACCAGCGATCGCACCTCGTCCTCCGTCACCTGCCCAGTCGCACAACAGGGTGAAAGGACCAAATTGACAAAGGCAGCCGAGTCTCTTTTCTTCATGTTCATACCATGGTATTGGGCATACTTCGAACTCTATTTAACCCCTTTAGTACTGCAGTACCGATGTGGGGACAAAACACTTGGGGGTTTGACTAAAAGGTTTGTTTATGTACAGTGCAGTACTAAAAGGGTTAAACATGGTGTTGGCCATACTTGCAACTCGAATCAACCTCGATGTAGGGGGCATACTTCGAACTTGAATCAACCATGATAGTGGACATACTTAAGCCTCGAATCAACCATACGTATTCAAGGGTGTGTTTAGTAGGGTATATATACGCTTGAGGCACCCGGGTACCTACCCGAGTACGATCAAAAACAACTAGGTTAGGTACCCGGGTACATACCCGAGTATGACCAAAACAACCAGGTTTGGGACCCGAGTACCTACCCGAGTATGACCAAAACAACCAGGTTTGGGACCCGGGTACCTACCCGAGTATGACCAAAACAACCAGGTCTGGTACCCGGGCATCTACCCGAGTATGACCAAAACAACCAGGTTTGGTACCCGGGTACCTACTCGACTATGACCAAAACAACCAGGTAAAGTACCCGGGTGGTCCGGAGTATATGTACTGGTATACCTTACTAACCACAACTTGTGCTTTGTTTTAAAACACGCCAGCTTGTGAGATCGATCGTTCGCATTCCATCTCTGCAAGCCGCGTGTGTATGCTTCGGTAGCGGGTATGAAAACCACGTACGTATGCTGCAAAACTGCTGGTAGGGTACCATCGGGATGACCTCGCCCACACTTTTGGCCGGGTGTTTGTGTGTTGCCCCCCACCCTGAACATTAATACGAAGTACATGGAAACAACGTGACGAACGCCCAACTGTTGGAGGTGTCTCTATTAGGTCTAGGAACGGTGCTCCTTCTCGAAAGGGATGCGTGGTCAATGGTCACATGACTAAGGCAAGCAACAAATGAGTACGCCCCCCCCCTCCCCGCCCCTGAGCAGTTCCAGCTTATCATGCACCCCACGTGCAGCATGTGGGTTATAGCTTGCTTGTTCCGGCCGGTGTCTACGACGAACACAGCAGTCGTTGTCAGGTTGGAGAACACAAGAACATATCATCACGTGGTAGACGCCATCGGGTGGCCAAGCAGCGTGAGACGGTGTGACACAGGAAAACATGGAATGAAGGCGAGGGCGCGCTGTTGCACACCTCTGTTGACCAAGCGACATCTGCTTCGTACACACTCCGAAACGACGTCTAAACGACGTCTAGCTGAATATCAGCTTCAAGCATGTATTGAGGCTACGTAATTCGAACAATTGGTGGGTGCCGGGCAACACCACAACAACAACAACAACAGCAACAACAAAAAACACACCAATCCACGAAGACGCACAAGCGATCATAGCCTTAACACTCACCTCGACATTCATCCCTCTCGGTCCCATGGCCCGGACGATGTCTGGGAGACTGATGCCTGGGTTACCGGGGTCTTCGCTCATGAAAGCAAACTGCTTCTTGAGGAACATGGTTCTGTTGTCGGCCAATCCAGTGCTAGCATTCGGGACCTTTCAGGGCAAGGGGCGAGGGGGGGCAGACACAGAGCGTTTTACATGCCCCGAGTAAACAACCGTGAGTATCGACATCTGGCCCTTCATTTAATACATGATAGTAGGCAGATGCCCCTTTCAAGGTACCCTATGTAAAATAAATAGTGCGTTCGGGGTTGGAAGTCCCTTATATACGGTACCCTATTAATAGACCTTATCAGAGTTGGTACCGGCCCCTTGTACGTATTCAATAGTGGGCTAAAACGGTGCGCAGAAATTTGAGGTCCCTTATATGCCGTTTTCCCTTGTCACGAGGTTCCTTAAACGGGGCTACCTACTGCATTGCAAACACGTTATGTAGCTGCGAGCTGGACCGAAAAAATAGTCGATACTCAGCTGTGCAAGCTGTGCGATAAATCGGCCGCGCATGTTCTACATTCCTCATTAATTATACCACACAATTGTTTTTTAATTAATATGTAGAAAACTGAAACTGCCAAAAAGCGGCGGAACCTCTTCTGGGTGAAAGTTGCAGAATGCACATTTTTACGCCCCGTCACTACGGAGCTATGGTCCATCGGCGGCGGGAGTCACCACTTGTATACCGCGCAAATTCAAGAGCTAAGGAATAGAGACTACGATACAATGGACTACGAGAGACCTCTCGTCTTTCCACCTTTCGTGCTCGAGATAAATCAGATTTTCCAATGCGTGAACCTTCTGCACCCGCCACATCCCATCCTTGTTTCGCACAGGTAGCTAAAAAATCACAATCTTACGACCATGGCATGGCTTGATGCTACTCCTCCCACCAAAAGAAAGGGGATACGAATAGCAAAGGTTTATATGCAACTCATGGAAAAGAACGTAAATGAGTTCTCAAAAGTAGGAGGTGTCTCTAGTAGGATTAAGAACGGTGCTTCGTCTCGAAAGGGATGCGTGGTCAATGCCCAAATGATCAAGACAAGCAACAAAAGCGTACGCCCCCCCTCCCGCCTCCCCCTACCCAACCCTTCCGCTGGCGGACACAGCTGCCAAGATGTCAAGGTCACTCACCACTTTGTTGAGGTAGTGCGAGAGCTTGTTCTTGATGCGCTGGTTCTTGTGGTCGTGAATTGGCTGCAGCTGCACCGATCGAGCCTCGGGGTCTTGGGACTTTCGCCGCTGCTCCTGCTTCTGCCACACGCTCGGCTCCTCGGTCTTTGTTGCCTTTTGACCGGCGACATCGAACAGGTACGGCAGTTACATCCGGGAGGACGATAGGCGTTTCACCAAAGCGCAACAACGATTGGAGTTACGAAAGTCTAGCAGGCAGAAACAAAGCCTCAAGACAGCACCGAGGTGCAACAAAAAACGGAAAGACGAAAGCCCAAAGGCCAGAAAAACAAAAAAACACTTTTAAGCGCGCTGAGCGGCTGATCTCCAGGTG
This sequence comes from Saccharina japonica, assembly GCA_008828725.1. Taxonomy (NCBI): domain Eukaryota; class Phaeophyceae; order Laminariales; family Laminariaceae; genus Saccharina; species Saccharina japonica. Next base: position 141,420 of record MEHQ01003250.1, read on the forward strand.
TTTGACCTCACCACCGTCTACTTGTCGGCTCGGCAAGTTTTGCTGGGGTTGACGCATACGAAGTCCTCTAACTCTTTGCCAATATACTGTAGGGAAGGGATATATTGCGTATTGCGTCTTGACCACTAATACGCCAGTGAGGACTGCCACAGTGAGGGCTGCTCCACCAGGACTTTCAAAACGATTGGTACTCACCGGCTCCTTTGCTCCCCCCATGAACGCGATAAATTCGTCGAGCTCGATGCTTCCACTCTGACGGAGGCGAAAACCCAAGACAAAACAATCCAGTAAGGGGGCGAGTTACATTCACACCGTGCAGATACGTACGCACCGCCAATGAGTACGTACATCTGGGGGGGTGGGGGGTGGAATGAGGGCAGAAGCAAGGTATGCCTTTTTTTTCACAGACGGGGTCTCTATAAACGTAGCGACCGAATAACGTACGATGTTTTGCTGCGAGAGTACTTCATTTGTTTTGTTGCATTCCTTCACTACTCGCACGCTTGTTCTGTTGTCACACACGCTTGAGCACACCAGCATGTGCGACTTTTACTGTACGCGCTTCAGCTTTATGGCTGCGGTCCATCTCGTTTTGGACACAGGTGGTTGTACAGTGTAACGGGTGCTATGATAGCGGTGTGATAGCAAATCATTTTATGAGGGTCCTCATTTGAGGTGCTCCATACCTGCAGTATCCCATGCCTGCAGTAGCACCCAAAACTGACTTTTGAGAAGATGTGTAGGCGTTACCCGACGATCAACCCCGCGGCCTATTAATAGGTGCTAACGCAACATATTGCGCAACACAAATGAGATACAGCTTGCAAAGCTGAGTTTGGGCGAAAGTCCTCGATCTCACAGCTTTTGTTTTTATCTTTTATAAATATGTATCACACCGGGTGATAGCTCGTCAGTCGAGGGGTACACTATTGATAGTAGTCAGTAACAGTCAGTAATAGTCGGTAATAGTCAGTCATAGTCAGTAATAGTCAGTCATAAATAGTTGGGCCAAAACCTGCTGCGAGTACCCCTGTCGTAGTCTACACTGTCAACAGTACAGTAGGATATTCCTTGAGGTGCACGTAGACTAGGCACCTTGTCGGTGTCGATTTTGTCGAAAAGCGTCCTCTGAAGGGATCTCGGGAACAGGTCGTCCAGCTGGCACATGGTGATGCCTTTGCTGAACTCGTCGAAGTCTAGCACCCCGTCGCAGTTGTGGTCGTAGGACTGAAGAAGGGCGCGAAGAAGCAGCAGCACAGAAGGAGGGCAAGGCGGAGCAAGGGCAACGTCACGAGAGTACTCATGCGTAAACCATTCCGTGCATCGGACATATAATGACCGACAGGGACCATCTAACGCCTGTCGTTGCGAGAGGATGTGCATGAATACGATTCGAAGCGAGTCGACGAAGGAAATAAAGGGCTGAGTCTTCTCGAGATAAAAGCAGGGCGGAGCAAGGACAACGTCACAAAAGTGCTCATGTGTAAACTATCCCATGCATCGGACAGATAATGATCTAGACCATCTATTAACACATGTCGCTGTGAGAGGTTGTGCAGGATCTGCATGCGTACAATTCGATGCGAGCTGACGAGGGAAAGAGAGGGCTGACGTCTTGTCGCGATAAAAGTTCAAGGCACGAACCGCAGTGGGGGGGGAGGGAAAAGTGCCTACTTTGTGACCCCGGATCTGAGTTACGACTATTATTAGAAAGGAGAGAGAAAGGAAGGGCAGAGATAATAAATGGGATGGACAAAAAACAAAAATCCAATCTAATCCAGAAAATATGTGCCAAATCATGTAGAATTGACGGGTCCCACCCGGCAATATGAGCTACTGTAGATCACACAAGATCAGGAATAGATCTGCCTTAAAAGGTCTACTGCTTATAGATCATCAAGTGGGAATCGATAATCTGTCCGAGGTGTGAAATATTTTGCGAGTTCACCCCTTTAGAACTGCATCCACGTCTTGGGGAAAGCTACTTGGAATTAGACGGCGGACTCAGTGTTGTAGTGAGTAAAGGGTCTCTGTCGCTCATGCCACCATGCTACGAGAGTCTGGGAGTTCCTCTCTTTTTTGCTGAACAGTCAAACTCGAACAAAAGGAAACCTGCAAGCGCTGGCATGCATTCCGTCGACTAGTGCACGATGCACACGAACCCTTTGCGAACCAGGACAGGTATCGCATCACAGTCAGTCAGAGTACAAAAACGCTCAGACCGTACCAGAGTTTACTTCAGCCACCGTTTGCCCCCTCTTTCCCCCCCCGGCACAACACTCGTTCTTCCAGTGGGGCGCCACTAAACGTTCTGTATACCGTAGCTGAAAGCCGAATAAGTTGTCCGTTGCTATCTGTATACGAGTAGACACGGCGCGTTCGACTGATTGAATCACCCGGAAGAACTCCTTGACGCTGCCGTATTTCAGGCTGGCAAGATCGCCCAGCCGTTTGCTCGCGCGGTTAATCCATCTGTCCAGCAGCAGCTGGCGGTACCGGTAAGGGTCCAAGACGGGGACCTTGCTCTCCGGGGGTTTCAACCCTGCCAAAAACATCATTGGGGGAGAAGAGAAGAAGATATCGGTTAGACGGAAAATCGAGATGAGTGGATCGTACCGATGAAACCGCTATCGTAGGAAGGGTGAGAGCGGTGCTTTGTCGGGCACGGCTTTGAGGGGGTTGCTGCTCCAAAATGGGTGGCAAGGGTCAGCATCGCGTCATACTCGGAAGTATAGCAGGTTGTTGGGAAAGTCCAACGCTCTGCGCGCAAAGCATAACGCAAAGAGGAGCATGTGATTACCCGCGTTTGGCCCCAACCAGCAATATGACTGTTACCTAGTAGCCTAGCAGAGAGAAAGGGGTGTTGTGCCCACAGGTAGCTACCGCGAAACACGCGGATGATACTATTAGGAACATAACACACCCTTAGCCCTCGGACGAGTGAGTGTCTCAGGTCTTGAGCTGATTCTATCGACAATGGGGAAAGTGCAAACGCAGAGAGGTGTGGCTACGGAAAGCTCTGGGATTTTTCTGAAGCCACCATTTTCGTTGTGTGCGCCTCCCTGGTTCTAGAGAACACTGCCTCTGAAATTCAACCCAGGGGGTGTGACATCTTGATTACAGTATACGGTACGTTTCTGACTATATTTTACGGAGGACCATAGTAAAGAGGACCAGATATTGCGAGTAAACATAGGGAAGTATATAGGTGTTTGTAAAAAATATAGGTCCTATTTACTATGGTCCCCCGTAAGAGATTAAAGGCGCGGTAATTAAAAAGACCGTACGTACGGAATGCTTATTTATCAACCACAAAACGAGCTTCCTTGCCACTGTTGCTCGTGCTGCTGTAATCTGGTGCATGCGTCGTGCGGATCACACCCATCCTCCGTCCGTTGCGGTTTACCGCGTTCAATGTGGAAGCACTTGGCTTTCTTCTTTTGGGTGAGAGAAAAATGGAATCAGCATCCCTGCTCTCATACACATGGCATGGATATCGGTTACGGATGTATTTCACCTGAAAGGTAGGCTGTCTGGGTCGAACTCATGTAAGAATCTTCCTCCGGGGCATAGGAACGCTGTTTTCCTGTGCCATCTTTCGCCACCGCCTGATCTCGCGAGGGACTTTTGTCTCCGCCGTGCGGACTCCCCTCGCCCTCCCCCCTGCTACCGAGGACGACCCTGGGGGCTCTCGAAGGAGTAACCAGCGAAGGCATCGATTGCGACGTCGACAGGCTCTTGTCGCCACTGTCATTGCTTGCCTTGTTGCTGTCCTGAACGAGGGCCTTGCGTGGGGCAGTTGCAACGTTGCAATTGAGTGTGGTGAGTGTTATGCAGCACGAAACGCCTGCCAAGTATAAAGTATCACATGATAGAATATGGTATGGTATACCTGGTGCCTGGTGCCGGTCGGTGTATGATATGATAAATATGATAACACTCTGACCCTACATATAAGAACCGTTTCAATTACATGTTAATATACACACGGTCCTTATAATCCGGGTCATAGTGGAAATGGTACCGTAATGAGTGATGAGACAACGCTATTACAGTACGTACCGGCCCGCTCATAAGAAACCAGAAATCGGGCTTAGGCTGACTTTCTTATTTGAGAAAGGGGTGTGTCCCACACTAAATTCAGTATAATAGCTGTCGACTTTCTTATTCCCCCCATAATGTTTAGGCTGAGTTTCTTGTGGGGCACTTTCTTATGAGAGGGCCGGTAGTGGAGTACAGTACAGGCCACCTAACAAGAAACAGGAAATATGGTCAAGGTTGGATTTCTTATTTGAGAGAGAGTGCTTTCTACACTAATTTCAATATAACGATTCCCGAATTTCTCATCTTCCTCTAAAATATCAGCCTGACTTTCTTATTGGCCTGTTTTTTAATAGGTGTCCTGTACTGTAATAGACGCGCTTGTTCGTTCGATGTTTCAAGAGCAGCGCAACGTTCACCTTTTTTTCGCTCTTCGTTTTTTTCGTTTTTTTTAAACATACGTACCGCTACGAGTATGGACGGCAATATAATACCCGTTTGATAAATTTACCAGACTGACAACTTGGATAATGTTGCCGGCCAGATTGGTACGTTAGCACACTGCTGCGAGTTAGACCGAATTGTCGATACTCTACTTTGCAGGCTGAGTACGTAGGTCGGTCTCGTGTGTGTTCTACATTCTACATCCTTCATGAACGATACCTGGTACCTGGTACCTGGTATACTGTAAGCCGTTGACTCCCTTTGTCAACATAACTATATATGTATCATATGAGTAGGTTTCGTGCGTACTGGCACATCAGCATCTAGACAGAACAACAGTCAGTGGTGTGTGTCACAGCAGCAGCCCTAAGGTATAGAGGTGTACGTACTACGAGGCTCAAACGTACCTGATGGCCTGATGGGCATTTTGGTCGACGTACTCGTAGATATCTACTCGTACAGATCACACGAATATAACGATCGTACTCACACACTCACACCACTGACTGCTGTATCCTGCTTCACCGTGCGATACTCGTACGTATCGTTCAGCAGTTCTCGAAAGGCAAGAGTTGTGCTGGCTTCGCCAAACAAACGTGCGGAGCAAAGGGAATCATGGATGCTGCTTATCGCATCGAATCTCACCAGATCATGGCTCCGGCTTGATCGCAGAGGTGCTATACACGCGGAGCTGTCAGCAGCAGCAGCAGCAGCAACAGCAGACGATGATGATGTGGAACGCGGCCTAATAGCACCAGCCCGGCTTGCCCTGTGAGTGCCACTTGCCACTCCCCCTTCGTTTTCGCGAAAACTATCTGGACCCCATGGAGATGGTAAGGTTGAAAACCTGTTGGTGGCCCCGACTTGAGTCCTGCTGCGCGCCGACCGAGCGGAGTAGCCATCCTTCATGCTCCTGCCACCCAACGTCTCAGGGGCGTTGCGTTGTTGCACTTCGTATCAGAGGTGTAACTTGCTGCCAAGCTCTGGCGGCCCGCTGTCGATGTCAAAAGGTGGTGCGCCTGGCCTAAGCTTCCACCCGTAACACTTGTTCCGCGGTCTCCTCCTTCGGGTTGGGCGTTCTCAATCACTTGTGCTGAACGTTCTCCATCGCTCCATCCCTCTCGCAGCGTAGCGCGTTGTGACAAAGCATCATTCGCTCACGGCTCGTGGCAGCACGAACCTCTGAGGGAAATCAGCTCGGGAGTCTGCGAACCGACAGGATGTTTTTTATGGTCTTTCGTTTTTCATTGGGGTGCTTATTGCGCCGCATTTTTACGTCAACACCGATCCCCGGTTTTCACAGAACTAAATGGCGTTTTTGCTATTGTCCCAAAGAGGTTGACTGCGGGCACAAGCTGCAAGCTCGAGCCGCGTTAGGATCAGCGCCAACCCCTGCCCCCTATTGGGAGCATGAGCACAGGTGTGTTTCGGAGTTCAGGTCTGCGGTGTCAGATGCGTGCGTGGTTTGGTTCGTCTATGTAAAATTTTGGGTGTAGGGTGGGAGAAAGGCTGGGGGATTGTGGTGGGCGGACATGGCGAGCTGTACCCTCATCGCCTCCAGGTGGGACAGGAGAGGCCAGCCGAGCGACCCAGCGGTCGTAGTAGCGAGTGGGAATGTCGTGGGGGAGTGCTCGGTGGGTTGGAGTGGTGCTTGTTCTCGATATAGCGAAAAAGGTCCTCCTTCCCTCCTCTCGACGCGCTTTGTTCTCTGTGGCAATCAAATCGGCCAATCGGGGTGGGTGTGGTGATGATGATCACAGCCACACCAACCTTCTAGCCCGGATCAATTGCGTCGCTCGTGAGACATTCGCTCACCCGGCTCAGATTGCTTAGGGGGTATAGGGCCCGTGGTAGCCTCCCCGTCCTCGCTTTTCTGCCGGTAAAGTAGCCGCGTCACGTGCGTCCGGGTTGACTTGCGGTGGCGACCGCCATCTCGAGCGTTCCGCTTTGCCCTGAGGTCGGGTTTTTCCCATCATTTCCCTCCCAACGCACCGCCTCTCAATCCCACTTACTTTTTGCCTCGAAAAGTCGGTACGAATGATATTTGATGGAAAGAATGGAAAGATGTTCCACCCATCAGTGCAGCTGATCACCATCACCACCCCCATTGGGGCTGGCTGCTGTGGAGCAGCCCTTGCTAGCTGGCTGGTCGCTCGCTGACTCGATTGCTCGACACCATCCCGGCGCCCGCGATTCAAAGTGTATAGTGGTTGGGGCGAACCTCCATTAATATACGACACGTTTGACAGCGTGTGTGCAAAAGACAAGACAGACAGCAGCAGCAGCAGCAGCATTTTGTTTTACCCTTCGAGATTGATTTCGGCCGATTTTCTGATCTCCCCCCCCCCCTTTCCCCACTTGGTTGCTGGAAGTTGCCAGTAGTTTTCCTGCGGACTGCTGACTGACTGCTTACCGCTTATCACTGCCATTCCGATACATAGCGACCGGAATGCTGTTATGCTCTCTCTCCCACGAGTCGTGTTTTGCTACGAGTATGTACCGTGTGTGGTATTATTCGTCGTGAGATACGTACAAAAACAGTTTTCGGGCACTGGCTGCTACTATTTATATACCAGCTGTTATATATGATACCACGTCCAGTTTTTGGGCGGTAAAATATCAAAATATTTACGAGTACGGAAAGAAAACGTACTTTAATTACGACATATACCCTCGGGTACACAACATAACGAGGGCGGACGGCATTGATAGCTTAACCCCTTAAGAACTGGTCCCACGAATTTTGGGACAACCACTTGGAATTAGTGTAGGATATTTTTTTCCAGGTCTGAATGGGTTAACCCATTTAGGACTGCAGTCCCGATGTGGGGATAAAACACTTGGAATTAGAATAGACTATTTATTTCTAGACAGTGCAGTTCTAAAAGGGTTAAAAGTGACGTAGAGCTCGAGCCAGTATTTGCGTACTGGTGTCATGCCAGTGTATAGTACCAGTACAGCCAGTATACACCGCGGTACCGAGTATACTGGTTTGAGCCCCCTTTTATTATCGCGTGCAGCAACAGCATTCAGCGTAAAATAGGAGGATGCTAAGCATGGCAACCAGTATGGGCGCAGGGCAGCTCTCGTACTGGTTCGCCGTCGGGGCGGGTTTTGTTGATGCCACAAACAGACAAATTCACACGCTCACACGCTTCCACGCACCCTCACATACGATGCATACCTCGTGCATGCTTGCACCGGTACCGGTACGCGTACGTGCATAGGAGTGGTTGGTTCCAATGTACTCTTGTGTGTGTAGTCATCACTTCATAAACCGTTCTTTCTATTAATATATCGTATACCCAACTACATAAGTACACCCAGTGTCCGTCCTGATTCATTATCCTGGAGACACCAATTCTGTGGTCACAGACCTTAACCCCTTAAGAACTGGTCCCGCGAATTTGGGGACAAACTACTTGGGCTCAGTGTGGGACATTTTTTTCAGTTCTGAATGGGTTAAGACAGAGAAAAACCAAAACCAAAATATTCGCAATTTAATGGGTGAAACAAGTGAAAGGCCAACGTACAAAGCAAGTGAAAGGCCAACGTACCGGGTACGAGAACACAACAACACGAGCCAGACCAGAAAAATAAAACAAAAAGGACAATGGAAGATAATACAAATGACGCAAGGAAACCAGAAAAGGCTATCAATACGTACATACACCAGGTATAGAAGAAGAAAGCATACGTCCTCAAGAGGAACAGACAACTGCTGCACGGACAAAAAGCAACACGAAGAACTTGGTACACACCCAATCCCATGCACCCGTGCGTCCAAATGCACCAAGCCAGTCGCAGCTCGTATTTCTGCCTGCGCAGGCACCATTCTTATTTTGTGCCCGCTCAGCGACCAACCAGCCTTTGTACGAGAACACGGCTACCTACATATGTATACTTAAGTATATATTTACAGCGGTAGCAATCAATACCTGGCGAGTCTTCGTAGAGTCTTCGCAAAGAGAACACCAGCCAAGCAGGGTAAGGCCTATGGCTAGGCTCAAGGGGGTGACCGCCGTGTGCCGAAGCCGAAAGAAAAACACAATTCGGAAATAAAAAATCCTAGTCGTGAAAAATCCTGTTAATACCCAAACGATCATTATTACTGGTATGAAACATATCGTATCCATACCCAGGGGCCAACGTAGAAAAAAAAAAACGGAGCCACACTCACTATGTCGGAATTAAAAACAACTTCTGCTGTACGTACGGGTACGAGTAGCGGGTTGGGATTTTTGTCAGAACAAAAAAAAAAATGTTTTCGTCAGTTGTTTCTGCTTGGTTTTAGTAAAACCCCTCTGACTACGAGTAGGGCTCTAAAAATATATGGGCTGTCGTTTTTTTTCCTGTTGAGTTTATACTTCGAGTGTGTGTATATCCTTGCCATACTTGTCAAATGAAACAAAATCAGTTTTTGCTGTCACAAAATAAGAATCGTGTCTGCGCTGGCCAAAAATACCGCGGCTGCAGTCCGATGTCCCAATCAATCCAATCTATATAGCCTGCGGGTGCCGTAAGGGACCCAATCACCAGTCACCCCAACCCCACACTCCCAAAACATGCCGTTGCATGTACAAATCCAATCCAACTCAAGATATCTACCAGTACGTATATACATTCATGGTCTAGCGCTCGTAAAGCTGTACAGGGATGGATACCGATACCGAACCGAACCGAAAATACCGGAATTCCGGTATCGGTATGCGATACCGAAACTCGTAAAAAAACGGGTTCGGTATCGGTATTATACCGATACCGAAATACCGGAAATACCGGAATCCGGTATTTCGGTAGTTGTCCTCCCTCTTTCAGGATGCCCCCCGTGCGGCATATAACAACACCTGCCGCCTAAAAACGAACCACAACGTACCACAACTCACGATTTATCGGGCATTTTACCAATACCGAAATACCGATACCGGAATACGGTATTATTGTTTCGGTATTTGTCATCCCCCTTGTAAGAAAGCCTGAATATGTCCATTAAAAAATATCTACGGCCTGCAGCCTACATACATACCAGGGCATTCATTAGGTGTTGCGCTGTTGCGCTGGCGCAACACTTGAGTAGAACAACCGTTTTGCGCAACAGTCGCCGCGAGGTTGGTTGCGCGCAGCACAACGCGCGATTTTGGGCGCGCAACATTTTTCGCTGCAGGTCTTAAATTTTTGTTGCGCGTATATTTGTCGCCGGAGGCTAGATTTTTTTGGGGGATTTTTTTTTTCTCAATCGCCGAAGCAAGGCCGGAGGCGTTTTTTTTTTAATTGTTCGCCGTAGGCGTTTTTTTTTCCAAACATCTTTTGTCCTATTGGCTGTAATCGAACATCTTTTAGGCCCCTTGTCCTATTGGCTGTACTCGAAAACAAAAATAGGCACTTTTTTCTATTCGCTGTGCCCGAAAATTAATTAAAAGTATTTTTACTTGATTTTGAGGCGTATATTCGCGCATATATCGCATTTTTTTCGCCTCCGGCGGCCATCCGGGAGCCCTCCGGGAGCCCCTGCGGGAGCTTGCGCGCCTGCGGCGCGCAACACTCTTTGCGTCGTCTGTTGTTGCGCGCACAACATTTGGGTGGAAAAAAACGTTTTGCGCAACAGTCGCCGCGACGCTTAGCGCAACACTCGATTTTGAGCGCGCAACATTTTTCGTCGGAGGCGTAATTTTTTGTTGAACGTTTATAGTTCTAAATCGCCGTACGTAGACCATTTATTTTTCAAGTATTTTTAAGCAAAATATTCGCCATACGTAAAGTTTTTGTTTTAAAGCACTTTTTACCCAATTGGCCGTAATTGTACATATTTTAGGCCCCGTGTTGTCCTACAGTACGCGACACCAGTTAAGAATCTCTTATTTCTGGCCAGGCTGGAATGCTCATGTAAGGCAGGGTGTGTCCTACACTATTTTCAGTACACAGAAGGTCATGTTCTTATTTGCGTCTAAAATCCAGCCTGAAATTCTTAACTGCCGAGTTCTTAAGTGCTGTCGCGTACTGTTTTTGCCATGGTCGACGACAAAAAGTAGGCATCTATGCTATTCGCCGTAGATCTTCTTAGTTTTTTTTTGTAGGCACTTTTTTCCATTGGCCGTAGCCAAACATAAATTAGAAGGCTTTTTACATGGTTTTGAGGCGTATATTCGCGCATATATTGCTTTTTTTTCGCCTCCGGCGGCCCTCCGGGGGACTCTGTGGGGGGCTTGCGCGCCGGCGCGCAACAGACGCCGAACTACTAATTAATGCCCTGCATAGGAAACTGCCCCTCCTTTGTTTTTACGCGTTGCTTCTGCCGTCTGTATAATCTGCTCATCATGTATGTCTGGTGATAATCTGCTTATTATATGTCGGGTGTTTTGGTATCGTCCTTCTGTTGGTTCACCAGCTGGACAGATCAACTAACTGATTAAACCAGCGAATATCAGCCTCGTTCCCTCGGGACTCTGTCTGCGCCCTGAATGCATGTTTGTACATATTTATTTGTCTCGTGTATATTTTCTTATATTATTTGCCGTCTTCCTACGTCGTACATACTCCTCTGTTGTTTGTTTGTTTTTCTTTCTGGTATTATTTGATTTGAAGATACTCGTACACATTACGAGTGTATGTGTTACGGGATGGCGTCCCGCACTATTATTGATAGCACCGTTGCCTTGCGTAAGGGTGTTATAATGGTACTCAGCTGATGGTACCACTGCTACTGCGAACTGCGGTGTATGGCGCATGTATTATTTTGTGGCAGTAGGTAGTTGTTTGTAGTTTCTTATCTGGTCGTTTCTTGGCGTGTTTTGTGACCACGGCTAGCCGTCAGCGAAACGAGTTATTGTTGACTATTGGTCATCATAATAACCTCATCATCAGCCATCAATGAAGGCAGTTTCATCCCTTTCGTCCGACTTTCGAGATTTTTTCAGGGCCCATGGTGGTATTGTTCGTATGCCCCACATCGTGCCTGTGATCAGTATATATATATACCTAATCTTGCACCATACTCGGTAGCACGTACGTCCAGTCAACGACATACACCCAGCGTGATTGTACCAAGAAATACCGAAACTCTCTTTGTGGGGTACCGGAAAATACCGGGAAAGTACCGAACCTCGTTTTGCTGAAATACCGAAAAAATACCGAAACAATACCGAAACAATACCGAAACGATTTATGAGTTTCGGTATTTTGAAAAAATATCGAACGTTTGTTTTTGGCTTCGGTATCCATCCCTGAGCCTGTATTTATACTGCATCGACCTGCCGGTGGTTGGGTGGTTGGGTGGGTGGGTGGGTGGGTGGGTGGGTGGGTGGCCGTCTTGCGCATGAGGTAATTTTCTTTTCACCACCGACGACGGTACTCCGCTGGCTTTGCAGCATACTAGTATACCTGGTAGTTTGTATTATTAATAACAGTACGTGGTGCAAGCTATATTGACGCGTGCTACGATAGAGGAATCACTTCTGGGCTGAAATGGTTTCTGAATGATGGACTCCTTACCTTAACCCAAAACCGTGGTGTTGTTTTCATGCTTATGTTGCAATACGTTTCGATGTAAAGTTACAGTAGGCTATAGGATTGTTCATCGCGTGCGTACAGTAGCACTTTTATTTCCTCCAAAATCAGTTTTTGACTTGCTATTAGTATAGAGCTCCTCAAGTGACCATAAGTGACTAGTGACCACCCTCGAAAGGTACAGTAGCACTTTTATTTCCTCCAAAATCAGTTTTTGACTTGCTATTAGTATAGAGCTCCTCAAGTGACCATAAGTGACCACCCTCAAAAGGCAAAACGTGGTGCACCTCTACCCTAACATGCGTCTATTGTATTAATACAGTACAGGACACCTAATAAGAAACAGGAAAACTGGCCCAGGCTGGATTTCTTATTCGAGAGAGGGTGCTTTCTACACTAATTTCAAGATGACGACTCTCGAAATTCTTATCTTCCTCTAAATCATCAGCCTGGCTTTCTTATTAGCCTGTTTCTTATTAGGTGTCCTGTGCTGTAGTCATGTACATGACGACGCGGTCGGTATTTGGCTATACTCGTATGTAGCTACGTATTATTGATGGTTTGGCGGGCTTGGCTTGCCCCGAAGCAACGGTCGCTGTTTCACGGACTCTCCGTGGATTCTGTTTTTGTTTGGGTGTCCGGGAGTGCTCTCAACTCCCGATGTACTTGTTACCAGTATTTATTTACTGGTGCTACTGCTGCTGCTGCTGCTGCTGCATTACAGGTATGCATTCACCTACCAGGTATATTGCCAGGTTTTGGTAGGATTTGAGATTGTATCGAAGCGCCATGGGCCTGACTGCTGTTGCGACTATCAATACCTACAACCTGTAACGTAAAAGTAGCGGTATTGCCATACCAGGTACCAAATACGTACGAAAACGTTTTTTTTTCTGCTGTACATGAGGTTATGCACCCATTAATTATATGCTGTAAAACAAAACAAAAATAAAATATGAACTGTGAGATCGAAGATTTCGTTGAAACTCTCTCTTTTCGTATAATGTACGACGTCGAGTCCCTCATTATTAGTTGAAGGTTTTACTTGAGTACAGGCGGTATCTCTGACCCCTGGTATATTATAGGAGAACATGAAAATGTCGTTCTTGTGCTCATACCCTGTCGTCTGGTATTTTGTTTACGCTGTCGGGTTTCGGGTTGAGATAGCGTTGGTAGGACTAATATGAATGCCTTTGAGGTATCAGAGGAAAAAACGGGCGAGCGCAACACCTGGTAGACAAATGCAGCATCAGCCGCTCGAAGCAACGCGAGCCGCTAAGTTAGGGAAGTTAGGGGATACGCTGAAATGCAAGGAGTTGCACGTACGACACTGGTTATACATGAACTTTTACATGCTATGAACAGTCGTAGGCTGCAAGCTCCAACGATTATAAGACGAAAAGGACTTCACTTCTCAGTTTTTCATTTTCGCTATCCCTGGGCACCAAGAGAGGGGTATACTGTACGCAAGTTACCTTTTCGATGTCATGTACTGGTAGCGCTTTTTGGCCACACCCGTTTTCTGACTGACTATTACCGACTATTACCAACTATTATTCGGGGGACCAAAGTACATAGGGACCTACGTTTACACACAAAACACTATATTTATCTATTTTTACTACTTATAACAATATTTGGTCCTATTTACTATAGCCCTCCGTAGTATTAATAGTAAGAAAACGAGCAACAAGAAAGGCAGGCCCGAGATTTTGAGGAAAACAAGAAATTTGGGAGTCGGTATACTGAAGTTAGTGTAGAACGCACCCATTCTTGAATAAGAAATCCAGCGTGGACCAACTTTCCTGTTTCTTATTAGGTGTCTTGTGCTGTATTACTGACTGTTAGTATACTCTCCAACCGCTTTTTTTGGCATACCCCCTCCCCCCTCCCCTTGTCTAGCGCCCAAATGTTGGAGGTGTGTCTCTATTAGGAGTAGGAACGGTGCTCCGTCTCGAAAGGGATGCGTGGTCAATGGTCAAATGACTACGTGAGGCAAGCAACAAATGAGTACCCCCGGCCCCCACCCCTTGTCTAGCGAAAAAAATATATGTGGCGTGTCACCTTTTGTTTTCGGGCGTCTTTGCCTTTTCGCTGAAGTCACCAAGGTTGTTTGTTGTTTGTTGTTGACAACAGCAAGTGCAAGTTCACACCTCATCACATGAACAAAAAAAATGCCGTGAGGTCACGAAGCGTACATACAGCGAGCGAGCATATCGCGGACAAGACACCGTTATGTTGTATCCTACCAGGTTGTTTCTACCAATTACAAACAAGAGCTGTGAGATCGAGGATTTAGCCGAAACTCGTATTTTGCAAGCAAGCTGAGTGTGATACTTCGATCGCGTGTACTTGCGGGTTTATATGTGTCCTCATGCAGGATGTGCATCCTGTATGTATGTGTGATACATAACATATATATATATACGTTGCTTGCCTTACCGTGGTGTTGCATATCAGCCCGACCCCATCGATCCACGCGCTCCAGAAATTTCATTTTTTGTTGATTGAAAACTTTTCGATTTACAGTACCGACAAAATCGACTCTGCTGCCGCCTCCTCTTCCTGCTGGTGCTGCTGGTGGTGCTCCTGCTGCTGCAAGTGTTACCTCCCTCATGTATCATATCATACGTTGCTTGCTTTACGGTGGTGTTTGTTGCATATCAGCTCGACAGCCCCCGACCCCATCGATCCACGCGCTCCAGAAATTTCATTTTTTTTTTAAATGAAAGCTTTTGGGATTTACAGTACCGACACAATCGACTCTGCTGCGCCTCCTCTTTCTGGTGCTGGTGCTGGTGCTGCCCTGCTGCTGCAAGTGTTACCTTCCTGCGTGTATCGTGAACTCACAGCGACGATGGCCTTTCTGGAATGTTATTTCAGCTAATACTGCTGTACGTCAAGTGTTAGTATATACCTGGTACGAGCTATGATATGAAGAATGAAGAGTAGTGTTGGGTATCTTTGATCGAAACTTTCGCGTTTACCCTCCCTCCATCTTCTGGAAACCCCGTGTTTTTTATGCTGGTACTGAAGGAGGGCTTTGGCATATCACATGAAATATCGAAGTCAAACCGTTTTTTATTGTTTTTTATGCGGTATCGTAGCGAGTTCGATTCTCGTTCAACTCGATTCCCGTTCGATATGCCAAACACTACTACTACGTAGTAGAAGTATGTATATTACGTACTTGTGCAGTTTACACTGTTTTCAACTTTCGGAATTATAGGTTGGGTTTCGGGTTAGGTTTATAGCTCGATTCGGTTTAGTTTAGTTTGGATTGGTTGGTCTCGTTCGAGTTGGTTCGCTTCGATTCCCGTGCCCCCCTCCCGCTGTACAAGACCAGAGGAAGACAAGTGCCGTTCGTACGTCCAGTCTGCTTTTAGTTTCCGAGGACCGATTTAGGTGCCTACTCCGATCCGACTTGGATTTACCAAACCGTTTTTGTTGCCATCGTCGTTTTTTTTTTGAAGTGTTAAAAAAGACAAGTCAATAAATCTGTGTATTATGTGCATCGTGTGCGACACAAATACTCACACGCGTCACGGGTAAGCCACTATTTATACGAAGTAACACCAACCTTCTCGGGTACACCAGAGGAAATGGATTCGTTTGCATGGAGGACAAAACGTTTTTGTTGGTGTCACGCGTTTTTTTTTTTTTTTTTTTTTCGGTTTGTCGCCTTGTGTTGTGTAACACAGCAGCAGTAACGCAGCCATATTCCGCATTCACAGAAGCGAAGTTCACGCGGTAGTTATGCACACAGCTGCCGCGCCGTCTTTCGCTGCAATGAACGTGGAATATGGTTGGAGTTTCTGCTGTATTCCCCCGGACAAGGTGTCAAATTGAGAACAGATTAAAAGTAAATGGCGGAACCAACAAGATTTTTCAGCCTTCATGCAAACAAACCCACTTCCTTTGGTGTGCCCGAGCAGGTTGGTGTTCCTAGTGGGACAGGCGTGTCGGTTTTGGTGGCGCAGATGATGCACACAACGCACAGAGCTGGCGTGTCTTTTTACGTATATAGAAAAGAACGACGATAGCAACTAAGGTGGTTTGGAAAGTCAAAGTAGACTAAGTGGCATTGCTCTGTAACGGTTTACACGTGGCACACTGGTACAGCAGCGGTAGTATATATGAGGCTCAACCCGTGTCTATTTTGTGTTGGTCGTCCTTTTGTCGTGTTCCAGGTATACAGGTACGTATAAAATATCATATGATGTGTACTGTACTTCGTACCGGTAGTGTTGTTTCGGCTGCATCAGTCATCTTCCGTATTACCTGTAGTACGAGTATGTCTCCGGTGTATGGCACACTTGCAATATATCATTGCATGGGAAAGCACCACTCACTGTGTGGGTATTACCTGGTACACAGTAGGAATGTGGTTATCACAAAACAGCTATCTGTGCGCATATTTACTGCGTTGGTTGGCGAGTAATGTTTTCACTCACAAACCCTATCTATCCCCTGTACTCTCTCCCCTCACATCCCGCTTCCCCGAGTAACGTTTTCACTCACACACCCTATCCCCTGTCCCCTCCCCTCCCGTCCCGCCTCCTCCGTTGGCGTTTTTTTCTGTTGTTGTTGCCCCTCTTTCCTTTGTTCTCCTTCTCCCTTTCGTCCCGACTCTGATCGCTTGCCTCGGGGATCGTTGGGTCGATCGTTGCTCAATTCGTTGATCGCTCTTCCTCGCGACATGACGTGCCTCGATGTGATGTGACATGCCTTGACATGTCATGACGTGTCATGATGTGGCGTGGCCTTGGCGTGACGGAACTTGACGTGGCTCGGCGTCCAGGCCCTCGCGGGTGAAGCTAACTTGTGTCCAGTCGCCCCCCAGGGAGGTAGTCAGAGGGAGGAGGGATGTCTACGAGGAGGGGGGCGCCGGCGCCGGCCGTGGTCGGGAGCCATTTCGTCAAACAGGTACGTACAGTAAAATATCGCAGTTCACACTATTACAGAGGGCACTAGTAAATAGCAGAGTAAATAGGGGACCTAGTATTATTGCTGTAGTTCAAATAGGGAAATGTGTAGGTTTGTATGTGTACCGTAGGTCCCTATTTAGGGTCATTCTTATCGGAGCCATAAATTTCCAAAAAATTCCATTTTTTTTAGCGCAATTTTCTAGATTTCCATTTCTTCCGGGGTTTTTTTTTTTCCCATTTATTAGTGGAACACGAAGCCTTCCAAACGTTTTGCCCTCTGAAGAATTTCCACTATTTCCATTTTTTCCACTATTTCCTCTTTTTCCTTATTTTTTTGGAAAAAAGTACTGGAAATTATGGAAAAAAAGCTGCTCGGTAAGAATGGCCATTTTATGCTCCCCCGTAATAGCTGTTGTGCTGTGAACTATTTGCTGGGATTTCGTTAGGAACGGTGTAGCGTACTGTAAGTGCTGTTAAGTGTATTGCGGACGACCGTAGTAGTGTCTTGACTATGTAATACTCCGGTAGTACTCCGGTGTAAGTTGTTTGGCATTCTGGTAACTGCGGTGAATGGTCATACCAGGTATATATACTTGGCATGATATATATACGAAGTAAATATATGCGTAACGCGCTTTGTGTGCGTGCTGCCGATGGGCGAGGGGTGGGCCAAGAGGCTCGTTAGTCGTTGGTGCCTCTGGCTCCCTTCTTCCTTGCTTGTTGTTTCTTCGCTCTTGACGCACGCGACACAGTTGGCACAGCTGTTGACAGCCGGCATACTCGGCTGTGACATTGCATGCGGTCACTGTACCAGTTTGTTGTATATTAATAGTTATGTTTATGAATTTTCATCTTTTTTTTTAACACATTTCTTCGTACGAGCACTTTTCGGCATACCTCAAAGCACGCCGACACGGAAATCAAGCCCGTCCGGACACGTTGGTCGAGGTTTGAGCTCGATCCGAGCACTGCTGTAGCTCGCTGAACGGAAATATGAAGCCATGTTTGGGTATTAATATGAACACACAAACGGTCCTCATGTTTCCGTCCATACGTAGTGTTGTATGTTTTTACGTCCGAGTAAAGGGAACTCTGAATTGGAGATGCGTGTTGCGCAGATTTTTTTGACGCGCACTTATCATACCGGTAGTGGTAGTACAGCAACGTACGACGTACGCAGTTGTGAGACCCGCACTCAGGAACCGTTACCGCAAAAACTTGGGAATGTATTTGCTATCCTCCTGTAATAACACGTAGACAGGGGAGGTTTCCAACATACATCTATATGAAGGCGTTTTTATCTACGTTTGGGGCTGTTACCAAAATTTCAAAGAACCGTTTTTTTTTCCCTTCGAAAACCTCGTGTACTTGAGCAGGGCGCTTTACCAAAGTATGATTATTTCGTGCTCGTAGTGTCTCGTACTGGTCTACTATATTAGTAGAGTGATAGCACCCGTATATGACAGTGTTTATCACACCCCCTGGGATGAATTTCAAAGAGAAGTTTCTCCATGACGAGTGGGGCACAGACAACGAAAAAGGCGGCTTTCGGAGCATCTCGTCGACACCTTTCCATAGACGGATCGCTCGGGGTTAGCGCTCGACCGGTCGTCGAGCAAATCAGGGTTGAAATTCGTCCGAGGGGGTGTGGTATACAGTGTCATATACGGTAGAGACGAGCAGCAGCTGTATGCTGACTTCCAGTACGTACCGATTGCAATGAGGCCGTTTTTTTTCCTGTTGTTGATGGCGAGAGCGGCACGTTACCGATTTCCACAAAGTCGGGATCAATACGAGTAGAAGCGGGCGAGCTTAGGCTATGCAGCGCGTGGGACTTTTTTGGTGGCACGACGCCTCGGGGCGGTCGCAGTCGCTGGGCTGCTGTGGTTTTGGTGGTGTGTTTTTTCAGTGCGGCGGAATTTTGTGTGAGTGTGTGTTTTTGCTTGGAACGCACACGGTGGGCTGCATGTATAAGGCCCGCCTTGCCACGTTTACCTTTGTGATAATGTTGTGCCCGGTAGCTCCTTTTCTAGAGAGTAAATGTACGATGCTCGCTGACAGAACAGAGAAACAGCTTAGGTGTGGCTTCCATGTGTACTGTCGAAAGGAGTGTGTACGTCTGTCTTTGTCTGTCTGTGTGCCTGCCTGTCTTGTCTGTCTGTCTCTATGTATGCCGGTATGCCTGTCTGTCTGTATGTCTGTATGCCTGTATTTGTCTTCCTGTCTGCCTGTCTGTCTGTCTGTCTGTCTCTCTTGTCCTTTCGGAGCAAAGCACATGATTTGCCGTGCGCGTACAGCATCGCTCACCGGTGGCTAATCGATCCCCTCCCCCCCCCCCTTCTTGCCGCCCCGACTCCCTCCCCCGTCTGGTCTCTCGTGCGACTATCCTTCTGGTTATACTATTGCGGTATACGCTTAAATGCGGCTGCTGCATTTCCGACTGGTACTGGTGTATCATATGGTGTTATCATACCTACTAAAGTATTACGGTGAAGTTTTGTCGAAGAAGCCGGTCGAGCTGCACCGCTTCTACACGGATGAAAGCACCTTCTGCCACGCCTCCGGCACTAGAGAAGAGGTGCGTTTTAATGACCTGTAAGTTTTCCTGCTTGTGTTTGCTCTGCTGCCTGTTCTACTGTCTAATCTATTGTGTGGTCTACTGCCTAATCTACTGTGTGGTCTACTGTCTAATCTACTGTGTGGTCTACTGACTAACCTACTACTGTGTGGTCTACTGGCTGTTGTAGTACTGCTGTACACATTGAGGAGTTCCATCTCCGCCTGCTTTCGAACGAGGGTTGGTCTTCCTGGTCTTACGTTTTACTATGGTATGTGATTATGACGGATCATTTTGTGTATACTTGAGGTGCACGTTACACAAAAAAACATTAAAAATTCACCCCACTAGCCATCTTCGAAACCCAGACCGGGTATATACTAAAACCAAGTAAACGAAAACATGTTTTTTTCGTAATTTCGTCCAGAAATCTCACCCCACTGGTTTGTTTTTCATGGTGATTTTTCACTATGACCTTTTCAGCAGAGTGGTGTTGTTTTGTCTTTCGTCGTGCGCCCCTGCAAACTTCGTGCCCTCTTCCTCCCCTCCCCTCCTGTAGTTTTTTTTGTATTTTGTGTTCATAATTACGTATTGTACTACACATGGCTTTACGCACGATACTGGTGTATATGATGTACTGCTGTATTTGCATTATTCCCGCTGGCGTTAAAGGGTGTCGGTAAATTGCCTCGTTAATGTTTCACCTGGGTTTGGGCCATGGTATTATATGCGAAGTATATAATATTACCTACCAGGTATATAGTATCGGGTATTTTTCATCTCTCTCGTCAACTCTAGTAATCTAATGCTGCCCTGGTACGAGTTTTGCCGCTGTACAGTATATATTTGTTTTGTGGACGGGTTAATCGCTTCATTGATATTGATATAATAATATCGCAGCGGGTTTCGGCGGATGGAGGATTATAGGTTATTCGCTCTTGAACAATACCCACAATTAGGAGTACCAGCACTGCTGTAATATTCTTACACACTTCGAAGTATCTACTGTACTTCGTTCATAAATTGCTGAATATTTCGCTGTTCCGTACTATATACTATATACCGGTACCTGCTGTGATTATACATAGCATATGAATATGAGAACGAGTACCAGGTACCGGTATCATATAACATTGGTCTGTTGTTAGTTCCTACGACGTATGTAAGAACTGGTCCCAAGTTTGGGGCCAAACTACTTGGAATTAGTGTGGGATAAGTTTTGGAAATCTGAAACGGTTAAGTAGTTTCTTGTTCGATCGATTGGTTGATCGTTTTTCATTCGAAGTGCGGCGTGCGGCTGCTTTTTGCACTTTTGTAAATCGCTCTTGTATTCTTTATTTTGTAATTTTGTAAGTTTGTAATTTTGTAGTTTTGCCGCTAGTTGATATATTGTCTTGAGTTCAGATTCCATTACCAGATTTTCAGATTTGAGGAGTAGTACGACGTAAACAGGGTGTTTGATCATCTTCTCCAATATTTTTTAATGACCAAATTTCAATTTTTTTATTTGATGGCCAGATGTCAGATTTGGTTTGCAACTGTCTTATTATTAAAAAAAAAAAAAAAAAAAACAGCTGTGAGATCGAGGATTTCGTCGAAACTCATGTTTGCTAGCATCTTTGCTAGCTGAGTGTGATACTTCTATCGCGCGTACTTGAGGGTTTTGTATGTTCTCATGCAGGATGTACATCCCGTTAGTATATACCGGTACTGACTGACTCTGGCGCTTTTCGTTTTCGATGCGCATATTTTTTTTTGCAGGAGCCCGTTTCTGGTCTGGCGGATATTAAAGCTAAGATTGAGCACCTAGGTCTGGGCGGTGCTACGGTCGACCTCGGCTGTGGCTCTGTCGACGCCCAGCCCTCGGAAGCAGGTGCGACTTACTCCCACCATAATCCTTGAACGTGTTAGCCCCCTTTTTGTCCTGATTGGTCACATGCCAACACATTGATAAAAAAACGGAATCAACTGCTGAGAGCATGCCAACACATGAATAAAAAACGGAATCAAGTGCTGGGAGCGCCTGTTATGGTAGCGTGGGTAGGCGCAATTCGATGCGAGTCGACGAGGGAAGAAAGGGCTGAAGTCACTTCTCGCGATGAAATGTAAGGCAAGAACCGTAGTGGGGAGGAGGGAGAAGAGGCTTCTTTGTGACCCCGGATGGATCTGAGTTACGACTATTAACAGGAAGGAGAGAGAAAAGGAGGGCGGAGATAATAAATGGGATGATGGGAAGAAAAAAAACGTACTCGGTACTACTGCCAGGTACGTAATATTATGTTAAATACCAGGTACCGTGTAAACACTGTATAATGGCACGTATATTACTATGGGCGGAATATAAGTACCGTTGGGGTGTAAACATCAATACACAACGATCCTTACATTGCCGTCCAGAGTGGTACTACAAACAATAGATATATACCTGGTATATAAATATTAAGGGTAAGGTATACTTGTCGTGCTTGTGTGTTGCTGTAGGAATACGCAATAGTCTACTGCACCTTAGTAGTCTACTGTACTGCTCCTTAGTACTCTACTGCACCTTAGTAGTCTACAAGTACTGCTCCATACGAGGAGTCTACTGCACCTTAGCAGTCTCCTGCACCTTTGGAGTCTACTGCACCTCAGCAGTCTACTGCATCTTAGTAGACTATTGCATCTTAACAGTCTACTGCACCCTACTGTAGTAGTAGTAGACTACTGCACCTTAGTAGACTACTGCACGTTAAGTAGTAATCTGCTGCACCTTGCCGCGGCCCAGCGCAGGCTGTCGGCCGATCAGTTGTCTTTTTGTGATCATGGCTTGCGTGTTTTTTACCTATTACAGTAGTATGAAACGGAACGACTGGCTGCATTGGTTTATTCCAACTACAGCAACATATATCCTCTCGATGATTTGCTTGTTGATGAATGCTCTCGGTGACTACTCTCGATTGATTACATCAGTATTCATACGAGTACTCACTGAGTGTCGCCTAATTATTGTAGTGCTATCGACAAGTGGTCTCTTGACTATCCTGAGGGAACATAGTATTCAGCACCAAATATGGTCTGTAAGCATAGGAGGATACCTGTCATTTTGAGTCTACATATCATGGGTTCTGATTTGTATTGCCCCCCGTAGCAATTATAGATTTTTGTGGCCCCCGTAGCAATTATCTCGGCGAATAATGCCGTGAATGAGGCCTATCGGTGAATGATTATCATTTCGATGAAGGCTTGATGGTTTATGGCGTGTGCTATTGCTATTACAGGGGACAATAGTAAATTGGACCAAGTATTAGTAAAAATAGGCAAATACATACCGGTAGTTTTTAGTGTGTACCTTAGGTCCTATTCACTATAGAGACGAGTTTGCTCGACGTGCTCTCCATGAACGCGCTCGATCAATGTGCTTGATCAGTGCCCTCGATGAATGAACACTCTCTCGATGAGTCAAGTATGGGATTTTCGGGAGTAGAATTATCGACGAACGTTCTCGCTGAATGCTTTTCGACCAATGTTCTAGATGAATGCTCTCGACGAGTACGTAGTGCTGTCGCGAGTAGCAATCTCGACGATTTGTTATTAATGAATGTTCTATGAATACACTCGCCGAGTAGAGCATTGTTTGTCGCGAGTATTAATAGTAGTCTTAACGTATGTTGTCGATGAATGCTCGATAAGTGTTGTCGCAATTACAAGGTGTGTCGTTACCAACAGTGTTGGTATAAGTAGTATTATTATTTGGTGATTTGACTCGTGGCGACTCCCAGCTCTACGAGTATAGTGTTACATGCAAAGCTTACCCTGGGCTGGGTATTGGGTCGATCTTTTAATCCCCAGGAGCATAGCTCAGCAGGTAACACCCTTACATTTGGCGTCGTCCAGGACACGGGTTCCGACCCCACTTCTCGAACGTTCAGAAAACGCTTGGACGCGCTCGTCCCTAAAACATGCCAGTACTGCTTTATTTTCTTTTTTTTATCGGGTACGTTTTGGTCAGTGCTGCTTTCTTTTCTTTTTGATCGGGTACGTTTTGGTCAGTACTGCTTTCTTTTTCTTCTTATCGGGTACGTTTTTGTCAGTACTGCTTTCTTTTTCTTTTTGATCGGGTACGTTTTGTCAGTATATACTGTTTTTTTTTTTTTTTTTTTTTTTGTCGGGTACAGCACGCTTTTTTTTTTTAAACCGGTCGATTTTTGCGCGTGTTCCATGACGGCTGCTGTTTTGTTTTTGTGACAGGCGGGGTGCTTCTTATGGTGACGGGGTCTATCACGATCTCGGACTTGGAGCCGCGGCAGTTCTGCCAGACTTTCTTCCTGTCGCGACAACACCAGGACAACGACCGCCACAACTACTTCGTTCGCAACGCTATCTTCCGCTTCCTCGACGTCCTGCCGGAGGTTGTGCAGGTAATATTACGGGGGGCCATAGTAAACACTAGTAAGTAGGACCCAATGTTGTTGGTGAAAATAGGAAAATATATCCGCAAACTCATTACTATCTGCAAACTCATTACTATCTACAAACTCATTACTATCTGCAAACTCGTTACTATCTGCAAACTCGTTACTATCTACAAACGCATTACTATATACAAACCCGTTACTACCTACAAATTCGTTACTATCTACAAACTCATCACTATATACAAACTCGTTACTATCTACTAACTAGCTACTATCTACAAACTCGCTACTATCTACAAACTCGTGACTATCTACAAGTTCGTTACTATCTACAAACTCAACTAGGTGTTGATGTTTAATTAGTTATTTTCAGGTGCGGGGGTGCAATCTGGGCAAAACAATTAAATAATTAGATCGCATTTCCAATTTCATTATTTCGTACCAGAAATAGAGTTAATTAATTATTTTCGGAGTTCGGGCACACGATATACAAACTCGTTACTATCTACAAACTCATCACTATCTACAAACTCAATCATTATCTACAACCCCCCCCTTCCCCCCTCCCCCCCCCGTTCATGCCTCTTTTTGGAATAGGCTGCTCTTAAGGCGCGCGATGAGGAACAGGGCGCTACCCCTCGCTCCATGCCGGCTATCGTGCCCGTGGGGGGCAACGATGAGGTCACGCCTGGGGAGGGGGTTGCCGAGGTTCAGAGCGCGAGCCCTCTGAGCGGGGCAGCGGCGGCGGTCTCGTCGGCTCCCCAGGTAACTGCTGGGTTGCGTTGGGATTACCTTTGGGGCGTGCTGATGGGGTTAAAGGTTGTACTGCTGTGTCGCATGTAACCTTAGGGTAACGTAGTGTTTGCCTTGCTATTTGGACTTTCTGTAGGGTTACCTTTGCGTCCCTTGGGGTTACTACCGTAGGGTGAGGGTTTTAGTTACCTTTGAGTTACCTGTGAGTTACCTTTGAGTTACCTGTGAGTTACCTTTGAGTTACCTGTGAGTTGCCTTCGAGTTACCTGTGAGTCACCTTTAGAGGCGCCTGTAGAGGCACCCCTATTGTCGAACGCGTCTAAGGATTACAGCTACACCCACGAAATACACCCCATAGAAGGACTTCGTACCTAAGGTAGCCATAAACGATAAAAAAAAAAGTCGATACTACAGTAGTTCGATATTCGGTGATACACGTCAAAAACATTTTATACTTCGGACAGATAATCGATTCCCACTTGATGGTGTAGAAGCAGTAGATCTTTCAGGGCAGAAACATTAGGGCAGAAACATTCCTGCTCTGGATGATCTGGATGATCTGCATGATCTGTGTGATGTAGTTCATGTTGCCGATGGGAACCGTATAAGCTGCATGATCTGGGATGTGTTGCCTTGATTGGATCTGTACTCAGATCCAGCACAGCATCTCTTAACGGCAGGTTAGAGGCTCCAGATGGTCTATCTGTAGATGGTCTAGATGATGCATCTGTAGATGCTCTATCTGTAGACGATCTGTATGATCTGTAGATCGTGATCGGTCCGACGTGAGAAAAAATATGGTTGGTTGTGACCAGGATAATGATAACGGGGATGCCAGGTGTCGGAGTCGATGTTTTGATACATGGAAATTTCAATTTTTCACCTCTCGAGCAGATCATCCATCTATCTACAGTAGTAAATGGTCTAGTTTCTTGCCTGGCGCTGTGAAAGATTGTGCAGGATCTGCACAGTGCAGATCCAAGCCAGATTATACGGGTCCCACCCTATAACATGAGCTAGATCATACAGATCATACAGATCATACAGGTCAGGAATAGATCTGCCTTGAAAGGTGTACTGCTTATACTGCTTGTAGATCATGAAATGGGAATCGATGATCTGTTTAATCTATATGGAAATAATCGATACGATATGCAACACCGCAAAGACACACCGGTACCTGGTACATACTGGTATTCGTGTTGAATATCAAACGATAATCGAGTTCGATGCGATACCGATGAGCAAAAAAAGTAACCGCTATTGTGTTATGTCGATTTTTGATATATCGACGCTTGCGTTCAACATCGGTATAAAAATCACCACGGGGGATGCAAAATGGGATGGTGGCCAAACCACGTTCGATATATGTACATATACGATACATGGAAAGTTCGGTATTCGATCAATCGAAAGTTCCGATACGCAGTATCCAAACACCAATACTAATTAATACACATCCCCACGAGCCCGGCAGGAGGCTTCGACACCTATCCCGCCTCCCCCACACCTCCAAACCCCAATGCTCCTCGTTTTCCTTTGTTTTTTGTTTTCTCGTTTGTTTTGCTCGACAGACGACTCCCGTTGCCAACTCTCTCGTTGAACCGGCGGCGAGCATGCCCGCGGACGCTAACGCTATACCTCCTTCCTCGATGGCCGTGGGCGCCGCCCCTCCGTCGGAGTCTCAGGTTGCCGCGTCTGCTGGCGACGGTGGTGGCGGTGGTGGCGCTGACGCCCTTCCGGTTGCTGCCGTGCCGCTGGGCAACGGTTCGGGCGGCAAGGTGGCCGCGGCGAAGGTGAGGAAGGACGGCACGTTTTTTTTTTTTTTTTGGTTGCTTTTTCTGGCGCTTGAACTACATTTCCTCCCAATCGTAGATCGTAGATCGTACGACATATATAGATGTAGGCAGCATATGGCACATTACTCATGCACTGGTGCAGTACTCACATCATAGATGGTTGACAAGACATTCCGGTACCGAAGTTAACGTTTTTTTTTGGTGTGACAGTTCGAGGGTCTCAACGGGGTTATATAGTATAGTATAACCCGTTTGTTACGGGGACCATAGTAAAAAGGACCAAATATTGCTACTAAAAAGAGGAAAATGCACAGGTTTGTGTGTTTGCCGTAGGCCCTATTTACTATGACTATTACGGGGGACCATATAGTAAATAGGAGCAAATATTGTTGGTAAAAAAAGGGAAATATATGTTTTTTTTTGTGCAGTCCCGTCGTAGAGACGAAACGCTTGGAATGATGAGAGCTTTTTAGGTTTATATACAGTGCAGTGCTAAGTGAGTTATGACGAGGTACTATAGTAAATACTACAGTAGTAAATAGAACCTACGGTACACACCAAAACCTATATATTTACCATTTTGTATTAACAATATTTGGGCCTATTTACTATGCCCCTCCGTACTAGAAGGGTGTTTGGTTGTGTGTGCATGTCGGCGAAGCGGCAGCGGAGGTGTTTTTTTGTTGTGTCTGCCGAGCGGTGTTGTGACTCCAGACAATGGTTGTAAAGTTAAAAGGCGGTATGGGCTTATACCTTGGTATAATGAGTGCATGGTTGTCTAGCTACTGTACTGCTCGTGGTTGTGTGTACCTTCTATACGATATCATGTCTAGATAGCAGGTGCATGTACACTGCGGGGTTGTTTAGTTATAAGGCTTTTTTTTTAGCTGTGGGTGTATGGCTTGTGGCTCATGGCTGTAAACCTGCACGGCCGCACATGGTAAGACTACGAGTATATGGGTATACAAACGTATCATATCAGTATATACTAGTATATGGTTCTAGGGCTTGATGACTACGTACTGTTTTAAGTTGTATGCTTCGTCCGTGACTCGATGGTTTCGTGGGTGTGGTTGTACGCATCGAGTGTGTGTTTTTTTTGTTCTGTTTCTATACCAGTGATTTTATGGCTGCTGTGTAATTTTTGGGACTGTACAGTACGTTTACTCTGCGGGTTTCGTTGGGGTAAGGGTATGGGGTTCAATAGTTAGATCGCCTTTAGGGTTGATCGGCTGCTCGTTGTTGTCTGATTTCGATGGCTAACATATCTGCTTAGGGTTACATACATGGTGGGGATGGGCATGATGAGTGGGGCGCCGTCGATAGCTTGATGTACCACGAGCATTGACGTCATTCATGCTCATGGTTACGCTCATGCGGATGCTCATGCAGATGCTCATGGTGGGGACGCTGTCTTTTGCCTTGCCTTGCCTTGCCTTGCCTTGCCTTGCCTTGCCTTGCCTTGCCTTGCCTTGCCTTGCCTTGCCTTGCCTTGCCTTGCCTTTGCCTTGCCTTGCGTCGTCTCGTCTCCTTGCCTCGTCTCATCTCGCCTTATCATGTTTTGCCCCCCTTCTCGGCACACGCCGTTTGACACCGCCTCCAACCGTGCAAACCCTCTCTGCTCTGCCCAGGTGATGTCCCCGGCAGCGGCCGTGGCTTCTCCTTCTCCTGCTCCGGTGACAGCGGCCGCTTCGCCCTCTCCCGAAGCCGCGCCCGCCGCCCCCGCTGCCCCCGCGGCCCCTCTCGCCCCTACCCCCGCCCCTCCTGCGTCCCCGCTTCCCGTCGCCGCTGCCGCCCCTCCCGTCCCCGCGGCCCCGACGACATACGCCTCCATGGCCAAGTCTTGGGCCACGGTTGCCGCCGTGGGAGGCGATGCTGCCGCCCCGGGGCTGTCTGCCGCTGCTGTTGTGACCCCTGCCGCTTCTCCGATGGTTGCTGGGCCGGGTGTCGTCAGCGGCAACAACGGAAGCGTCGCAGTTGCCGCCCCCGTTAGCAACGGTGGCTGGGGTACCCCTGATGTGGCGGTGGTGGCGGGTGTTGGTGGTGGCGGTGGTGTCGGTGGTGGTGGGGTGGGTGCGGGGGCGGCAGTTCCGGTGGCGGCGGTGGGTGGGGCGGGGATGGTGGTGGAGCAGCCCCTCCCTCAGGCGGGGTCTGGCGGGGGACAGGGGTCTTCTCGCCCTTCTTCTGCGTCCGGCAAGGTACGGCGGGTTTTGTTTTGTCTCTGTGTGTGGTGCTGACGGTATGTCGGTCGTTTTCCAAGTGCCCACAGCACGAGATGTGCGCGATGGTTTATATATGTGAACCGTCTGTGATACGTAGAGACAATTGGCTTTTTCTCCCGCGGGTACATTTAATATGTACCTGGGAGGTGCCCCCGGTAATGTAGTTTTTCATGTGGTCTACTTGTGTGTCTTCCCTTTTCATCTGTGTGCGACGGTACATACCGCTATACATCACGAGGAGCTTGTGCTTTTCTGCGAACAGACTCAAAGCCAGAGCGTACCACCAGTGGGCACTTGAACACGCTTTTAACACAAGCAGAAGGCATGAATAAGTTGGAATAAGTTGGATTGTTTTAAGTGCCCGCTGGTGATAACCTCTAGGTCTGGGTCGGTTCAAAGACAAGCGCACATGATATAGAAACTCGTCGTGATGTACATCTATATATTACCGTCGCACACAGATAGAAAAGGGAAGACACACAAGTAGAAGGCATGGAAAAGTGAATTACCGGGGCACCTCCCAGGTACACAATGAAATGTACCTGGGAGGAACATGCCAATTGTCTCTACGTATCCCAGACGGTTACACATGTACAACCATCGCGCACATCTCGTACCCTCTCAACAGGTCGGTCAGTCGGTCAATGGCTGGCTTGGTTGCTGCGTCTTGGGTTGATCGGCGTGCTTGCTGGTTGGCTTGCTTGCCTGCTTGCTTGCACGCTCGTTGGGTTGGTCTGCTTGCTTGGTGGCTTTCTGTGTTTGTTTTGTGGCCTGCTGGCGCGGTTTTAGAGGGGTTTGGCCGATCAACGCGTGCGTGCGTCGTGACTGTTGGTGCGGGTATATTGTTCAGGAGCCAAACGACTGACCAGGGGGGAAGGGGCTTGAGTTGGGAAATACAGGGCAGTTGCTGTTTCGTACCAAGCACCTACATTTATAGTTCACTCTGGACAGAAATATCAGGGTCGTTCAGGCATTTTACTATGAAGACTATAAAAAGGTCCTTACATGTATGTCTAGAGTGGTGCCATAGAGGATAGGCACACGCGTCTTGTCCTATTAGCGTTCAAGCGTTGAGAGGTCCATCGGGCGGTCTACGTGTGCTTGTAAGATTTGTAGCGTTGAGAGGCGCTGGTTGACGAATGATTCGTCCCTCGCCTTTCCCCCATCCCTGTCCGATGAGTCCCCTACCCCCTCCCCCCCCCCCCTTTGCATGTGTCCGCCCTCTGCTCCACCTTGAAATGTTTCCGCTCTCTACCGTTTTGATATGTAACGCTGACGCCGAACGATGCCCGACCTTTCTCGCACCGTCCGCTCGTTGCCCCCCTTATTTTTTATCGGCTGATCAATTTGATCACTCGATCGAATCATCGTTTGGATGGAACCATCCATGTGGATGCAATCATCGTGATGCGAATGAAACCATCATGTGGATGTAATCATCGCGTGGATGGAACCATCATGTGGATGGGATGATGGGGACTCGTGGACGCGGAACGGTGCGACAGGGCCAGAAGGGGTCCTCGGCGCACATCCCCCACCACGCTTCCCCTGCGGTCGCCGCGTCTGCCGCGGCTGCCCGTGAGGCCGCCGCCGCGGGAAACGGGGAGATAATGCCCGCTACCTCGCTCTTCGTCCGCAAGGTATACATATATACTACTGTAAAAACGATACGAACGCAACTATCTACGACCTCTGATCAATGTTTTATGAATACTGGGCTATTATTACGAAGCAGTTCAGAAATAGGCAACATCAGCCTATTGTTGTGATGAATGTTTGATCAGCTTTTCTCTTCATAAGAGTACGAGTACACCAGTAAGTGTGGACTTCAGAAGTCTTTTCTTGCCCTCAAGCGGCACTTTCAACGTACATCTTCTGCCGTTTCAAGACGCCAGCCAGGTAGTTTGACAGCTACCAGCGCGAGCCTGTGCTACCACCTGCCAAGGGTGTACCAACACGAACCCGAATAGAATTTTACAGACTATTCCTGTCATGGACTATATTTTGGTTCCCCTATTCCTGTTAACAACGACTCTATTTTGGTTCCCCGAATTCGGAAAACTACTGCTACGAGTAGATATTTTTCCTATCACGAGGGGCCATAGTAAATAGGAACATATATTGTTAGTGAAAATAGAAAAATATATAGGTTTTTGTGTGTGCCGTAGGTCCTACTTACTATGCTCCCACCGTAATATGAACACTGGGCTATTCTCACGAATTATCAAACTATTCCTGTTAAGTACCGACTACATATTTCGTTTTCCCTGAATTCAGAAACCTACCACTGGTACAAGTAGATAACACCCTCTACTGACACTTGTTGTAGACCAAACCGGTTCGGGTGTTTTGCTGCTATATTCACAACGACTGCTCGTGTATACGTACGTACGAGTCGTGTTTTGTTAGGAGTGTTAGTATTAATGTTGGCCCTCCGTGCGTTTTGATTGGTTGGGGTTCAGGTGGACATGACCATCGACAGGGAGGAAATGGTCGCTCATTTCTCGGCGTACGGAGACGTGACGGGCATCAGCATGAACCCCACTCGCGGCTACGCCTTCATCGACTACCGAACCAACGAATGCGTACAGAGCGCCCTTAGGTGAGAGATGGTTGATTGATTCATTGATTCATTGATTTATTGATGATTGATGAAATACATGGTTGGTGATGGAAGACTGGTGATTGGTCTGCGGTTTTTGGCAAAAGGCAAGGCAGGTTGATTGGCGAGTCGTGGTTGATGAAATGCATGGATGGCTTGGTGATGCATGACTTGGGGATTGGTTTGCTTTGGTATTACAGTGTAGGTGGTGTTTGCTCGATGGACCGATGGAGGGAGTGATTAGATAGCTGAGGATTGATGATTGACAGCTGCTGCTCGTGCGTGCTCGATTTTTTTTAGATGAGTCTTTTGGCGTGTTCCTGTCAGCGGTTGGTGTCCGACGGTCGAAAGCGCTTTGTACGTGCGATGGTGCGATGCGCGAGATGTGGACTTTTAGGTCGACAGCGCTCGTACGTACGATGCGCGAGATGTATGGGCCTTTCGAAGTTTTGAAGCGTTGGGGCACCGTTTGTTTTTTACGATGGTTCGCCTCGCCAGAAGATGTCGACCTACAGTACACGTTGGTTGGCTGTGTTAGGCTTGTCACAAGCGTCGCAACTGCGCTATGTGTGCGGTTTTGCTGTTGGTGTTGTTGTTGTTGTTGTTGTTGTTGTTGTTGTGTGTGTTGGTATTGGTTTGGCGATGGTGGTGATGGATGGTGATGGTGTTGGTTTGGTGATGGTGGTGGTGTCGTTGGTGGTATTGGTTTGGTGGTGGTGTTGGTGGTAATGGCGGTGGTGTTGGTTTGGTGATGGTGGTGTTGTTTTCATGATGTGCAGCAGCGCTGTTTATCCGTGTTGGCCTCAGGGCTGAGTTGTGTCCGTTCCGTCGTGTTGCCGTCTTCGTGTGCTCCTCCGCGGCTTCCTTGTCGTCGTGTTTTTGTTCTTGTTCATGCAGCACCAAGGAACACTACGTGAACCGCAAGCTTCTGGTGGTTGAGGAACGCCACTCGCCCATGCTTCGCCCTTCCAGGGGAGGTAAGCCGCCATGTCATCAAGTCATGCTTCCGCGATCGTTTTTTGATCGCACGATAATCCTTCGGTGGTGGTTAGAGGGTCAAGTCTCCCCCCTTCACCACCTGTTTCTTCGAGGTTTCTTGGTCGTTTTTTGCGTTTTGACATTCGCGCATACTGCTTAATTGTCAGATGGTATACGGTCACGCGTACTGCCTATTGTCAGGTGGTGCACGGAAAGTCCCGAGACACATGATAAGTCCATGTTTTCTCTTGTATTGTCAAACGCGTTTGCAAAGTACGGGGTTAAAGATGAACGAAGTGTCAAAACAGGTTTTGTGTCAAAAAGTGTTTTTGTGTCAAAAAGTGTTTTGCTCTTTTTCTTTTTCTTTTCTTTCTTTGGGACTGTTTACCTACGTATATGTTCATACATCATCACACCCTTGAGATTGTGTTTGGTCTTGAAGTATTTCCGAATCACGAACGAACAACGAGTGCATGCCTTTTAGTAGGGGGCTGTGGTGTGGCTTTTATTAAAGGCAGCCGTCTACTGTAGTTATTGTTACAGGGGACCATAGTAAATACTAGTGAATAGGACCTACAGCACACCAGGTATATATTTACGTTTTTTTTGCTTACCATGTTTGGTCTATTTACTATGGTACTCCGTTATAGTTGGCTAGGTATTCTTGTTAGTTGCGTGCGGTAGCTTGCGGGGTCTGACTGGCGCCTTTGTGGCTCGACCTGCGCTTTTAGGTGATATAGACGGACGCCAGTTATTGATGTGTGGCTTACTTTTACCACCCAAACAATAAGTATGAATCATAAGTAGCCAAACCAGTAAGGCATGCCTTATTCACCGCCTCTATCTATCTACTAATACGTACCCTAAAATCTTTGGTTGTATCTATAGACTAATGTGATGCCTACTTTCTCTTCCCCCTTTTTTTTGCCTTTTTTTCGCTTTCTCTACTCCCCCCCCCCCCTCTCCGTTTTGTCGCAGAGCACGGTGTGGGCGGGAGGGGTGGCCGCAATGGGGGGCGCGGCCGTGCGTCGGGAGGAAGGGATGGCAGGTAATAGTTTTTACAGCGTTTAGGTATCTCTCTGGGGTCTGGTATAGTGTAGGTGGCGTTTTTTCACGCAAATAATAAATATAGGGTGCTCTTCCGACATGGTGTCGGTGTATTTCGTCAGCAAGGAAAGCGTGTGCTGCTGGTCTTCTTGCGCTTTTATCCTGCAACACACAAAAAAAGTGTCTTGGAAGCCTCGAATTCAAGCAGCTACGTACGCAACCACTGCCGACTCTGGTTCCCCAGTAGTTTACCGTTGCTCTCATCTGCATTACGAGAGATCCGTTGATGTTCGTACCAAGTATATATACAGTAGGCAGAGGCCCCTTTTAAGGTACCTTAGGCATACTAAATAGTGCGTTCGGGGTTGGAGGTCCCTTATACACGGTACGTGCCCTAGTCCCTTATCATAGTTAGTACCGGTCCCTTATAAACAATAGTGGACTAAAACCGTGCGCAGAAATTTGAGGTCCCTTATATACCGCTTTCCCTTATCGCGAGGTCCCTTAAAGAGGGGCTACCTGCTGTCTGTACATTTTATGGGTAATGAAAGGTTGAGTGTCCAAAGTCTTCCAGGAGTGGATGAGAGAGGGAAACTGCTTGACAAGTTGGAGACCTTTGCCTTGTCGAGTAAGACCCCCCCCCTATCCTAACACCTGAAGGCGCTTCGCGCTTTGTGCGAGCATTGTCTCTGGAAGTGGCCACACCAGAAATTAAATCAATTCATTGGAGCCTGTCGTCCATATGCAAGTCCGCCTGACAGGCGGTTCTGAGCAGGATGCAGTTCACCCTCCATGCGACTCGCCCAATACCTCACCGCGCTTTTGGTGCTATGTAGCAATTTATGCCTGGTGGATGAAAACCCAACATGTCTACGTCCCGGCATTGTAGGAATGCGAGGGCCTATGGTCATACGACTACGGCCATGCATGAATATCGAGTACACCCCCCCCCCCCCCCCCCCTTATGTGCTGCCTCGCGCCACTCTTCTGGCCTAATGCCGAAACGCCTTGAAGGTCCTCCTCGAGGCGCCCCATCCAGTCCTTCTCTCCTGTCCAATGAGTAGCCCTTATCACCGACCATGTCCCCAAACATCACCCTCCTCGGCAGCCGCTCCCCTCTCATGCGTGCGACGAAACCAGCGAACAATCTCCTCCGTCTGCACACCGTCGTCGCCTCAATGCTCTCGGAGGCTATCTTGACAAGCGCGCGGGCGTAGGATAGAGAGTGTGGTCTTCGCGCTTCCGTTTCCGCCAGCCGAGGCATCGAAGGAGCATACTGTGATGGACCTTCCGTAGCCTGGCGTAATCGGCTGGTTTCGGGCTCTACATGACGCACCCGTACAGCATCGTCTCGAGTACCTCAGCCTTCAGCAGCCAGCCGCACCTTCAACCGCAGGTGCACACCCGGGGGGTCATAGACTTCCATCTTACACCGCCCGAAGCACGCACATGCCCTCTGAAGTCGACACGTTTACCTCGACACTAAGATCCCGGCTCGCGCTGATAGCCCCGCCTAAGTACACAAGCTCGACCGTTTGTTTGTACACCTCCTGGCCGGATGCAGTGACGTTGAACGACACGTTGCCGCCATCTTTCGTTTGCAGGCACATACATGATCTCCGCCTTGGCCTCTGATACCGTAAGCCTAAACGCCTCACACGCAGTCACGATCACTCTCCTCGTCATCCTCTCCGCCCCTCCTGGTGACCGTGATACAATGCCCGCATCGTCATCGTACAGCATTCCACACACACAGCGTATGGGCTTCCTCCCCCGCCCCCCCGTCGGTTTTGCTAGCCTGTGCCTTCCCCCTCTTCTTCTCCCCCTCCTTCCTTCTTTCGTTCGAGTTGTACCATGCTGTCCATGACGGCCGCATCATCAGTGGTGAAGCGTTTCTCGGGCACGCGCAGCACCGCCGTGAAAAACACACGGATCTATATACATTATTTGACTTTTTCGTCGTTCGTGTCGCGGCATGTCGCGACACGTGCCGCGGCTTTTCGCGACATGCCGCGACACGTACGGTTAGGGTTAGGGTTAGCGACACTCACCGCGACACTCCCCGCGACACTCCCCGCGATACTCGCCGCGGCGTGCCGCGGCAGCGTCCGTGGCGTGTCGCGGCATGTCGCGACACGTCGCGGCGTGTCGTGACATGTCGCGACACGTGTCGCGACACGTGCCACGACAAAGTCAAATCATGTACATCCCTCAGGCATCTTGCCGGGGGAGCAGTATGGCTTTAGAACCCAGCGCTCGACGGTCGATATGATGTTCGCGGTGCGTCGCCTGCAGGAGCTATAGCAAGAAAAAAAGGCAGCAGTACCATAACAACACCCCGCTGTTCATGTGCTTTATCGACCTCCTCACCAAAGCCTATGACTCCTTCGACCGAACCCTCCTCCTGTGGGCTGTCCTATTTTCTTGCTATAGCTCCTGCAGGCGACGCACCGCGAACATCATATCGACCGTCGAGCGCTGGGGTCTAAAACCACACTGCTCCCCCGGCAAGATGCCTTCCCATTCGCAGTCAGTATTAGTCGCTGAGGCGGCTCGCGTTGACCTTGAGGAGCACTTCGTTTGCCGGCATGCGTCACGAGGGAGATGCCACGATAATCGCCACACTCCCGTCCTTTATTTCTTCTTGTGCAGTAGTACCTGAATTGTCGTGTGCTTCCACTGCTTGCTGCGGCACGCCCCCTTCCCTCCACACAGCGACGATGATATCGTAGAAGTTAAGCAGGGTGTTCGAGTCTCCCCTTGTCGGTCAGGATCTTCTGGAGTTCAACCGGGAGGTCATCCGGCCCTATGTCCTGCTGACGACGCCAAAGGTGAAGGTGCTACGTGCTCAGCTGTAGGGGTAGCATATCGATCGATTTACCCAGCCAATCCTTATAACATAGTCCGATTTTTCACGGTGTAGCATTAATAGTACATACCAGGTACTGTAGTATACACGGATTGATAGCAGGGGAATTCTTTTCTCGGGGACCCCAGTTGATGCGAAACCGGACTACGGGCGATGTGACTCCGGGCGATGTGATACATTCTGGCATTATTACTTTTATTATTTTAGTAGCATCGACGACATGGTGTATTCATTCGTCGCTGGAACTTGTGCCGGTATTTCGGTGTAAAAAATTATCCAAGGGGTTCTCTTCGGGTTTTGCAGCGAACTAGGTGGCATTTTTACAAATGTTCACGAGAAAAACGTGACGGTAGAAAAAGCTAGAAATCACGAACCCCCCCCCCCCCGCCCCAGCCGCGGAAAAAAAAACAACGAAAAAACGGAGAAAACCGCACACGACCACGCCCGGCCCCCCCTCTCGCTGAACAACCCAGGAGAAAAGCGGAGGAGGCTATCGTTCAAATCAACAAAGCAGGACAGGGAAGCATGAATACTTCGGACATGAGAAGCAAGAGCCGGGATGGAACTTGTTGTCGCAGTGCCATGAGGCAGTACAGCTAGCGCGTCCGATCACGGGTGGGTGAGTGGGAGGCAGCAACGAGAAATGTTGTTGGCAATGAAAATATAACTTTTTTTTGTTGCCTGCGAGTTTAGTCGTGGCGGTTTTCTTTTTTTGAGGGCGATCAGTCGCAAACGCAGCAAGTGATTACGTGCAGGGTGCCAAGACTAGAGAGAGAGGGAAAGGGAGAGAGACGGAAGGAGAAGGGGGGTTGGGTGGGGCAGAGGACTCTAGCAGGAGAGAGGGAGGGAGAATTTGCCTGGTTGTTTGTTGTTGCTGCGCTGCGGAAAACAGAATCGGTGATGGGGACGGGGTGGGTGGTTTTGGGGTTTCTGCGGGGACGGATAGCCTGACGCTACCGGGCGTGGCAGTCGATGCGCGCGCAGCGAACGCACAAACGAACCGAAGCAGACGGACGTAGGGAATTCCTCCTCGCGGAAAAAGACGAAAAAGAAAGAAAAGGGGCCGGAGGGAGCGGGCGGACGGACGGGCGGACGGACGGACGGCCAGACTGCGTGGTGGTGGTGGTGGTGGTGGTGATTGATGGTGGTTGGTGGTGATGGTGGTGTGATTTTTTGGATAGATTGGAAAAATATCGGCTACTATCCTCCCCCACCTTTTGAGTAGCCCATAACATAACAACAAGAGACAGACGGCCAAGTTTCTATATATCGAGAAAGGGAATAGCCCAACTTGGTCGCCTGGGCTGGCCTGGGCTAGCCTAGCCTAGCCTGGCCTACTTGGCGGGGTTTTGAGCGCTTGTACGCGGAGGGCGATGGGGGATGTATTTTTCTTCCAACAATAGCCCACCCTAGTCGACGCCGTGTTATCTATGACAATCTATTAATAGTCTAATTCCCCGGTGTGAACTGGGGTTTCCCAGTGTGAGTTGGGATCTTCGGTCGGTCACTATTATTATAGGGTGTCTTTACTTCCCAGGGGACGGTGTACTCCGAGGGACGGGTGGGGCGATGGAGGGAGGGGGCGCATGAAGAACTAATTGATGGAAAACACGCATCTATCTCGTTCGTTCGTGTAGGGCTGTAAGGAGTTGATTGAGTCTTTGTTATCGCGCGCGCGCACGATTTTAAGCAGACCGGACAGCAGGCAAAACTAACAACAAAAACAGGCGAAAGAAGGACGACCGCGCACGTGATACGACAAGGTTGGTTATGGTTTGGTTTGCGAGTGCTTTTGGCATCGCCGGCACCGCCAGGGCGTAAGTACGTACCGGGACACGAAGTTCTCTGGTATGTTCAGTAGTAGGCAACATTGTTCGATAATAACGCTGTTTTGCTCCCTTCTTACGAGCGTAGTGTACAACTGTACTCTATACATCATACGTTTGCCAAAAGTGTAAGCAACTGTCGTCATGCACCGCCAGTTCACTCCGTGCTTTGTTGTTCGCTGTCACTCAAAGCTTACAACGCACATCGTTCTTACCAATCAATACTGTTGGATATTATTTTACTTTTTCTTGCTGAAATTGCTAACCTTGTATGACCTCCCAACCTATGTCGTCGTTCTCACATGAACCCTTTCAGAACCGCAAAACTTATCCCACACTAATTCCAAGTTGTTTTCCCCCAAAAACGGGGGGACTGGTTCTTAAGGGGTTATTAACTGGTCGCGAAAAAGATAGTCCGTGGTCACAGGAAGGGCTAAAAAACACAACAAACTCTGGAGTGGAAGAATACCTCAGGGAAAAAATAATACACAAAGTACAACGCAGAACGATGTACAATGTACATCGTAACTGCTGTGGCAATCAAGAGAAAATGAAATCAATCCAAAGGAGAAAATAAAGAAAGGGACAAAAAATGAGTGATTACTACTCGTACAGTAGTCCACAAAGCAAACCAGGACCACGAAAATAACAAAGAGCAAGCAAACAAAGTTCAAGATGAGCAAAACACGAAAAGGAGCGAAAGAGCTACGTACGAAGCAGGAACAAGAGAAAGAGAAAACAAAAGAAAAAGAAAAAAAGGGGAAAGCGCAAGAAAAAAGCAGGCAAGGGAGACACACAGAAGGCGAGTACGGGCGTCCCTACGCTAGCTACTTAGGTACAAGAAAGACACGCGTCATGGCGATGATGGCCATACCCAGTCGTCAGGCTCTTGGACAACCCCCCCCTTCCCCTCCCCCCGTCGTACCCCCGCCCAGGCCTTTTCCTAGGCGCATTGGTGCCAACGGTCCGTGTCGCAGTTGCATCTGCAGCCGTGGCGTGCTGCTTTGCCGCGTCACTCTTCTTCGCATCATGCCATTCCCGCATAAAAAATTACGCCCCGTCCTCGGCCACTCGAAACCACCGGTCTGCCTTATGTGCTGCCTCGCGCCACTCTTCTGGCCTAATGCCGAAACGCCTTGAAGGTCCTCCTCGAGGCGCCCCATCCAGTCCTTCTCTCCTGTCCAATGAGTAGCCCTTATCACCGACCATGTCCCCAAACATCACCCTCCTCGGCAGCCGCTCCCCTCTCATGCGTGCGACGAAACCAGCGAACAATCTCCTCCGTCTGCACACCGTCGTCGCCTCAATGCTCTCGGAGGCTATCTTGACAAGCGCGCGGGCGTAGGATAGAGAGTGTGGTCTTCGCGCTTCCGTTTCCGCCAGCCGAGGCATCGAAGGAGCATACTGTGATGGACCTTCCGTAGCCTGGCGTAATCGGCTGGTTTCGGGCTCTACATGACGCACCCGTACAGCATCGTCTCGAGTACCTCAGCCTTCAGCAGCCAGCCGCACCTTCAACCGCAGGTGCACACCCGGGGGGTCATAGACTTCCATCTTACACCGCCCGAAGCACGCACATGCCCTCTGAAGTCGACACGTTTACCTCGACACTAAGATCCCGGCTCGCGCTGATAGCCCCGCCTAAGTACACAAGCTCGACCGTTTGTTTGTACACCTCCTGGCCGGATGCAGTGACGTTGAACGACACGTTGCCGCCATCTTTCGTTTGCAGGCACATACATGATCTCCGCCTTGGCCTCTGATACCGTAAGCCTAAACGCCTCACACGCAGTCACGATCACTCTCCTCGTCATCCTCTCCGCCCCTCCTGGTGACCGTGATACAATGCCCGCATCGTCATCGTACAGCATTCCACACACACAGCGTATGGGCTTCCTCCCCCGCCCCCCCGTCGGTTTTGCTAGCCTGTGCCTTCCCCCTCTTCTTCTCCCCCTCCTTCCTTCTTTCGTTCGAGTTGTACCATGCTGTCCATGACGGCCGCATCATCAGTGGTGAAGCGTTTCTCGGGCACGCGCAGCACCGCCGTGAAAAACACACGGATCTATATACATTATTTGACTTTTTCGTCGTTCGTGTCGCGGCATGTCGCGACACGTGCCGCGGCTTTTCGCGACATGCCGCGACACGTACGGTTAGGGTTAGGGTTAGCGACACTCACCGCGACACTCCCCGCGACACTCCCCGCGATACTCGCCGCGGCGTGCCGCGGCAGCGTCCGTGGCGTGTCGCGGCATGTCGCGACACGTCGCGGCGTGTCGTGACATGTCGCGACACGTGTCGCGACACGTGCCACGACAAAGTCAAATCATGTACATCCCTCAGGCATCTTGCCGGGGGAGCAGTATGGCTTTAGAACCCAGCGCTCGACGGTCGATATGATGTTCGCGGTGCGTCGCCTGCAGGAGCTATAGCAAGAAAAAAAGGCAGCAGTACCATAACAACACCCCGCTGTTCATGTGCTTTATCGACCTCCTCACCAAAGCCTATGACTCCTTCGACCGAACCCTCCTCCTGTGGGCTGTCCTATTTTCTTGCTATAGCTCCTGCAGGCGACGCACCGCGAACATCATATCGACCGTCGAGCGCTGGGGTCTAAAACCACACTGCTCCCCCGGCAAGATGCCTTCCCATTCGCAGTCAGTATTAGTCGCTGAGGCGGCTCGCGTTGACCTTGAGGAGCACTTCGTTTGCCGGCATGCGTCACGAGGGAGATGCCACGATAATCGCCACACTCCCGTCCTTTATTTCTTCTTGTGCAGTAGTACCTGAATTGTCGTGTGCTTCCACTGCTTGCTGCGGCACGCCCCCTTCCCTCCACACAGCGACGATGATATCGTAGAAGTTAAGCAGGGTGTTCGAGTCTCCCCTTGTCGGTCAGGATCTTCTGGAGTTCAACCGGGAGGTCATCCGGCCCTATGTCCTGCTGACGACGCCAAAGGTGAAGGTGCTACGTGCTCAGCTGTAGGGGTAGCATATCGATCGATTTACCCAGCCAATCCTTATAACATAGTCCGATTTTTCACGGTGTAGCATTAATAGTACATACCAGGTACTGTAGTATACACGGATTGATAGCAGGGGAATTCTTTTCTCGGGGACCCCAGTTGATGCGAAACCGGACTACGGGCGATGTGACTCCGGGCGATGTGATACATTCTGGCATTATTACTTTTATTATTTTAGTAGCATCGACGACATGGTGTATTCATTCGTCGCTGGAACTTGTGCCGGTATTTCGGTGTAAAAAATTATCCAAGGGGTTCTCTTCGGGTTTTGCAGCGAACTAGGTGGCATTTTTACAAATGTTCACGAGAAAAACGTGACGGTAGAAAAAGCTAGAAATCACGAACCCCCCCCCCCCCCCCGCCCCACGCGAAAAACACGAAAAACGGGAGAACCCCCCCCCCCCCTCCCGACACACCCAGGAGAAAAGCGGAGGAGGCTATCGTTCAAATCAACAAAGCAGGACAGGGAAGCATGAATACTTCGGACATGAGAAGCAAGAGCCGGGATGGAACTTGTTGTCGCAGTGCCATGAGGCAGTACAGCTAGCGCGTCCGATCACCATACGACTACTGCCATGCATGAAACTGAAGTACACCCCCCCCCGCCCCCCCGCTCGTACTCAGAAAAAAATGAAGCAAGGGCATTCAACTCTTACTCCTGTAAGTGCAGACAAATCACGGGGAGCAAAAGTACCAGTATGCGCATTTCACTTGCTTCAATTTTGCTACTACCACTATGGGTATAGAGAAAGGGATTTTAATCGTGCCCACTATTTCACTTGTTGTACTCGTCCGAACGCCCCCCTCCAAACCTTTCGATGGCACGATTCTTCTGTGCTTCGGCCCTGTCGCCTCCCGCGCCTAAAATGTACCATGGTACAAAAGACCGGCGTCCATACCACTATGTGTGTGCTGCCTGCGACTTGCTTTCATGACGGTAGCGCTATAACCACCGTCTTAATAGTACTTGCATCGGAACGGTCGTCACCCTCTTGTTGCATAAACTAGAAGCCACGCTGAGGGAAGGGCAACAAAAACAGTGGGAGACCGTAAAAAAAAAGAAGAGAACGCTTGTTGCGCCAACATGGGACGCCTGGACACAGGCCACGCCTGATCCCTGCACGCAGGCCACATGCATGTATGATGCCTGTGCCTGGTGTTTACTTACCTGGGTCCAAAAAACATAGTCGGTCTGCCACGCCTGCAAAGTGGGCTATATATACGCTTTGCAAAGCGGGCTATGCCTACGAACATTCAAGGTACACCTGCATGCAGGCCACTATATTATCACGGGGTGCGCTACGTAGTGTTGTACTAATCAGAACCCACAATGGGCCCAAAACCCATGCAGGTGTCCCTCCTATGTTTTCCCTGACATATATATTTAGTTGTGACTACTGTAGTATTTCCCTCTGTATTAGCTATCTTGTGGCCAAGGTGCGTTCGCTTTATAATAATACCGGTACCTCCTGCGACCGCAAAAAACGAGAAACATCTCATCAGAGCAAGTGCACGGCAGGCAGTACAAGCATCATCATCATCATCATCATCATCATCATCATCATCATCGTCATCATCATCATCATCATCATCATCATCGTCATCGTCATCATCACCATCATCATCATCATCATCATCATCATCATCGCCATCATCATCATCATCATCATCATCATCGTCATCATCATCATCATCACCATCACCATCATCGTCATCATCATCATCATCAGTCATCCTGTTGCTCGAATGTTGTTGGAGCTCGGGACACTGCATGCACAACCCCCTAGCCCCCTAGAGTAAGTAGGTTTAGGCCCACGAAAGAACCTATACCTATAGCAAGAAAATAATAAGACTCATTTTTTTGCG
The DNA here is from genome assembly GCA_008828725.1 of Saccharina japonica. Lineage (NCBI taxonomy): Eukaryota > Phaeophyceae > Laminariales > Laminariaceae > Saccharina > Saccharina japonica. The sequence continues at coordinate 184,275 of MEHQ01003250.1, forward strand.
GGGGGGACGCACGCTAACAACGTAAGAAAATTGGATCAAGAAATTGTGCTTCGGCGGCGAGCGCTAAACTGAATGCTACCGGTGTATAATAACCTACTACGCGGACGCATGCTATCTTAAGGTAGAGAGAGGTATACAGCATGTTAAGTTTCTGCCTTCTGAGGGTGGTCACTTAAAAAGCTCTATACTAATACTAGGTCAAAAACTGATTTTGGAAGAAAGCATGATAAGTGCTACGTACGTACTCGATGAGCAAAACCATGGCCCCTGACTTTATATACTACAGTATATACATACTATATATACAATGAAGGCAATTAAAAGTATTGCCAAAATGATAATGAAAGGTCGACGATTTGGGGTTTAAGCCCTTAAGAACTGGTCCCACGTATTCGGGGAAAAACTGCTTGGAATTAGTGTGGGATAAGTTTTCCAGTTCTGAATGGGTTAAGGAGCGCCCTGTCATTCAGAAAAAAAAACAGCCAAAAAAAGGTATACCCTATACCTCTAATATCGTAGAACGCGTCCGCGCCCTCAAGGTTGTCATAGATGGTGGCACAATAAAGGCCCTAAGGCCTCATCACGTTATTAATAGGCGTTTCTTGTTGACGAGCCTGTGCTGCAATCGTCATTTCGTTTTCGTTTTCGTTTTTCGTCGCTATTTCCCGTCTAACAAGGGCCGTTCTCATCGAGCAACTTATTTCCCCAAAATTAAAAAAAAAAAATTCCAATATTTGTTTTTCGTGCAATTTTATGGATTTTCAAATTTTCCATTTTTTTTGGTCCTTCCAAATATTGGAATGCGAACCGAAGCCTTCCAACTATTTTGCTCTCTGTTAAAATTCCAAACTTTCCACACAAATCCCGTCTTTCCTGCTTTTCCTGTTATTTTTGGGAACAAATATTGGAAATGTTTTGGGAAAAGTTGCTCGATAAGAGAACCCCGCCCTAATACCAGGGTAGTATCATATACGTAGTACAATCGAATCTCCAAAGGGGCTGTGACGGTGTGACAGGTCGTTAAGTCGCTCCACTCCGCGAGGGGCGATCATTACCACTCACCATATACATGACTACCCTTCCTTTCTGCTTCCTCTCAAAAACAGGTTAAAAAACAAAAAGGCACAAAACAAGCAAATGCAACAACAACAGAGAAAAAAAAAAACGAGAACAAAATCGTAACGTGGTACACACGAACAAGGCGCTCGCCTTTCGTATAGCGTTCGGGGAAAAAAGGGCAAGCCGAACCGGGCCTCGTTTTCATTGGCTGGCTCTCTCTCTCTCGCCAAGGAGAGGGCCATAATAGGTAGAACCGTAGCTGGCTGGGCACCGTCAAAACTCAACACTGAAGAAAACTCCTTTGCGATCAAACATGCTATATACGCGACCGGAATTCTTCGGCGGTCAACGCCTTATCATATCCGGCCTAAAAATGCTGCCACTCTTGGCGGAAAAGTAAGCAACGTTTGCTCTTCATGTTAATGTTCAAACGATCCTTATATTTTCGGACAGAGTGGTACAGTAGTTTTAGTGCATGATATATATGTAGGATATCGGGACTTTTGGGGCGCATCTCTACTAAACCTATTCTGGCCTTACCCCCTACCCAATCACTGAAAAACAAAAACAAAAAAGTGTCCCACACTAAGTTCAAGTATTTTTATTTGCAGTTCTCAAGGGGGAAAATAAAAAGTGTTCCGACACGAATTCCAAGTTTTTTCTCAAAAACAAAAATAGTTGCAGTTCTTGAGTGGTTAACATACTAGTTTTAGTGTAGGTGGGCGGTCAGTGTAAGGGGGTCAAAACGCGATCTCCCACGATAGCATCTTTGTTTGCGACGAGGGTCGCAGGTAGCCCCAGAAAGGCCATCCACTACTGCCACGGAACTACTGGTGTGCGTATTTACTGCTGTAGCTGCAAAAAAAATCCGCCGTATGATCTCAAAACGAAGCTCAGATGCACGCCCCTCTCGCTGTTCTCGCGGCAACAAAATGAAACGCATGCTTCGCTGACATGCTCCTCTCGCTATTCCCATCCACCCTCAGACACCGATGTAATAGGTACAATGTGTACCAGCTACCATGCACGACAAATATCACCACAGCAATGGCTTTCCGACAAGACCACCGATAGTCGCGCACCGTATGATATATACGTGGACAACCTATCCCAGGAGTCTCAATTCAGACTCAGAGCCTCCCTACCCCCCTCGCCCTTCGGCGGCGCCTACTGCACGTCGAAGGCACGTCAAACATGCGTCAAAGACACGTTATGACCCGTCAAAGGCATATCAAAGACACGTCAAGATACGCCAAATACACGTCAAAGGCACATGAGAGACACGTCAAAGACAAGTCAAAAGAGACGTCAAAGACACGTCGCAAACACACCAAAGACACGCCAAAGACACGTCGCAAACACACCGAAAGACACGCCAAAGATCGTCCTATTGTAAGCAGACACGTCAAAGATCGACCGAGCTGGTCTTGCTTTCCGTCTGCTGCCCAGCGCCCACGCTGCTTTCTCCCAAAAATGCTTCGTCCGCCTGTCCCTCTTCCAGTACCCCACAGGAGGTGTCGGCGGCGCCCTGAGCGTCCGCTGTCTCCTCGTCCGCTGCCAACGCTTCCAGGGTAGGCGGCAACTCCTGGCAGTCGTGGCAAACGGGTGGGGTGGAGTTAGGTGGGGTGTGAAGTGGTGTGGTGGTGTGTGTGATGGTGTGTGTCGTCATGGCATGGAGGGGCAATGGAAGCGACACAATGAAAGCGGAGACATCAAGTCAAGACAGCAGAGATAAAGGACGGGCGAAGAGGGAGACAAAGAGAGGGAGAGAGAGATCATCATCATCATCATCACCGTCACCACCACCACCACCATCATCACCATCACCATCACCACCACCACCACCACCAGCACCACCACCACCATCATCATCATCACCATCACCATCACCATCACCATCACCATCACCATCACCATCACCATCACCATCACCATCACCATCATCACCATCACCATCATAATCACCATCATCACCACCACCACCACGACCATCATATTCACCGTGCCCGCTAAAAATAACCCCTCTCTCTCACCTGCGAGTCTGAACCAATAACCTCTCCGCTCTCCATGAGCTCGTCGAACTTCTTCCCCATCATCCACGCCACCCATATGAGAGATGCAGCGCCCGCCGCTGCCACCGAGCCTCCCACGTTAATGAGGTCGGGAATGCTTGAGCTGAAGGCGTCCGTGACTAACGACCCTCCTGCTTTCGACATCCGCGCCCCGAAGATGTCTATCCAGGACTGCGGCAAGCGGCAAGCGGACACCGACGACGTCGTTGGTGGCACATGGTCATGGCGTGTGGGTGCTGCTGCTAGTCTGCCGTATATGACACTACTGTATACCACACCCCGTTGGACGAATTTCAACGCTGATTTGCTCGACGACCGGTCGAGCGCTAACCCCGAGCGACCCGTCTATGAAAATATCTCGACGAGATGCTCCGAAAGCCGCCTTTTTCGTTGTCTGTGCCCCCCTGCTTAGGGAGAAAAAATCGTTTTGGAATTCACTCCAGGGGGTGTGATATACACTGTCATATACGGTACTGCTGTAGCCGTCGGTCTTGCTGCTGTAGTAGTATTAACTTGTACAGCAATGGGTACTCCGATTTAAGAGTGCCCAGGATAAGAAAGAGCATTCGGGATTTAACCCATTCAGAACTGAAAAAAATATCCCATACTAATTCCAAGTAGTTTTCCCCCAAATATGTGGAACCAGTTCTTAAGGGGTAAAGTATGACATGATATAAGAGCATTCCGATTATTAAGGGCGGTCAAATCGGTATGTTCCGCCCATATGCTAAAATATATATAAAAAAATTAAAAAAACAACAGCTGTGAGCTCGAGGATTTCGTCGAAACTCATCTTTGCTAGCTGAGTGTAATACTTCGATCGCGCATATATATATACTGCCCACTACAGATAACAGCAAATGGGTCGTTAACCCATTCAGAACTGAAAAAAAAACATCCCACACTAATTCCAAGTAGTTTGTCCCCAGATACTTGGGACCAGTTCTGAATGGGTTATAACCCTTATAGGACTGGAGTCCCGTTTTGGGGACAAATTACTTAGAATTTGAGTGGTTTGTCCCAAAAACGAGACTCCAGTCCTAAAAGGGTTAAGAGCGCTTGTTTTGGCACAGGTCGCCTTAAATCGGGATACCCACTGTATATATAAAATAGTATGTATATATATATATATATATATGTATGTACCTCAGACTCTGGCCTGTTACTGCAGTAACAGTAGCTTTACGCTTTGCGTGTTGGTGTACGTACTGTCTTAGCAGTAGGTCTTGCTGTGGTACATTACTGTCAGCACGTCAGGTTTTTGTTTGCGACTTTACAATCTCAAAACCAAGAAAAACCAAGAAAAAAAGAACGCAACAACACGAAGGAAAACAGGGGAGGGAGGGGGGGGGGGGACGAACAAAATAACGCAACAAAATTTAAAGAAAAGTAAGGGAGGGGGGGAAACGAAAAAATAACGCAACAACGCTAAGAAAAATATAAGGGGGGACAGGGGGAACCAACGAACAAATAATCACGCGACAAAATTAAAGAAAAATGAAGGAGGGGGAACAAAAACGAACAAATAACACAACAAAATTAAGAAAAAATAAGAAAAATAGGGGAAAAAGTGACATCGATGACGAGGCGTGTACATATGTGCCTTGGATAGTCTCACCTTGCTCTTAAACTTTACAGCGGAATTGGTCGGCTGGTACAGGATCTCCTTGCAGGGATTGTTGAGGCTGTACGAGAAGCCCTTCAGCAAAATTAATGCCAAAAACACCACCTGTTTTTCGGAGAGGCAGTTACAGCAGTACAGTACCAGAGTTGGGGTAGGAGGGTGGGGTGGGGTGGGGTGGGGTGGGGTTATATGTCGGATTTTACAATCTTGGAACCAAAAGGCGGGGACGCAAGACGTGTGTCCCCGGGGTTATATAAAAGCCTCCTCGATGTATGGAGAAAGCGAGACAGTATCATTTATGCATGTTGGGATCGAGACGACAACAGCACGGGCAACCAGGAAGCGGCAGTACCAGAAATGGGGTAAGACGGGGAATGGGACGGGGACAGGAAAGGGGTGTGGGGGGGTCATGCCGAGTTTTACGTTCGGCGCAAACACAAATTGCCGTAAAATACCACGGAAAACAAAGACGAAAAATGAACGTAACACGGGAAATCAGTCCGTCCAACTCACAGCCAACGTATTTGATGCCCCTTTGCAAAAACGAAACCGAACACGAACGAATGAAAACGAAAACGAAAAAACGAAACGGAAACGAAAACGAAAAGAGATTGAAGCCACAAAATCGAAAAGTTGAGAAAGCGCGGGCGGCTAACGACGACGCACGTATTCACGTTTTACTTGCGACAGCGGCTATAAGCCTGTCACCAGTTACCAGCGTCACCAACAAAAAAGAAAGGGTCAACTCACGTATAGCCTCGGGAACGTCATGACCATGAGGACGACGGCGAGACACATGCAGGGGAAGGCAAGGAGCGTTGTCTTGAGGCCTAAGCGGCGGATGACCATCGACGTGCCGAGGAGGGAGAAACCGAAGGAGATCGTGTTCGTCACCTGTTGTATCAGTTACAAGAAAAAAACACCAAACATAAAACACAAAACACAAAACACGGACAAAACCGTACATCTGTCAGTTGCAAGCAAGAAAATGAACAAAAACAAGTACGTACAAACATGAAAACACAGACACCCAACCAAAAACCACACATCTGTCAGTTACATGGAAAACAAAACAAAAAAAAACACAAAAAAATGAAAAAATGAAGAAAAAAAATGTCAAAGTTGGGCCAAAAGTCGATAAACCATATATATATCATACGTAGCTCCGAAAAAATTGGGTTTTGTTTTTTTTTTAAATCACGAACGAGCAGCAAACACACACGCCTGCCTTCCAACAAAGAACAAAAAAACGGCGCTAGAGTCAGTTAGGATTAGGATGCAGTTTTTCATAGAATCCAGCGAGATATTCTCCATCTCTCGATAAGGAACAGGTCAAAAGTGGATGGCACTGGTTTTCTGCAACTTGGGTGCTGGGACTGGTAAGGCTATGACGACGAATCATGGCATACCTGATACGAAATACCGGGGGTATATACGAGGCACTCACTCGTCCCGATGGTCTATACCCTCGAATGCTACTAAGTGTTGGTTTCCGGGGTTCGAATCTCACGTGGGTCGGACTTTTGAGATATTTGCAAAAACAAATAAAAAACGGGATCAACTGCTGTGAGCGCCTAGTAGTAGCGTGGGCAGGCGCAATTTGATGCGAGTCGACGAGGTAAGAAAGGGGCTGAAGCCTTCTCACGATAAAAAAATACAAGGCACGAACCGTACGTAGAGGGGGAGGAGGGAAACGAGCCTCTACTTTGTGACTCCGGATGTGAGTTACGACTAGGAAAAGGAGGAAGAAAAGAAGGGCGAAGATAATAAACGGGATGGAGCAAGGAAAAAAAAAAAGAGTATACGACTGTATATGTACCTGTCCAAAGAGCCCCGTGAAAGCCACGAAGGCACTCGAAGCTGCCGCAGTGTCGTCGGGGTGAAGGATGGCGAATTCTTCAAACGCCAGCTTCTGCTCTCGACGACAACCCAACACGAGACGCAACACGAGACGCAACACCGAAGACAATACGAGAGACAGGACAAGACGAGAGGCAGGACGAGAGGCAAGGCGAGAGGCAGGACAATAGAAGAAGGGAGACGGGACAAGACGAGAGGCAACGCGAGAGGAAACACGAGAGACAGGACAAAAAAAGAAGGGAGACAGGACAAGACGAGAACCAACGCGAGAGGCAGCACGAGCGATAACACGAGCGATAACACGAAAGACAAGACAAAGGCGAGAAGGGATGAGAGGCGAAACACGAGACACAATACGAGAGGCGAGACGAGAGATAGGCCAGGGGACCATCCGAGACGCAAGACGAGGTGAAAAATAAGGAAAATACAAGACAAGATGACATGCGAGACAAGAACAAGGGCAAGACGAGAGACGAAGACAAGAGGCATGAAGGAAAAAAGGGCCAAACAAATCGGATTTGCAAGCTGACACGTTGGTTCAACGACACACGCCCCTGAGATAAACACGAAGTTCGATACCACTGCTGTACTCGTAGTGCATGTTAGCAGTCCCGGCTGTAACCAAATAAACAGGGGGAACACGAAGTTGATTCATACTGCTGTACTTGCACTGCATGTTAGCAATTCCGGCTGTAGCCAAACAAACATGGCAAACAGCAACCACGGATATCACTATGCTGGGTCCGAGAGACAGACCGAGAGAAAGAGGAGAACGAGAAACACAGCCGCTGCAAGTAGGTATATACAAGCGCGCAACTTTATGTTTCCTCTTGGCAAACTGTGGAAGTTCTACACAAATGCTCACGCCCGGCCCCAAAGGAAAGCTAGCATTCGTGTTACAAATCGATATCGATGTCGGATGTCGATACCGATTTATCGGAATCGAGTTCCATACGATGCCGATAAACAAACAACCAAAAACGATAATCGATATGATTTCGACATTTGATACATCGAACATCTCGTTCAGTATCTGCAAGAAAAAAACGGGGGATGCCAGGGGTGGGAGGGCAAAACACGTTCGATACATACGATGTATCGAAAGTCTGATATTTCGATATATCAAAAGTCCGATATTCCGATATATCGAAATTCCGATATTTTGGCATATCGCAAGTCCGATATTTCGATATATCGAAAGTCCGATACTATATAACGTCCGTACTTCGATATATCGGAATTCCGATATTTCGATATATCCAAAGTTCGATATTTTGATATATCGAAATTCCGATAGTTCGATATCAAACACACTAGTTAGGTAATACGCTGCATTCACCTTCATCGTGTAGTCGAGGATGGTCACTTCCACCATGAACAGGCAAGACATCGCGAAGATGCCCTTAATGTAGTCGTACTTCATGAACAGCTGGAAGCCCTCCAGCACACCGGCCCCCTTTACAACAAAAGCACGCCGCGGACAATCAAGGACACACGAATTAGGCGCCAGGCACCCCGCACGGCCATATCGCACGGTGGCAAACATATACAGCACAGCACAGCACAACACAGGCGATGAACGACGACGAGCAAAACAGGACCGAACCCTTTCCGGAATTGGATTTCGACTGAACTCACTCCAACCACTTTTGATTTACAGTACACCAGAGCTGGTGTATGCACACACAGCATGGCTCCACGACCTGCTGCCCACCTCCTGCTGCTGTAGGCTGTGGGCGTGAGCAAGGCTTTCCCATTCGGGCGGTGTCACGACCTACTGTCCTAAGCTGCGGGCGCCAGCACTTTCATATTGGCGCGGTGCCACGGCCTACTGCCCACCCACTGCTGCTCTTCGCTGCGGGCGCGAGCCATTCCTATTGACACGGTGCCACGACCTACTGTCCACCTACTGCTGACTTACGCTGCGGGCGCGAGCCTTTCCTATTGGCACGGTGCCATGACCTGCCCACCTACTGCTGCTCTGCGCTTGTTGGCGCGAGCCTCTCCTATTGGCACGGTGCCAGGACCTTACTGCTGCTCTACGCTGCGGGTGCGGGGCCACGACCTACTGCCCACCTACTGCTGCTATACGCATGCGGGCGCGAGCCTTTCCTATTGGCACGGTGCCACGACCTACTGCCTGCCTACTGATGCTATATACCGCTGTACATACAGGTGCAAGCGTGAGCAAGCCTTTGCCCCTTCTTACGATACCTTCTTCTTGTTGCCAGCCTTCATCAGCGAAGGGTCCACTCCGAAAATCCTGACGTAGCCCCAGACCATGATGACCATGAGGCCCATGCACAAGGCGCCCACACCGTACAGCGGAGGGATGCCCCAGCCCGCCTGTTTGTTGCACCACCAGACATCATCAGACATCATCAGACAGGCGAGGCTAAGGTGGGCGCACGCAGCGGTGCTGAGGTACGGACACAACACAGCACCGCACTTTTGCGGTGGGATAGTGACCCACACATACATAGGATGTGTATCGTGCATAGCTGCAAGGGGGTATTATCATACCTGGGTATTCCCAGAGCACAGTACAGGACAGGACACCTAATAAGAAACAGGCTAATAAGAAAGCCAGGCTGAGATTTAGAGGAACATAAGAATTCGAGAGTCGTCATCTTGAAGTTAGGGTACAAAACACCCTCTTTCAAATTAGAAATCCAGCCTGGACCAGATTTCCTGTTTCTTATTAGGTGTCCTGTACTGTACATATATATGTATACACCCTAGTAAGGGCCGTTGTTATCGGAGCGCTTTTTGACCATATTTTCCAGACTTTCTGGAATTTTGTGTATTTTGTTATCAAGATACGGAGGCGTTCTGTCACAATTTGTGATTTTTTTTTCTAACAAGAGGGCAAAACTATCAGTAAAATGCTTACGTAGCTTTCACGTACATATTTGGAAGAACAAATACCCAAGAAAATCTGGAACAAAGCTTGCGCGAAAACAAAATCTGAAAAATCTGGAATTTTCGGGCGAAACAGCTCTTCGATAAAAACAGCCTTAAGCACGCCCTTGACGCGTTGCTTCGTGTCAGCCTATGTAGTAATTTTACGATCAATAGGGGTTGGTGGTCATACCCGACTTGGCACTAGGGAAGGCGGCCCACAGAGAACGACATGTACCAAGTCGAACTACAGTACATACACACATATATACATATGTTTATATATACATATACTTCGTATACATTTCCCGCCCCCCCCATCCCATGTATTATCTTCGCACGTCTGTCTCTCTCTCCCTCCCTAGTCGTAACTCAGATCCGGGGTCACAAAGTAGGCTCCTCTCCCTCCTCCCTCACTACGGTCTTTATACCTTGATTTTTATCGCGCAGAGGGTTCATTTAGCCTTCCCAACGCTCGTCGATTTTCATCGAATTTTGCTAACTCACGCTCTCGCGCTTTGCGCTAGTCAATACCTGGTATATTTTTTGCGAGAAAAAAGTCCGTACGAGCATGCACTCGGGGGGGCTCGAACCCACTATCTTGACTCTAACAGGGACGAGATTCAACATTCTACCGGAGACCTTGCTATTACTAAAAATAGTTCAAGCGCAGGGGGGCGGTCAGTCAAATCGCGGTCTCCTGTGACATACTCGTTTTAGTATAGGGGGCGGTCAGTCAAACAGCGGTCTCGTATGACATGCTAGTTATAGTGTAGGGGGCGGTCAGTCATGGGGGTCAAGCTGCGGTCTCCTGTTGGCCTCAATATACCAGTCTTAGTGTGTGGGCGGTCAGTCAAGCGGTCAAACCACGCTCTCCTCGACGCCTATTTTGCGTCCAAGGCCAGCACCCGGGGGGGGGGGGGGGGTTGGAAACAGGACACACCCAACCCAACCAAGCCTACCACTACTGCACCTTCGTCACTGCCAGCGTAGGGCCCATGATCGACCCCAAGTTGGCCCCCGCGATGATCAGGCCGTAGGCGGACTTGGCCGTCTCGACGTTCATGGAGGAGTTCACGAAAGCCCAGAAAAGAGACACGCAGATGCTGCCGAACGACTCGATGGCGCAGTACGATATCCACCCTGAAGACAACCACAGCACACACACACAGAAACAAAAACAAAGGAATAAACAAAACAACGAAAAAAAAAAAGGAACACATGGAGTGTCGGTATCGTATACGAAGTGTACTTTCGATGCTGTTAGCTTTACAACGACGAAGTCAGGATCACTACCCATAGCAACCAGTATTTTTTTATTGGACACACATCCAACACTATTCACACCTTGGACAGGTCATCTACAGATAGATCAGATGCATCACCAATTCCCACCTCATGATCTAGAAATTTCAGGGAAGATGATCTGTATGATCTGTATGATCTAGCTCATGGTGCCGGGTGGGACCCGTACAATCTGGATGATCTAGCGATCGTTTCTTGGGTTGGATCTTTATTACACAGGTCCTGCAGAACAGCTCATAACGGCAGGTTAGGGTCTAGATGATCTTAGATTATCTAGATGGTCTGAATGATCTCTCTATAGATGATCTGTATGATCTAGATGATCTTAGATGATTTAGAGTATCTAGATGGTCTGAATGATCTCTCTATAGATGATATGTATGATCTGTAGATGATCTAGATGATCTAAGATGATTTAGAATATCTAGATGGTCTGAATGATCTCTCTGTAGATGATCTGTACGATCTGTAGATGATCTAGATGATCTTAGATGATTTAGATTATCTAGATGGTCCGAATGATCTCTCTGCAGATGATCTGTACGATCTGTAGATGATCTAGATGATCTAGAAAATCTTTTTTCCGAGATGTAAAAACATTTCTACTTCCAAATTCCTTACCACTCTGAACGAAAATATAACGAGCGTTTCGGTGACCATGCTTATACTCCGGTCCTTACATTTCCATCCAGCGTGACCTACCCGTACAGCAGTACGTGCTGTCGCGAACTGCACAGCAGCAGCCTTATTACTACTTCAAAACGAGGTAAGGCGGACTACTGGTGTCCCGGCCGCCCCGGTTGTCTAGTGGTTAGCCTCGAACACGACTAGAGTTGGCGTCGTGGGTTAAAATACAAGTGTCGAGTTTGATATTCTCAAATGACTACCAGCTCTGTCGAGAGCGCGCCTGTTATAGCGTGGGTAAGCACGGTTTGGGGTTTGGTACGACGAGGGAGGGACGAAAGTGTTGAACTCTTCTTGCGATTAAAAAAAAGCAAGGCAAGTACCGTATATATGTAGCGCGATGTACTCATGCCGTGCAAGACCGTAGTCGTACGACTATAGAACCAAGCATGCCTACAATGCTGGGGGAGGGGGGGGGGGGGCTAGTACGTGTGAGTATGTGACCCCGGATCCGAGTTACGACCATCAATACGAGGGAGTGAGAAAAGGGCGAACAAAACAAATGGGATGGGGGAAAAAAAAATGCCTGCGGTCTTGGGAAACAAATTGTAGCAGACCCCACCACTACCACCACCGTCAGCACTGCTGCTATATAGGTGAAACTATGCATCCTGTATACTGAACACTAGTGTTCCTCACCAATGAGGCGTGTTGGGTTGGCGTTGTCGTTGGCCACTCCAATGACCGGATCGGCCAGGGCGATCGCGATGGCAGAAAAGACGACGAAGTAGAAGCCGCCGATGAGGTAGAAGAGCTGGTGCTTCGGGAAGAGGTCCACCAGCTTGTTGTACAAGAACACCTGTCCATCAGTCCGGGGTCATTCATGCACGCCGTTACGAAACCATTAAAAAAAAAATGCGACCGTTACATCGTCACAACCATGAAACCGCTACAAAACCATAAATAACAAGAACCATGCGACCGTTACAATACCATAACCATGGGACCGTAACGAACCCACGAACAACCATGCGACCGTTACAATACCACAACCATGGGACCGTAACGGATCCACGGACAACTATGCGAACGTTACACTACCACAACCATGGGACCGTTACGGACCCAACAACCGTGCGGCCGTTACAAACGACAGCCGTTTCAAAATAACAATCATGGAGCCGCTAAAACCCCACAAACGACTATGGGACCGTTACAAAAACCGCCGACAACCATGGAACAGTCAACAACCCGCAAGCAACCGGACCGTTACAACCCACAACCATGGCAAGAACCATGCGACCGTTGCAAACCTGTACGTAGACAACCATGGGCACATACACAAAACAACAACTACTTGACCGTTACACCCCCCCCCTTGAACAACCATTGGACCAACACAAATCACAACCATTTGACCGTTACAATCCCATAAGCAACCATGACGCAAACCACAGTACAACCATGGCACCGACACACAGGCACAACCACGGGGGGCAATTACAACCCCATAAGCAACCATGGAACCGTTACAAAACACGACCACATGATGGACACAGGCGCCACCGGCAACACGCCGCCAAATGCATGCGCGTTCTGTCAAGTCCATGTAGCGGCACCGTGATAACGATAGCGACATGTACCGAAGCGGAAACGCGTTATTATTTTCCGAAACGCCGAACCGTAACTAGGACGCGAGGCCCCAAATAATCTGCTGTAACATGAGCTAAGTACTACTACGGGAGACCATAGTAAACACTAGTAAATAGGACCAAATTTTGTTAGTAAAAATAGGTAAATATAGAGGTTTCTGTCTATATACCGTAGGTTCTATTTACTCGTATTTACTATGGTCCCCCCTAAATACTTATGACGGAACCAAGAAAAAAAAAATGTGACTTTATGTTCCGGGTTTTGCCGGAAGCGTCCGCCCGTACGCCGTCCCGTCCCAACGCACACAAGTTGACGGCAGATACAAAAAAACCCTGCCTGCTGCGGCAGCGCGAGTTCCTATAACCAGCGACCGCTAAACTATTACGGGGGACCACACTAAAACCTATATATTTACATATATTTACATATTTTTACTTCCAATATTTGGTCCTACGATTTTTTTTTTTTCTTTCTTTGATTCCCCGTAAATAGTTTACTACCAGGTACCTGGTATTTCGCTATGTAGGAGGGTCGATTTGGACGCGGTGCAGAGCGGCAACCCGGCAAAGCCAATAGCATTGATAGGAAAAACCCATGACATATATACCAGGCAAAAGACGACGACCAGAGAGGCCATCTTGCACTTGGGGATGGCAAAACGGCAAAGCTAATAGCATTAATTGATAGGAAAACCCATGACATATATACCAGGCAAAAGACGAAGACCAGAGAGGTCATCTTGCACTTGGGGATGGCAAAACGGCAAAGCTAATAGCATTGATAGGAAAACCCATGACATACCGGCAAAGCTAATACTGGTAGCATTCATTGATCAAAGCTAATAGCATTGATAGGAAACCCATGACATACCAGGCAAAAGACGACGACCAGAGAGGCCATCTTGCACTTGGGGATGAACCTGACGCCCAAGATAGTCCCCACGATGGGATCTTTCAAAGATCGCAGTAGCCAGTACCTGCGGGGAGGAATTTTACGAAAAGAGACGATTGACATCTGTTAAACGAATGTTAGCCCAATTTTATTTTTTTAAATACTTGGGAATAGAGTTGGGAAATCTTGTGACGTGAGAAAAAAAACGAGTTAAGGAACATTATTCTCCAACCTTAAATTTCCCGATTTTCTTGTTTTTTTTTTTTGTGGTTTTGGGATTTTCCTAATAAATGCCGCATAAAAAAAGATAAATCGGGCATACGCATGATATAACATTATAACAGCGTAAAAAAAAACGGGAAGCTTTATTTTACCCGTTCAGAACTGCACCCCCGTTTTGGGGGGAAAATTACTTGGAAATAGAGTAAAAAATAATCGTTTCTGCACAGCCAGTGCAGCAAAAAAAGGGTGAATGTCTTGATTTTCCGCTTTTTTCTCCTCTTTCTCTTGAGAAAAACAAAACAAAACAAACAAAAAAATCAGGAAATTTGGAGAACTGTAAAGCAAATCAATTTCGAAAAAGAGGGGGGGGGGGGGGGGGGGGGGGGGGGGGGGGGGGGGGGGGGGGGGCGAAAAGACTACTCGTACGTTCGATATGATCTGATCTGATGGCCTTATTACGACGCACTTACGATTACTTTCGGAAGCAGGAAGCACGACCTCTTGGCATACATATATCAACGACCTCTTGGTATACGTATCCACCATGCCGGTCAAAAGCCCCGACATCGCCCCTATAGGGGTCGGTCGACCCTTGCACCGTGTCCATGTTCCGCTCCTCACCCTCCAATGATAAAGAACAACGTTCCCGCCAGCCACGCCACGCGGAGGCGATCCGCGACGGGGAGATCCCCGTACAACCCCGTGAACACTCGGTCCAACAGCCCGGGCCGTTCGCCGTCGGTGCCCCCCATCTTCTGCCATTTTTCCGCGCCCAGGTAAGGTCTCCCCGCATCGTCCACCTCCGCGGATCGACGGGGTGCGGCTTGCCGCGACTCCGACGCTCCCGCCTCTTCGGTGTCGGCTGCTACGACGATGGAAGCCGTTGTCGCAGGGAGTTCCGCTGCGGAGGCGTGCGATGTGCATGTATCCAGCGTTGGGAGGAATGGGGAAGGGGGGGCGGTGGGGGCGGTAAATTGGACGCTGTCGACTGTTCGTACACGATGGAAGCCGTTGTCGCAGGGAGTTCCGCTGCGGAGGCGTGCAATGTGCATGTGTCCAGCATTGGGAAGAGCGGGGAGGGGGTACTTCATTTTGATGTATGACCGTAGTCGTATGACCATAGAGGGGGGGGGGTGTAACTCATGTCGTGCACGCCGTAAGTCTATATGACCATAAGACCCCTTCGCATCCTTTCGAGACGGGGCACCGTTGGGGGGGGGGGGGTACTCAATTTGTTGCTTGGCCTTAGTCATCTGACCAATTGGGGGGGGGGGGGGCGTTACATTGAACGCTCTCGACTGTTCGTACACGATGGAAGCTGTTGTAGAGAGGAGTTCCGCTGCGGAGGCATGCGCTGTGCATGTATCCATCATTGGGACGGGGGAGGTGAGAGGGGGAGGGGGGGGGGGTCATTTGCCACGTGTCATGTATGGCTGTAGTCGTATGACCATAGACCTTCGCATCCCTACAATAATGGAACGGAGCACGCCGGGTTTTCACCAACCAGGGCGTTAATTTCGACGCATCCGACTCCTAGGTGTCTGTCTGCTGCTACGACAATGGAAGCCGTTGAAGTAGGGAGTTCCGCTGCGGAGGCGTGCGCTGTGCATGAATTTAGGGAAGGGGGGAGGGGGTTCAGTTCTCGTGGCTTGTACATTACGGTCTGTCGCTTTTCTTCATTTTCAGCAAGGCTGGCGGAAAATTCAAGAATTAATTTCAAAAATGAATTTTAGTTTAGTGCTGTGAACACTTCGTATCATGGACAACATTATGAATACTATTATGCATTACTGTCGTGTATAAAGTGACGGTGTTCCGAGCAAGACCATTGCTTTTTTTTTCTTTCTTTTTTTTTTGTGTTAGGAAGCAACTACCGGCATTAATATCAACAATACTACTGCTTGCAGAATAATTCGACGAGACTTGACGAGGGACGAAAGTGCTGAATTTTTCTCGCGATAAAAATGCAAGGCAAAAACCATAATGGGGGAGTAGGGAGAAGAGCCTACGTTGTGACCCCGGATCTGAGTTACGACTAGGAAGGAGAGAGAAAGGAAGGGCAAAGACAATAAATGGGATGGGAAAAAAAGAAGAAAAGTACTATTAATACTCTATTGCCACACTTTTTTATAATCATCACCTTTACTGGTCCAGTAGGAGGCTTTTACCCTAAGCGACCTTCTGGACTACCACTCTGTCCCGAAATATAGGAACCTTTTAAACACTAATATTCAATAAATACGGTGCTTATACTTAGGGACAAAGTGGTATAGCAGTAGCCGTGGTCATAGGTCCCATCCCTCCTTCCCCACCACACTTCCACTTCAAACTGGTATTATATACGATAGCTATATTTATACTTCTATATGTATAGCTGTTCCAACGAACCAAACGAGGAGTGTTTGTACCAACGTATTTGTAAATATGAAATACAAACACCAACAGCAGTCAGTAGTAGCATGGTAGTACGAGTGTTCAGGTCGAAATATGAAACGACGTGGAGCACTGAATAGGGTGGGTGTTCGCGTAGTAGTTGCTTGAGAAAAACACGTGCTGCTCCAGAAACACAAAACATCAAAATCCTTCCCATCTCTCATTTTTTGTTTCGTTTTCGTTTGTGCATAAGAAACTCGAAAACTGACGTCGTAAGTCGTAAACCCTTCGTGCCGGGTCAGGTAGAGAACTGGGGAAACACGAAACACGACAGCCAGTGCGTGTGTGTATTCTTCACATTAAACCGTCCTATTCTATATACCAGTCGACATCCAGCACTTCCCAGTTTTGTGACCACATAATAACTGGTGTCTCTCTAGGATGAAGAATCGGCACCGACGCACCGACACTGGACTGTGGGTGTGCTGGATGTCGACGGGTAAAAACGACGGTTTCATGTGAAGAACACATAGACAGCCAGCAGTGTCCGTGCCGATTCTTCATCCTAGAAAGACGCAAGCTCTGTGGCAACGAAACTAGTCCGTAGAGCTACGAGTAGCTAGCTGTGAGGGTGGTATCTTGCGTGTTGCCTATGGTATGTCATACCTGGTACCAGGTATTCGTACCGTATGATATATATGTACATACTACTGCTGTATCACCGGTAACGATTTTCTTCGATCGCTAAAAGCGTGAAAGCGTGAGTTGGCACATTTCATATAACGGTCGCCCCGGTGGTTCAGCAGGTAACCACGAAGCCTGTTGAGTTGGAAGTCGAGGGTTCGAGTCTCCGTATGGAGATTTTTATTCTCAAATGACACCAACTGTCGAGAGCGCATATTATAGCGTGGGTAAGCACAATTCGACGAGAGTTAACGAGGGAAGAAAGTGCTAATATCTTCTCGCGATAAAAATGCAAGGCACGTATGATACCGTAGTGGGGAGGGGGGAGAAGAGCCTACTTAGTGACCCCGGATCTGAGTTACGACTAAAGAGGGAGAGAGAATAGAAGGGCGAAGATAATGATTGGGCTGGACAAGAAAAAAAACTGCATTGCAACGTATTATCTCTGTGTCGTAGTTTGGTGACCACATAATAACTGGTATCTCTCGAGGATGAAGAATCGGCACGGACACTGGGTGTGCTGGGTGTCGACGGGTAGTCGTTGAATCTCTATGTCGTAGTTTTGTGACCACATAACTGGTATCTCTCTAGGATGAAGAATCGGCACAGACACTGGGTGTGCTGGATGTCGACGGGTAGAAAGGACGGTTTAATGTGAAGAGCACACACACACAAATTTCGCTATAAATCGGCGAGCGGTGGGAACCCTCTGCGAGATAAAAACACCGAGGCATGCATGCATGCATGCACCAGGGGGGAGTTCGGCAACGGCTCGTCTTGTCTTGTCTTGCCGTGTTCGCATATAGATCTGCCCGCTCAGGCAAACTTCCAGATGTGCCCGCACTAAAAATAGAGCCTTCCCAAGCACAACGACCAGGTGGCACACCAACCAGGCATGCCTCTCGTTAGGGCTAGGATTAGGGTTAGAGTTTCGGGTCGGGGTGGTGGCCGCCGTTAGCCGAAGCCAAAAATAAGCTCACCGTCGGGAACGAATGCCTTATACCTTCGTGACAAAACCCTACCTCATTGTAAACAGCATAATTTTATGCGGGCACGTCTGAGAGTTCGCCTGAACGGGCAGGTTTACTCCAGCTGTGTCTCGCCTACGACGTAGAAGGTCGTCGAGATGAGCTAGGACGCAAAAGTGACGACCAACGGGAAACAAAGCCAACTGTTCGGGAACGCGACCGCAGTACGCATATACCAGTACAGCAGCAGTAGTACGTACTACGAGTACGTGAGTCTACTCTGATAGATTGCACTATAAATATTACCACAGGTACAATATTTGTGTATTTATACGTAGTAAATATCATATGACAAGGTACAATATTTTGTGTCGACTATAGGTGGTACCTGGTGGGCGGCAAGAAACGTGAAACCATCAAAGGAGGCGTGCGTCAATTGGGGAGCTACATTGCCTGTACCATCGACACCATCGTGGATCGTCAATCAGCTCCAGGATGTTGATACTGCTGTTGTAATACTTCGTATGAGGATAGCAGCACCACCAGGTACCGTAAAAAGGTAAAAGAGCGTTTTGAGTTCGCACAGGGGTGATAACGATCGTTTTTCAGCGCTCGATTTCTCCAGAACGGGAAGGTTTCCAATACCAATTCAGGCGTTTTCGGAAATATCTGGTCCAGAGAGAAGAGCCTTCCGAAAATAGAATGCTCGACCTTAAGCAACGTTTACCGTTGTCGATAAAATGAGCGCTGAAAAACGATCGCATCCCTGCGCCAACTCAAACGCTCTTTACGGTTTGTAAGAGGTAAGGGCCCATCTTAACGAACATCGCTTTTTTATTGAAATGGGAAATTAATTTTTGTTTTTCGTTTGTTTTCAACACGATTTCCCTGAAAAAACGTGTTTGGGTCTTGTCGAGGAATGGTGTATTGCGTAAAAAAAACGAATAACGCACTAGGGTCAACGAACACCCGTGAGCAACCAACGAGGCGACCTACGGCCTGTGTCCTCCCCGGGGCGCCGCTGCCAGCGGAAACTTATGTCTGCTGGCACCGGCTAGGAGCCTATCACTCTAGGGATGTCTTGGGTGGGCTGGCGCAGCCCCGAAGCCCAACGCGGGCAGCAGCGACGGGGATACAGCGATCGAACTTCTACGCCAAGTCGCGACCTGGTCGGTGCTCGTGTGGTTTGGGAGGCAAAGAGGGGTGAAAAAATGGATTTGCGACGGCCTGTATTATTTTTTAGGCGCCGCAAGCGGTCTACCCTATGCTAGGGGCCGTCGGACCTCGCGCTGCGGCTGATCCGGTGGCCGTGCCTCTCGGGAATGGTGGATCTCGTCTCTGAATCAGTCGACGACATGGCTCAAGTTTGCGTGGCTTCCTTCGGTTTCATGGAACACGCCACGTTGAGTTGGATGAACTCCCCAATTCAATAAAACGAAAGAGCAAAAGAAGTCCCAAAAGACTTCTTGTGGAATTCCGTTTTATTGAACTACTCAGTTTTGAAATCGAACTATCTTGCTGGTTATTCACTTTTCGACCAATCAAATGCAAATCAAAACAAACGAAAAAAAAAAGAAGCTCAAACAAACGAAAACAAATGTTCGTTAATACGGGCCCCTAAGGAGTACATAACGAAGTTACGTATACTGCTGTACCAGGTGATAACACTACGTAACAGCGCATTGACTAGAAGAGTCGTTGTCATTGTCTTCACATGAAACCGTCATTTGTAAACACCGACACCCACTGTAAATCTGTATATACCGGTATACCGATAATAAGGGCCCATATTAACGAGTACAAAAAAAAATCAATTTGGAAAAAAAAAATCAAATCCGCTTTTCATTGGTCAGAACCCGCACTACCACCCAAGATTAATAATATTTGGTGCTGGTGCGTGTGTTGCCCAATGAAAAGCGTATTTGAATTTTATTTTTTCCAAATTGAACTTATTTTTTCTTCGTTAAAACGGGCCCTAAGGGTTCTTCATCCCATTAATAATTAATAGAGAGGTGTGAAACAAGTTGCCGTAACGCTCGCTAGTTTCGCACAACACTAGGCAGTGTAGAAGTTTCGCACAGCAGCCAGCAGTCAGTAGTCAGTACTAGTAGCGCCCCAGTTTCACACAGCTGTGCGAGTGTACAGTATGTTTTTCTTTTGTCCTTTTCGCTTTTTCTCTTTTTCTTTTTGTCTTTTTTTCTCTTTCATGCACCTGGATTGCTAGCAGGGTAGGTCTTGCCTGTCGTACATGGCATTGCATTGTCTGCTCTGCTTACTGCACTGAGCGTAGTATCTCTGTGTCGTAATTTTGTGACCACATGACTGGTAACTTTTTAGGATGAAGAATCAGCACGGACACTGGGTGTGCTGGATATCGACGGGTAGAAAGGAAGGTTTAATGTGCACACACACAAACACACACAAACACACACACACAAGTACGAGTATCCCGGTGGTTCGTACGGGGAGTGCGCAAAAAAAAAACAAAATGTGGTTTCATTCACTTTTCGCTACAGCAGCGGTACTTTCGCACAGGCAGCAGAGCGATAAAACGAAACAGTGTATGCCGGTCGCCCCGGTAGACTATTAATAGCGGTCAGCTTCAAAGGCTACTAGCAGTGGTACCCGAGTTCAAATCCCATCGTGGTGAGATTTTGACTCTATTTGAAGAAATAAGAAGGAACCAATTGCTAAGAGCGCCTATTTATAGCGTGGGTAGGCAGAATCCGACTCAAGTCGACGAGGGAAGAAAGTGCTGAAATCTTCTCGCGATAAAAATGCAAGGCACGTACCGTAGTGGGGAGGTGGGAGAAGAGAGCCTACTTAGTGACCCGGGATCTGAGTTACGACTAAAGAGGGAGAGAGAAAAGATGGGCGAAGATAATAAATGGGATGGACAAAACAAAACAAAAAAGTGAAGCGTGATAGAAAATGGATCGCACAGCAGGGGTGCTGTGACAGGGGGGCGATGTCACGGACGGCTACCACTACGAGTACTGCTAATCCGGTAATGCTGTACATGTCTTGAACTGCCACCCGGGGGCATCAAGCATCTACCCCCCCCCTCTTCGCGATGGTCATACGACTACGGCCATGCATAAATATGAAGTACCCCCCCCCCCCCCCCCTCCCCCCCCCCCCCCCCCTCGCGACATTATATACCCGTACGAACACACGAACACCCATACCCCTGTCTTTTGCTCTAATTTTTTGCGATAACGCACTGGGGTGGGTAAGTGTCGCACAGGGACGCGCTACACAAACGCACGAGAACATACAGTACAGGACACCTAATAAGAAACAGGACATCTGGTCCACGCTGGATTTCGTATTTGAGAGAGGGTACATTCTACACTAATTTCAAGATAACGACGCCAGAATTTCCTGTTTTCCTCGGAATCTCAGCCTGGCTTTCTTATCAGCTTGTTTCTTATTAGGTGTCCTGTACTGTATTGATCCACACTGCTCTCTCTGCACAGAGGTCTCCACTTTCGCACAGTAGCAGCAGCAGCAGCAGCAGCAGCATCGCACACGGGAGGATGCGCACACAAGGAAAATAAGAATACAATGATCTAAAAGATCACCGCACTCCTCCCGTGCTCCCGTGCTGAACTACTCCTCTACGCACTTACAAGTTACAAGTAGTGAACATTTACGGTGCGCGTTCACCCACTGCTGCGAGACAAGCGGGTCGTTGGGTAGAGCGAAACAACGGTTTTCATGTGAAGACAACGACAACAACAGCAGCAACATCAGCTCAGGACACCATGGAGGTATAAGATACGTATCATGCTATCATATCACCGTCACATCGCAGCCACACAGCAGTGGCCCCGCAGCAGCAGTGATACCGCAGCAGCAGCAGCAGTGGTACCGCAGCAGCAGCAGCAGCAGCAGCAGTGATGGAATAAAGTCCGCCGATCGACGACGACCACGAATTAAAGTACTGAACAGCTGCTGTACTTAGGCTTCGCGTTACTACTCTGTACGTAGTGAAAGTTATACTATAGGAGGCCTCGCCGAAGTCGTGCCGTTTTTCCATTCTCGATTATTTTAATAAATCGTTTTGGTGTTTCACCCACGTTTTCGGGAACAAACTTGCTGGAAATACTGCACACATCGGATAGTTCACCATCTACCGTAGATCGCGATCTAGATCAAGATCTGGATGACGAGATGACGATCTAGATGAAGATCTACTGCAGATTACATCTAGATGGCGATCTACATGACGATCTAGAGTAGATCACATCTAGATTACGATCTGGACAACGACATAGTAATATATAATCTAGATCCTATATTGGCCATTATGATACTATGTGCAAGAGCCTTGTCATACAGATCATACAGATCATATAGACCATACAGACCATACAGATTATACAGATCATACAGATCATACAGATCATACAGATCATATCCCACCAGCGGACATGCGCACAAGAGCCGGGCCATACGAATCCCAACCGGCAAACACAATCAAGATCGTGCAGACCATAGTCATGAGGGATCTATCTGCCCCGACTGATCTAGATCATGTGTGGAGATCTGATCTCATTTGTCCGATGTATCCAGCACAGAAGGCGCCTGCTATTCATTAGTAATAGTCAGAAACTTCAATTTGGCGTCGGGCCAAATTTCTTACGTTGGAATTGGCACCATTGAAAGGACACGCTGCTATTGGCTATTATATATATGAGACTTAGCTTGACACCCGATTCTGAGAACCGTTTCTGCGGTGCAATTTCTTGTTTACCGTGAGAAAACAAGCTGACGTTTTTTTTTTATCAATTTTATAAAAACAAGCCTCATTTTCATACAGACGACCGGTATTTTTCCGGCGCTCTGTGTACGTGGGATATTTGTTGCCGTATTTAATACCTGATACGAAGAGTATATGATAAAAAGGGGTAATGAAGCCTGCAGGTCAAAAGCAGCACAAGACTCCACCTATTCCCACTCCCACTCAAGGTTGTCACTGATTTACGTAATTACTTGTTACGTTACTACCCCCGCGTGACAGCGACGGTCAGAAGGTAATTACTTACCAGGTATTACGTAATTACTTGACGTAATTACTTGTTACGTTGCTACCCCCGGGTGACAGCGACGGGTCAGCGCGGCAACCTTCATACCAGGTATATATTTTCAATAGTGTGTTACCACCATACAACCGTGGTCGGTATAGAGCCATTCAACACCAGCACGATCAGGGTACGGCAGTAGTGCTATAATACCGTTTTACCACTGCTCTGCAACTGCTGCGTACAGCTCTGGCATCTACCCGTAGGCGAACTACCGCGAAACGATGTAAGCACCTGATCAAAACATCAAGAAATCAAAAGCCTTTTGGTTTCAAAGGTACTACAGCGACCGTCGAAAAACAAGGGGAGGAGTGCGGTTTTAACCCCCTAAGAACTGGTCCCACGAATTTGGGGAGACACTACTTGGAATTAGTGTGGGACATTTTTTTCCAGTTCTGAATGGGTCAATGAACCGTCTACTATTACGGGGGACCATAGTAAACACTAGTAAATAGGGCCACATATTCCTAGTAAAAATAGGAAAATGTGTAGGTTTTTGTGTGTACCATATAATAGGGCCTATTTACTACTATGGTCCCCCGTAATATTAATAATACAATTGATTGCAAAGCTCTATCCTGACTGCTGTGTCAGCTCACCACAGAATACGGCGGGTAGTATAATGGTTGTGCTGGTGGCGTAAACCGTTCCTCCAGCAGCGCAGCCCAGTTTGCTTTGTGACAGCAGTAACCGAAGCTGCAATAGAAGTCATTTGTTCGTCGTGTCTTCCCAGAGAGCCCCCAAAAGGCTTTGTTTGTAGTAAAAATTCTACCAGTAGCACTACAGTACTGGGCCCCTCTGTCCTCCTTGCTTGCCTCTGTACCTGTACCCCTTATACCCCTAGGCCTCAGTCTCTACAAGTAAAGCTTTACATAAAAGATGAAAACCCGGGTACGAAGAACGTACTGTATGTTGTAAATAAGCGGTGTGTCGGAGACAATGCGCCCACTGCTGTATCCAACGGTGAGCCGCCTTTACCGCAATTCTGAATTATTATCTAGGATAAAGTATAGAAACCGGGGAAGTGGTTTTGGCCCGCGTGTGGTTCCAGTGTTATGAGAAGGAACATTTCGAAAAACGCCGAAAACACTACTTGAGACACTAACGCTAACCCCAACCCCGACCCCGCCCCGACCCTTACGAGCTTTTTCTCGGAAAAAACAGGCGTTTTTTTTCCCCGGAAAAATTGGTCGACTACACTAAAAAGCATGTAATAAAATATTCCCCGTTTTCTATACTTTATCCTAGATACTAATTCAGCGATGCGGTCAAGGCTACAAGCAGTCTCCGTTCTTTGCCGGTTTGTGCTTTCTCCGTTTTGGAATTTGACGTTTAAGCCCAAATTGAATTCTCTTTATTTTTTCGATAGTACGAGTACTTCATTCACGCGTACGGCAGGACATATTAATATATTATCAGGCCAAATCTCCATTGCATATCTAGATCTTTGGGGGCAGATAAATCCCTCAGGTTTACCGGGTGGGACCTGTATGATCTACGAGTATCTGTATGATATATCTGTATGTTCTATCTGTATGATCTATCTGTATGAAAAAGCTTTTGCATAACATTAACAATTCATAACGGAAAACATAGGATCTAAATGATCTAAATAAATCCTGTCGAGATCTGTCCGTCCGGTGTGTGTATATTAATATTAATAATTAGGGCAGCGGCCAAAAACAGGTACACCTAGTCCGTTCGGGGCCAAAAACAGGTACATACTAAAATCAAGTTAAAAACGCACCCCACGAACCTGCCGTTCCTTGCAACGCAAAGTAGAGTTTTTTCATGTTCTTCGTGCTCGCCCGGTGGCTACGTATATGAGTAGCTGCTATTAATAGTACGAGGAACGAACGCCTGCTGCTGTATTCTCCCTTCTCAGCTTGCGACACCCCTGGTATTCCAAGTCAACCACAATCCCGAAGGGGAGCCTTCTATCTCGTATTATTTCGGCGGAGGTTTGCAGGCAGATATATGTGTGTCGCTCGAGTGGCGTGTAGTGCGAGGTGCGAAGGGAGACGGGGGTCTCCGCGTACGACGGCATTTGTATAGGGGGCATATAGGGTGGAACTATGAAGGGCCTCTGATTGGCTTAAAAACGACAAAAAAAAGGTGAAAGTCAAGCAGAGTAGACAAAATCAGGTATACCTGGGTTTTAAAGAGGCAAAAACCGGTACAACGAGTTTTGGACCAATGGCAGGGCACGTGGAGTGCGTTTTTGACTTGATTTTAAGTATGTACCTGTTTTTGGCCGCAAACGGACCAGGTATACCTTGTTTTGGCCGCTGCCCTAATAATTAATAGCAGCAACTGCTGTGAGTTTTTAACTTTGACGCGCCAAACAAACAGGGACAGACAGACCCCTTTCGAGATGGCCGAAGCCTGCTTGTATTTGTTAAAACGTTTTGTTTTTTTCTAAGCGGGGTAACCTCAAAAGCGTGCTGCGGAGCACGACGTCCACCAAACCAAAACAGATAACACATATTGGAGGCTGTCTTTAACCACCACGGACTAGATTTTGCCGATGAGACAACAACAACAACAACAACAACAACAACAACAACAACAACATTAGGACAACAACTGCCGCCCACCATATACCAACGCACTCAAGTTGACGACAGTTACAATTTTTCGTGCTGGGCGAGTTCCTAGCGACAGCTATACTATTTATCTTAAATACCTGGTATACGTACTTCCTTTTTTTTTGGTTTGGCTCGTGTCGTTGTGTTCTCGTACCCGGTACGTTGGCATTTCACTTGCTTTACCCATTCATTTGCGTTTATTTCGTTTTGGTTTTTCTCTGTCTCATAGTGTCTGTGACCACATAATTTGTATCTCTCTAGGACTAGAAATCAGGACAGACACTGGGTGTACTGATAACAACGGGTTTAATGTGAAGACACCACACACAGCTATTAATAGTACTACTACTACTGACTGTAGTACTACACTGACGCTGGGCTTACGGACAACTTTCTTACAGCAGCACGTATGGAGGAGCAAGGGAGGATAACTTCGTCGAGTAACATCACCGGCTAAATGAAAAGCGTTACGTATGTATTTTCAAGTACAGACTCTACAGAGCTACAAGCGCTGGTACACTATTAATACTATTAATAGTATGTACGATTCCAGCGGCGGCCTCGGAAATCGCCGCATTGGCACCATTGGCACCACTGGCACCTTGAAGCCTCTCTCACTCTCAGCGTTTGGAGACTTTTTTCTCGACGTAAGACTAACGTTAACCCCTTAAGAACTGGTCCCACGAAGTTGGGGACAAAATACTTGAAATTAGTTTGGGATAAGTTTTTCAGTTCTGAATGGGTTAAGGCTTCGATATTTCCATCAAAGTGGCGGCCGGCGTCGACCACACCGGGATGGCCACGGCGCAAGGCGATGCCGGTCAAGGGTTGGCTATTTCAGCCAGAAATATTGAGGCCGTGTATTGCCTGTGGTATAGGCAAGAAAGCCTCTTCATGAGGAGGCAAGGCCGAGGGAGCAGAGCGATCGAGTGCGATCGAGGCCGTTTTTTGTTGTCTACATAAGCAAAAACGCCTCTTTATACGTACGCGAGGTGCGTACAGGCTTCCACTAGGAGTGTTCAAATAGTCTGTCTGGTTAGTCTGCTGTGCGTGCTGCTGCTTGTCTGTAACATTCCTGGGTTTGCGGCACTATTTTGCGAGAGCTGTACGTGACCGATTTCCACAAACCCGGTGTCTACAGAAGCGAGCGAGCTTGGGCGAATGCGTGGGACTTGTTTCGTCGCAACACCGTATCGAGTTGGACGCAGTCACCGTGCAGCTGTGGTTTTGGTAGCGGTGCTGGTTCGTGTTTTGGATGCGGCGGGATTTCGTGTTTTTCGTTCTTCTTTTTTTGCTTCTAACTTCGGACGCACACGGCCTACTGCGAGTATACATCAAGCTATCTTGCCTCATTTACTTCTCTACTACTACTAACTGTAATGACTGGGATAGTAGTAGTAGATATTGTACGAGTCAAAGGGTTAAACGTAGGCAAGATCGTGCTCGCTCCCTGCCTCGCTCTCCAGATCTCCACGCGACCATCGAAGGTTACGGCCATACCAGCACCAGTTACCAGGGCCAGAAACACCAGGTAAAACGTAAAACTACGCGTAATGAAACATACCTAAAGATCTACCGGTACCTGAGCCTGTATTTTGTATTTTCTATTCCGAGTGCTTTTACCGTGAAATAGGCATCTAAGAGGGACAACAACAACAACAAAACCTCAGAACTATGCCTATTAATAGTGTATATCAAGGCCCCCCTTCGGGATTGTGGTTAGTTAAATAGCTTGAAATCCCGGGGGTGTCGCAATCTGAAAAGGGAGAACAGCGCAGCAGGCGTTCGTTCCGCAAACCAGCTACCAGTACGTACTACTCGTACGCTAACGAGGAACATAAAACATCTCTTGAAAGCTAAATAAAAAGGTAGCCACCGGGTAAGTAACACTGACCAGCCCAGACGAGTTTATAGTTGTATGTACAGTAGTTATACGTATATACGAGTACCTATTACGAAAACCTACGTACAGCTAATGTATTTCCTTCATTTGGTACATCGTGAAATATGGAGTCGAGTTGTAAGTGAATCACGGAAATTGCTGGTGTACTCCGTACGAACGGATCGAAATACTCGTACAAATATGACCCAAAATCGGCATTTCAACTCCATTTTCATCCTTGCCCGCGGACGATCTGCTTTCAATATGCACACGAATCGTATGTACGAACATACATACTCGGCATATAGGGTTCGAGTGGTTTTGTGAGAGATGAGCGAGGAGGGCAGTGTGAAGGCAACTCTGTCGAATCTCTCGTGCTAAACTACCCTGCAGCGTGTCCTCGACAGGCTATATGCAACACCGACATAGTTTGGCCAAGCACAAGGCCATGCACAAGGCAAGACGGCACGATACCATGCAAAAGCGACACCACAGCCCCCGGGTGGATTGGTCACGCATCTCATTTCTTGCAAACGCAAACGTGTTCATACTGCACGAAAAGAGAGAGCTGATTCCGTGACCTCACTGCTGTGAATATGGTACTTTCGGAATGAGCGGTCGAAACATCCCACACGTGAACCCAACCCAATTCGAGACCGTCGCTGCCCGCTACCTGCTCGGATAGATGTGTGACAGCCCTTTCGCGATTGCCCACCGAGACAACAAGGACAACACCACCAGCTGTACATATGACTACTCGTAGCTGGACAGCACGAGCGTGCTTGTCTGTCTATCCGCCGCCGTAAGCAGGGCCCAGACACTGCAAAACGAGTTGTTCTGTCTTGGAACATTCGACTGACGGTCGGTTCACTCCCTTGGCATTTTGCGAACACATGGCGTGCAGCACGAAAACCGTAGTGAAGCAGACGGGAGGGGAGGGCATGCACGGGGAATCTTCTCTCTGGTAGTGGTGCTTCGTATACAGAAAGGACTACCGTACGGGCGTGCATCACAGCTGTCGCTCGACCTCTCAAGGCGCTGCTGCTGCTGCTGCTCTGTAGGTCGTGCACAGATTTGCTTTCGATTTGTACGTGGTGGAATCACGAAACGCCGCACAAGCAACTTACGAGTGCTGGTGTTCCCCGTGCCGGAACTGTTGAGCTCCATGCCATCCCCGTCCGTCTTGCTCGCAGAGGGCTTCCGCTTCTGCGATGCTTTGGATCCCCTAGCCATGATCCTTTCGATCGTGGCCGGCAGATGGCAGAGATACTCTCTGTTTCGGACTCTGAGAGAGTGATCACAACGAGGTGTTCCAATCGAAACAAGTTGCTTTATAATATTTTTCAGGTCTTCAGGGGTACGGGGACAAAAATGCTCTATGAAGATCCAATGATATCAGGCTACAGCGTTAGGCGTATCTCATACTTGCGTGGGAGACCACCACATTGCATTCTCTTTCTCCACCTTCGCACAGGCAACCGCCCCCCGCAGCCATCGCCATAGCCGGAGCGTGACCCCGAGCGCAGGCTTTGCGCATGGAAGTACTTAGTCAAGGCGCCCCCAATGCGAAGGCTGATCATGGCTCGAAGGAGCTGAAGCCAGTCAGGCGGAGATCGTGGCTCCTCCGTCGATTAGTTCCACGCCTGTCCACATCGTCCGCAACAGCCGCGGAGCGCGGAGCATGCCCCGCAAATGCCACACAGGTATATACGATACCGTCAATATCTAGGACATAGCGCTCGGAATGCCCTGCTTGTATCTTGTTCCGACCATGCGTAGCTATGAGCAGAGCTGACCTATGAGCACCATCATGCTGGCACTGCTAGCGCTGTGAGGTGGAAATACTTTCGTCGCTTTTTTCTTGTCATCAAGAGGAAGGTGTCGAGCACATGTTGTGACCGCCGGGCTGTCTCGTGTCTCGTCCGTCTCATGTCGCCAAACTCTCGCGACTCGTGACTCGTGAATCACGAACGTTTGCGAAGATCCCCGCTCAGAAGACTAGCAAACGGGGTAGATTTGCGCGCGTAGGGGCAAGGCAAGCCCGCTCGAAGGGCCTAGCTTGAGGCAATTGCGCCTCCTCCTCGCTGTTGGATCGCGACATGCATGTAGCATGTCGTAGGTCGTACCTCAAGAAGAACCCGCTCTCCCGTTCGTCGGTCTTTGTCCCAACGTCGCGTTCGTACGCACTGACTGATCGACGACCACCCTAGCCACTAAGCCACTGATCGATCAAACCATTTCGCGTGTATTCGCACACACTGGAGTACCTCCTATTCGTAAAGCAGAAATAATAAGAGCCTCTTCTCGCGTTCAGTCTGCTGTCTGCTGCTGCTGCAGCTGCTCCTGTGGGCTGGCTTTTACCTCGCTGGCGTTCTCTAGACAAGATAAGGTTCTACGAACCCCCTTTTGCTTCTTTTGTGCAGTTCAAATTGGGCCGTGGCGCCCCTTGGCAAAGCAAGAAAGAACAAACAAACCCAACCAACAACCAACATGCAGCTCAACAAAATATATAAAAGAATGCACGAGCAAACCCTTCTTTTATCTTTTCCTTTCCCTCCGCCTCTCCTTGGCTGGGCTCTCTCGCCCAAGTTGGATATGATGGACAAGCTCGACAAAATGGACAAGCCCCAGCAGGCCCTGCATCGCCCCCAAAGCTGTGGAGGTTTGCTCTGGGCCTTGACCCCATCCGACGGAGCTGCCTCTCCGACAATCTCCAAATGGACACCCCCGCTTTCTCCGACGAGCAGCGGCAATAGGTCTGGCAAGCGCACGACTCCCAGAGCAGGCGTTGATCTGGAGAAGCGACCGTCTGCGGCGGAAGCAGTGGCCATGCTGAAGCGATCGGGCGTGCCGGCTCTGGAGGGAGTCAAAATGTTGAGGCATATGGTCGGAGCTGCGCCGAGGGCATGGATTCGCGATTTCAAGATTCGAGGTGGAAGGTCAGTGTGTCTGTTGTGTTGCAGTGCAGGCAGTCTGTGTGCATATATTGCTGCTGCTGCTGCTGCTGCTGCTGCTGCTGCTGCGGCCAGGCACTCGTACCACATCGTACACCCGGCACATTCGTATGTACGTACTGGTACGATTTTGTTATGCCATGAATTTGTAGGATCAGCACAGCAGGTAGAATACGAGATTTGTTTATTCTCGCGCGTGCCTTATCATATATATGATGTGGTCCAGAGTACGAGTACAGGGCCAGTACCAAAGTACCAGAGGACACAACGGGTGCTCCCGATATCGCGACACAGCAGCAGCTATGATACAGCTCAGCAGCCTCTCCCTTCCTTGATTCCCGAAGCTGGATTCTTGGGGGAAATCTTAATCTTACAGACTACCAGATATCTTATTTACCGATCTGATGGTCCTGGTATTATGTTGTCCACGGCTGGTATTTCAGATTTTCGTATGTACGAGTAGTAGGTTTCTCTGCCCACAGGCAGCCGAGGGATGACGGGATGGCACACTTCTGGCTCCAATTATCTTGATATGAACCTGACGTGGATCAGTGTGTGTACATCTTCAGCGCACAGGAGCAGTACTTTCGGTTTTGTTTATCTTGGGGACTTGACACATCCCGGCATGTATGATATGATACAACAACGTTCCTATCATTGTAGGCGCCCTAAAACGTGTACGTATTACTCGCTGAGCTCGGCCTTCCATGATCATCTCCAACGTATCAGGCGCACTCCTACGAGTATATCGATGCTATACCGGCATATAGCTACGATTGTATGTTTGTCGATGCATCTAAATATAATATTATACGCAGCAGTACCCGTGCGCCGTACGAGAGCTCTCGTCTCTGGTCTCTCGTACATGGTACACACGTACACACATATGGTGTCCCAAGTACCAGGTACGTCATACGAGGCACTCGTGGACTGGAAGTGAGAGATGATGCATCTCGTGTATTTTTTTTTCATCAAGTACAGAGTCAGTACATCGAGAGTACGACACGAGTATATACGTACATGATGTATGTATGTCCACCACGTCCACATCGTTCGTACATACCAGTAGAGTGGTATCACACGTGCCGCTTACGAAGCCTGCCTCGTATGTACTATTAATAATAACTCGTACGAGTACCCCGCCGTATTAATATTAATATTATAGTAGCAATGTTGGAGTCAGACCTTACACCTGGTACACTATTAATAGGCCTATATGATGGGTGAGGACCACTTGACTGTGGTATGCATCGTGCCACCAAACATTTCAAACATTATTAATTGGTCTAAATTGTATCGTAGACATTCGTGTAATACGTAATTGAATTCCTTGGCTCGCTCCTCGTACATTCAGTGCATACCTTCCTTATACCAACATGCTTTGCATCGCGTGTACTCGTACCTGTTTCCTGCATACAGCAAGACCGCCAGTGTCTTACCATCAAACTCCCGATGACATTATATGAGCCTCGCTTACGTATATACAGCAGTACGGCGGTGGAGAAGAGGGTAGGGTGGCCATGCGTAGTTCATGACCATCGATACCCTGTAAAGACACTCATCACCGCTTGATGCGCCCCCACTCCTCCCCACCGAAGAACATAATAATCGTAGACGAACGGTGCGAACGAACAGAGACCACGGAAACTACGGAAAAGGTCTGGTTGATTGATCTTCAATCACCAGGAATGTTTTTGCTCTTGATCCACTGATAAGCTGAGGTTGCAGGCGTCCGGCTTGGAATGGGCCTTTACTTGGTAAACTGTGAACACAGATTCCATGAGCGGATCGGATCCTCTCATGGTTTTCGTTTTGTCCACATCTTGGACTCGTACCAATATGTGCTGAAGCTTGTACGTAAGCGTTTCGTTTCGAGTCCGTAGTGCCTGACCTCAGGGGTGTATTCTCTCTCGGCAATCATAGAATCTTAATGTTTCAACCTCTGAATTCTTCTGTCTCAACGAAACACAGCTTGTTTCTCGTTCTGTTCCAGGATCTCCCCACAAGCCTCGCCTTCTTTTTCTCGCTTTTGTGATGTTGCACGGTGGTTCTATAACGTCCCCCTATCCCCGGGTTTCCGGGTGACTACAATTTCTACTCGTCGTATAGTTTATCCGAATACCGTATGGTATAATGTAAGGCGGCGCCACGATTTTAATTAACACGCTGCGTTTGCATCTTCGGCTGGTTCGTGCCTACTGGAGATCGACGGTGACCCCTAAGAGTTTTATCACAGCAGCTTGTGTTTTTATCTCGAGATTTTGTTGACGCAGGTTCTCAACAGAGGCTTTACACCTCGACTTGAATAGGGCCGTTCTTATCGAGCAACTTTTTTTCCAATTTTTCCGATAATAGATTTCGCGCAACTGTTTGTATTTCCATATTTTCCATCTATTTTTTTCCAGATATTGGAAAGCGAAGCCTTCCAATTATTTTGCCCTCTGTTAAAATTCCAAACTTTCCGAATAGATCCTGTTTTCCCGTTTTTTCCCTGTTTTTCTTGGATGTTTTTGGAAAAATCGGGGAAAAAATTGCTCGATAAGAACGGCCCTTAAGAGATGTTGCAGTGGTCGAAATTTGGGGTGCACAAAATGAGACAAAAAACAACCCCGGAATTGAGGGATACTCCTGATGGGGTGTGTGAGGTCGTCGGGTGCGCTAGAGAACAGTCATCGACAGCCGGAAACGACTCAAGAGGTGTTTTCGTGTACTCGAAGTTGTAAGCCATTAGCACAAAAAACTCCGGCAATCGCTAAAATGTTTCATTTCACGCGCGCGGGCGTAACACAAACAATGGCTACACATCACCCATGAATAAATGGCCTTCACTCCCTCACTAAAAGATTGCTGTTTTCCAGGCGGATATGATATACCAGGTATATTTTCGGGCCATCGTCGAAGGTGCTGCGGAACGAAATGCTGCGTCCCCCTTCTGTACGTAGTAAATTACTGAGACCAAAAAGGGCAAAAACGGGCAAACAGCTCTGGATTCTGGTTTATTTGGATCAATTATTGTAAAACTTCGAAATACTGATCTACAGTAGGTTGCAAATCCCTCGTACTATTTCCAAGTCGTATGTATTCGCTGCCGAAATGCTCACGTACGCGCCTATTTGACAACATTTTCGTGAGGGAACAAACGTCCCCTTAATAATAGTACTATTAATAGACTATGCGTTGCTCTCGGTTGGAGTTTTGTAAAGCTTGCGAGCGCACGTAAACTGCAATTTTGACCAATTCATACTTCGAAGTATGCCGGTAACACGGGCCCGCTCGAACTCTGTACAATCGTACCAGTCAGTGGCAGGGGGGGGGGGTGGCGCACCGAAAAGACGAAGTAACCAACCAACGAGAAGAATGCGTGCTTCTTCACATTTTTGCCGTTCTTTTCTTTCTACGCATCACGTACGCAACGGCGTTTTTTTAGCACACAGTAACCGTCCTGCATCCCGAGTACGAGTACGTACCTGGCATATATGAATTTATCGATCATCATTTCATAAATTTAATGTACATTCATCGTACAGACTACGACGACGCCATATGATATCTTACGTGGGCTTGTTCCATGCCCTGTCGACTATCGACCCCCCGAAATGACCTGTCCCCCTCCTCATCTCCTCGTCCCCCTGCTTCTAATCTTGCCATCTCTACGTAATCTGCTAATAATGCTAATCTGCATTTTGGTGTGAATGAAGAGCCAGCAAGAGCCAATCATCCGGCTGGTTCGTTTTTTTTTTTAATCGTTTGTTTCGGCACACGCGAACACCAGAGAGAAGAGACGGGAGAGGAGTCTGAACCCGTTGAACCCGTGGGGTAGATTGGGTGTTTATTGTTTTAAGTACCTGACATATACTGTTGTATATACTGTTGTGTGTGTGTGTGTGTGTGTGTGTTCTTCACATTAAACCTTCCTTTCTACCCGTCGACATCCAGCACACCCAGTGTCCGTGCCGATTCTTCATCCTAAAAAGGTACCAGTTCTGTGGTCACAAAACTACGACACAGAGATACTACACTCAGTGCAGTAAGCAGAGCAGACAATGCAACGCCATATACGACAGGCAAGACCTACCCTGCTAGCAATCCAGGTGCATGCAAGAGAAAAAAAGAGAAAAAAGAAAAAAGCGAAAAGAAAAAATAATAAAAAGTAAATATACTGAAGCAAATCAATAATCAAGCAACCAAATAAAAAGCATGACAAAAAAAGAAAGAAAGTGTCGTGCTTCTCCCAGAGGAGATGCGACCTCCAATAAAAAACCAAATGAAATGAAAGAAAATAAAATGGACCGAAACAGCGCCAACAGAGCAAGACTGAGAACGACAGGATAGGACAGCCAGCCGGAGCACACCGAAGGCCAGCCGAGGCAGGTTTGTGCCCATAGTACAGGCAGGTTCTACCAGCTAGTCGGTCTGGCACCTACTCTGTTTGCCGTCTCTTTCCTGCTTTCGTCCGTCCTGGTTTCCCTATGACCCCCCCCACCCTCCGTCTCCCTTCCCTTGGGCGCCACCCATACAACGGGTACGTGGCACTTCCAACTCAATTCCGTTTCGTTCTCGTGTAACACACGAGAGTCCCGGAAAGAGAACGGGGAATGACAAAACCAAAATGAATACGTACGTAGCTAAGCCACCAAAGAAAGTCCTAGGACAAATACGGAAGGCGGAGAAACAAAGGCAAAAGCGATCACGGTAACATAAATAAGTGAAACAAAGTAAACGAAGCAAATGATGCGAGGGGTTGTAGCATCGCTGTCGTGCCCCCCTTGAGAAGCAACAACAGGCAATACAACAAGCAAAAAGAAAAATGAAAAAAAGAAAAATAAGAAAAAAATCAAACAAACAAACAAACAAAGGGAAAGAAAGACCACCAGAAACAGTGCCGCGTTCGAAGCGGCTACAGAGGTGCGCGGCACGGGTAGTCTAGGTGGGACTTACTAGTCAGCCTGGTACCTTGCTACCCTGTCGGCTGTTTCCCTCCTGCTCTCATCAGCCGCGGTTTCCGGACGACTGTTGCCCCCCCCCTTCCCATTCCCTTTTGCACCCCCCGCAACGGATGCGTGGCGCTGTCTACTCAGTTCCGCCTCTACCTTGTGCCACCGGATCATGAACTGTTCAGCCGCTTCGAGGACCCCCCTGTGCCACTTGCCCACTTTAGTTGCTGCAATGGTCCATACTGCGGTCTCTACTCCAAACACCAACGGGACCTGTGCCGTGGACCCCTTGGAGGCTTGAAACACCTTGAGGTCTTCAGCAAGGCATTTCTGCCAGGACTTTGGTTGTCCGCCCGGTCTGCGTCCCTCCCCACCCGTCATGGTCCCGAACATAATCCGACTGGGTAGTCGCCCCTTGGGTTGCCGTGCCACGGCTCCCGCAAAGAACAGACGCCGTTTACGGATTGTCGTTTCGATGCTCTCGCATCGTGTCTGCTTGAGAGCCTTTGCGTACGAGAGGGTCCTATAGTCGCCACGCTGCCGACGCTGGAAGCCAATGACACGCAGGAGGATTTGGTGGTGTGCCGAGCGGAGTCTGGCGAAGTGTTGTGCACCGAGGGTCCACGTCATACATCCGTACAGCAGGGTCTCAATCACCTCGGCCTTCAACCAGGTACCTGCAACGTAAGTGGCAGTACCTGCAACGCAAGTGGCAGCTATGATAAATACTCTTGTGTACCAGGTATTAATAGTGCTGTAGACTGCTATTTGTGACCACAGAACTGGTACCTCTCTAGGATGAAGAATCGGCACGGGCACTGGGTGTGCTGGATGTCGACGGGTAGAAAGGAAGGTTCAATGTGAAGAACACACACACATTTGATATTATACAATAATAATCGGTAAATACCGCCTTATACCGTAAACACCCCCAAGATAATGCAAGCCCTTTTGCCCCTTGCCATCTGTGGGTTGATTTTTAGACCCTATTTCCTCCCACAACACGGAGAGCACACGCAAACCAAAAATCGAGATTTTTTCCTACGAGACGTGTCGCTCCGCGTGTGCACTCTCCGCGTCTTGCGGTTGTCGAGAAAATCAGAAAAAAAAAACCCAGAAGATTGCCTAGGAATTTCGTCCGAGCGTGATCTGTTTTCTCGTGTGTTACACTTATTGAAAATATTCATCATGCCATAAGGCATCGATCATATGATATCGGCAGCGTATATGTGGATGCATACATATGATAATGCGGGTACCGTACTGCAGTATCTACCCGTGTGCTCTGTATAGTATGCATCATGCGGCTTCGGTGCATTGTGGCTCTGTGGCCTGTGGCTCACGACTGCGAGGGAGCGGCATGCCGCTTTTTTTGTAGGTCACACCTTCGGGAGTTTAGAGAGAGACGTACAGGCCCCAAGCGGCGCACTTCATTGGGAGCAGCCCGTCACTGCACGCTACTACTGCACTACTGCGCACTGCACACGTCAGTAGCGGCGGCAGCAGCAGCAGCATGGGTGTTCATGGTAGAACGAGTAGGTGGTGTTTTCGTGTTGTTGGTTGGTTGTTGGCCGTCTGTCATGTTCGTTCGGTGAATGGAATTGTACTGCACGGCTGGTTGTGTTTTTGAGTGGTTTTTAACGCTGTGTGTGTTCTTCACACAGAGTTTGCACGAAATTCTCTCTAGGATGAAGAATCGGCACGGACACTGCTGGCTTTGTGTGTCGACGAGTGCAGAATATATAATATTTTACGCGTAATAGAAATTACGGTTTCACGTGAAGAACACACACATTTAACCATTTTGTCTACATACCCGTCGATACCCAGTGTGTCGGCTGATTCTTCATCCTAGGGAGATGCAACCTCTGTGGTCAGAATCATACCAGTATACGACACGGAGATACGATGCACATTCCTTGTAATGCAGTAAGGAGTAAGGAGAGTAGACAATGCAATCTGCTGTAATATAATACGACAAGTACAACATACACATGCCAGCAACCCAGATACAGCAGTGAAAGAGAGAAAAAGCTACGTAAGACAAAGAAAGATAGAAAATTAAAAAAGGCAAGGGAAGAACGAAGACATACTCCGGAAACTACCACGAATAGTAGAGAAAAACCGAAGAGCGGGAAAAAAATGCCCTGAGCCTGAGGCGAGATTGATCTGTACGAAGGAGAAGAGGGAGATACCCCGAAAAAGGGAAGAAAAAAAGAGGGAAGACAAATCGATACGTACAACAACCAAACCAAACAACAACAAAAACCAAGACAGACAGAAAGCAAGGCAGAGCACAGCCGGAGTCGACGCAGAAGCCGACATGGGCTCGGGATCCGACTGGAAACACTGCTGTTAGCCAACGCGCCCCGTCACCTCCTTACTTGTACTTACATCTACTGCTGTATGTAAAATGTACATGTGTTTGAGAGATGGCGGCGTCCATACCGCTGACTCTAATTGCGACCCTTGCCTCAGGAATACTGTATTACAGACTACCCTCTTGCACTTCACTTGTGAAATCATGGGCGGGATGGGTGGGATCTCTGTTTTCCATTGTTTGTCGGTTGATGGGAGGGTCTATTAATTATTAATAGTGTCTGATGAGAGGGGTATTCTCTCGTTGTCCCTTTTTTCGGTGTTTTTCTTTTTTCTGTCTTCTTTTTTTCGTAATTTTTCGTCGTTTTTCGAGGTCAATCGCATACTACCGGGGCTGGCTCAAAGGCTCAATCAAACAAAGGCTATCATATACGCAATATCTTACACCAGACGAAAAAATGCAGCACCTATAATATGTACATAATGGCGGAGTGTGTAACTTCAGTGCATGCACCTTATTACGCAGTATCTCTCTTGTCGTAGTTTTGTGACCACAGAACTGGTATCTCTCTAGGATGAAGAAGCGGCGCGGACACTCTGGGTGTGCTGGATGTCGACGGGTAGAAAAGACGGTTTAATGTGAAGCACACCTTTTTCATACTACATGTAATACGATTATGACTATACTACTCCTACTACTGTCCTTGACTCCTAAAGCCGACCCAATCTTGTGCCAGTCAAAGTGCTTGGGTGCAGTGCTGGGTAAGACTCTATCAATACGACGTAGGTTGATTGTCTTCATCCCATTTATTATCTTTGCCCTTTTTTTCTCTCTCGCTCTTATTTAATGCTCGTAACTCAGATCCGGGGTCACGTAGTAGGTAGGCTCTTCACTCCCCTCCCCATTATGGTACGTGCCTTGCATTTTTATCGCAACAAGGTTCCAGCCCTTTCTTCCCTCGTCGACTCGCCTCGAATTGTGGCTACCCACGGTTAGTATCATAGGTGCTCTCGACAGCAGTTCGCTGATGTCATTTGAGAATAATCATCTCCATACAGCAGCAGTATTACATCGACGCACATGACCTTGCATACGCTCTGATGCTCTTATTCATACGCACTTGGCAAGATAAGTCATCACTCATGGGAACACACAGACGACAGGCAAGACGACGACCGAAGCAAAAAAGCAATCGAGATGTGTGGTCAACAAGTGCTGCTGCTGCTGCTGCTGCGCTGATGCTGCTTCATGCTTTCATTCTGCTTGACGCACCACATCCACGACGTGTTGCGATTAGGAACAAATTTTCACTTTTTTGGGGAATTTGTTAGGCAATGTTGTAGAACCTGACGACTTTTGACTACCTATACATAAAATATGACATAATATACGTGTGTCTTTCTTTCATCGTCATCTGTATCATATCATGTCTAATTTCATTTCAGATCTACGTTTCAACAGTATTTAATACCAGGGCATTAATTAGTGGCTCAAGCAGTGTTGCGCGCAGGCGCGCAAGCCCCCCGGAGGGCCCCCGGAGGGCCCCCGGAGGAGGCGAAAAATTTGCGATCTATGCGCGAATATATGTCTCAAAACTAAGTAAAAAGCCTTTTAATATATTTTTGGCTACGGCGAATAGCAAAAGGTGCCTAATTTTTGTTTTCGACTAAGGCGAATAGGGCAAGGGGCCTAAAAGATGTTCAATTACGACTAATTATCAAGAAATGAAAAAACCCCAAAAAAATTCCTCGCCTCCGGCGAGAATAAAACGCGCAACAAAAATTTTCGCCTGCGGCGAAAATGTTGCGCGCCCAAAAACGCGTGTTGCGCTGCGCGCAACCAGCCTCGCGACGACTGTTGCGTAAAACGGTTGTTTTGCCCAAATTTTGCGCCAGCGCAACAGCGCAACACCTAATTAATGCCCTGCTGATACCTGGTAGTATTATTAATAGTATTCCAATCCGGAGCAGAGATTTGGAGATGGGCACCGGATAGCACTTTCAGCAAATCGAAAACCGGATAGGAGGCGTTATTCTCAA
The DNA here is from genome assembly GCA_008828725.1 of Saccharina japonica. Taxonomy (NCBI): domain Eukaryota; class Phaeophyceae; order Laminariales; family Laminariaceae; genus Saccharina; species Saccharina japonica. The sequence goes on from MEHQ01003250.1 coordinate 224,315, forward strand.
GAACGAAAAAACAGTTCACCCGGTTTTTTGTTCGGCAGGTATTAAAGCCTCAAAAACATTCCAGGAACTACGTGTGATTTTTCGATTTTTCATCGATATACGCCTTGTTTTTGTACTCTCAAGTGTTTATCACGTCCTCTTTCTCATTTCGTTAGCCGTACTCTCACACGCTGCTGTCATGGTCATGTTCGCGTTGTTCATTGCTGTAGGCTCGTTTTAGAGCAGATGTGGGTGCCCTAAACTAAACAAAATTAAATATAATGAGAGCAGGTCTTTTAGTTTGAGAACCGACTAAGCAGGACTAAATAATTGCAAACGCCTGCCGGGTTTCCAAAAACGCAGTTAACCGGTTTTTCTTTATGCCGGTGCCGCTTTCTACTCCGGATTAGAGGTGGGCACCAGACAGCATTTTCGAAAACCTAAAAGCGGGTGGTAAAAGTTTGTCTCGAAATGAAAAAACGTTTTTTATTTGGCACGTTTTTATTTAAGCCCCAACAACAGCAGTAGTGGAAGCCAAGGGCCAGGGATGATTTTCAATTTCCCGATTTTTCCTTTATTTGCGCGTTGTTGTCTACCAGGTACCAGGTATTTCCCATGCGCGTATTATACGTATATACATGTTTCTGTTGGCTACCTTTGAGATCCCAACTTTCGCAATCTGACACGTTTGTATTTTCATAGTTCAGGGTATTTTCATAGTTCAGGGTTTGGGTTACGTAGGGTTGATACATTGTAGGGCTGTTGTGTGAGTTGGCTGGACTTGACGACTATTAGTTATTAGTTGGGTGTGAGTATACCAACTGACTGACTTTTTTTCGTATTCACCAACACCAAAAACACAACCCGAGCCACAAACAAACGCGCCAACAAGACACAAAGCCGCAAAATGCCGCACTCAACTATTAATAACTCGTTGGCGACTTGTAGTCAGACAACTCACAGCCCTACCGAATTGAGAACCGATCACTTGCAGACGTCTGATGGGGTTTCCAAGATCCGCCGGTGATCCGTTTTTTATCAAACGGTGCCCACCTGTACCGGAGTTTTGGGACCTGTCTTGCGCCCACATATATTTACCTGCGAGTCTTAGCTAGCGGCGATGACTTCACCTGATAACGACAACAGACAACAGCAGAGTACCAGTTCGAAGAATCAGGACGGGTACTGGCGTGCCGGATGCTTTTGTTGTTTACGTGTCGCCTTTACTCTCCAGCTCAACTCTCAAGCAGTTTTTACACTCAACTATCTTCTTGAGCTAGCCGTGGTCACCGGTCAGGTGGTGTCTACCAGGGCATTAATTTGGTGTTGCGCTGTTGCGCTGGCGCAACATTTGGTCAAAATAACCGTTTTGCGCAACAGTCGCCGCCAGGCTGGTTGCGCGCAGCGCAACACGCGTTTTTGGGCGCGCAACTTTTTTTGCCGCAGGCGATTTTTTTTGTTGCGCTTTTTTTTCTCGCCGGAGGCGAGGAAAATAAATAAATTTGGGGGTCTTTTTTTCTTGATAATTAGTCGTAATTGACTTTTAGGCCCCTTGTCCTATTCGTCATAGTCGAAAACAAAAATTAGGCATCTTTTGCTATTCGCCGTAGCCAAAAGTAAATTAAATGACTTTTTACTTAGTTTTGAGGCGTATATTCGCGCATAGTTCGCAATTGTTTCGCCTCCGGCGGCCCTCCGGGGACCCCTGCGGGGGGCTTGCGCGCCTGCGGGGGGCTTGCGCGGCGCGCAACACGCGCCCCGCGCAACACTCATTGAGCCGCCTGTTGCGCTGCGCGCAACAGACGCCGAACCACTAATTAATGCCCTGGTGTCTACCCCTCTACCCCCCGGTACGCACAACAAACACATGCCTTGCTTTTTATCGCGCAGAGGGCTTTGTTATTAATAGTATACGAAATAGCCTTTAGTATTCCCGCGGCCGGCCAGAACGGCCTTTTCCGGCAGCCCTTCATCTCTGCCGCTACCAATTTTGTCCGATTTTTTTTTGTAAACTCGCGCCTTAGGTGGCGTGCGGACACAGAATGCAAGAACATGTTTATTTCGGTCTGTTGTATGTATGACACCGGGATTAAAACTCACGTTGCCGAAAGCGCGAAAGCGCGAGGTGGCAAAAACATCCACGAAAGTCGATGAGCGGTTGTTGTTGTTATCTTCCACATTAAACTCGTTTCAGTTGCTAATCCCTATAGTCTGATCTAGCAAGATCACGGCCCGTGGTCACAAAAGTGCTAGAGCCATCAGAGAATCCGAAAGAACACGCACACTTAGCAGGGAAAGGATTCCCCAGCCCGAAGAGGTACTACACCAAAAAATTCCTACAGCATGCTATACGTGTCCAAAACTGAACTACACGCCCTCAATCTCCATTCGACTACAGCAGCATCGCCCCCCTCCCACTCTTTACCAATGAATTTGCCGACTACAGCGTAACTACTGTCTGAAGTGCTGTCTGTACAAAAACACACGGTAGGCGTGGGAACAAGATGGAGCACGCAGCTGCTGTCTGAAGTGCTGCCGGAATGACAGTCCGCGGGCACACAGTGAAAAAGAACAGCCACCAAAGCCATCACGTCAATTGACAATTGCCCGAATCTATCCTGAACGTCTGTGTTAGGCACAGCATTATAAACATCGACACTGATTAGGAATCGTTCCACATTAAAGGGGTCTTCCACGATCAGGCACACAATGAAGGCACCCGGGGTGTCCGCGCCATCTCTGCCGCGTCTCTCTACAAAACCAGTGACGTCATCCACACAGACCCAACAACGAAATTCAGGGGAAAAAACGAAAAAAACAAAAATGATTGTCCGTTCGTCACGGGTCGATGTCGTCCGTGCTCCGGATGGCTGCTCCGCGCTGCTGTGCTGCTGCTGCGGCGTGCTGCTGTGATCCGGCGCGCCGCTCCGGTGCCACTTGGCCAGTCCTAGCACGACCACACTCGACCTGCTCCGTCCGTACTCGCTCTCGTTGTTGTCCTTCCCAGTCGGCTCCTCGCTTTCTCCCTCGTTGCACTCAGGGTGCTTGGTCTGGAAAATAAAAATTCTCGCGCTGAAGGGATTGACCAGTCCAAACAACAGCTCGTCGCCACACGCTCCCTCCTCCTTTGATGGCGAAGCCAGGTTACTGAGACAGTAAAGCTCCCTCTAGCAAACACACCTAGGGCCGTGTACATAGTGTCTGTCCACCTTTCTGATGGCGTCTGCCTCCGCGCACAAAAGTGAGATGGACATTGCTGTCTACACCGACGGCCAAAAAGGCCCGTGCATCTGAACTTTTGCGCCTAACGCACCAGTGCCGATCCAACTCTACCGCTGCACACGCTTCGCGGCGGGTGCGCAGCAGCAAGAAGGTATCGGTCCGCTTGAAGGTGAGCCTAGCCTTGCTCGCTAGAAAGACCCCCCCCCTCGCTATGGGCCATGCCAAAGCAAAAACTTTGCCGAGGCAGCGAGGGGAAGAAGGTGGGAATGCTAAACTCTTTGCGCCATAAATACAAAAGCTGGGTAGCATTAATGCATTAACCCATTCAGAACTGAAAAATTGTCGTACACCAATTCCAAGTAGTTTGTCCCCAAGTTCGTGGGACCAGTTCTTAAGGGGTTAATCCGTTTGTCCCGGTTCACAGCATTGTGGACCAACCAGTTTTTGGAATACGCGACAAGCTCTACCAGTACGTCCGTCCTCTGCTGATGGGGGGGGGGAGAAGGGAAGACACGTGTTGTCACGGTTTGTGCGAAAAAATGCTGAGGTTAACAAACGGTAACCCCCCCCCCCCCCCATGAGTTTAGATGGAGAGTAGTAGTAAGTGATGTTAACCCCTTAAGAACTGGTCCCACGAATTTGGGGGGAAAATACTTGGAATTAGTGTGGGATGAGTGTTTTCAGTTCCGAGTGGGTTAAACAAGAAATGAAAAAGTGACCTTGCGCATGCAGGGTCGACAGCAGCGGCAGTAGTCTACAGCAGCAGACAGCAGTAGCATATTACTACGAATAGTCCACTAGTCATATCATGCCAGTTACAACAGCAGTACCAGTCAATATATGCGTGTTTCTTCACATTAAACCGTTTTCTCTTCCCATCGACGTCGAGCAACCCCCTGCTGTGTCTGCTGTGTCCAGTGCTGATTCTTCATCCTAGACTAAAAAATCACCTGTGGACAGACACCAGCCCTTGGTCATACATAACCTACAAGGTATACCTAATACACCGATACATGGCAGATACCGATCGCCCCGGTGGTCTCTCTGTAGTGGTTAACTTCGACTCCTCCATACTAGCGTTGATGTCACGGGTTCAATCCACCGTACGATGTCATATTTTTTATAAAGAAACTAAAAACAAAAACGATTCATTCGTATGGACTTTTTGTTTCTCCGAAGACACCAACTGCCGACGAGAGCGCCAACTTGTAGCGTGGGTAAAAGCACACTCCGACGCGAGTCGACGAGGGAAGAAAGTGCCCAGCCCTTTTCGTAAAAATTCTACCAGGTAGAAGATTGCTAAAGCTCAAGACAACTCTAATTAAAAAAGATGTAGAAAGTGCTCAACCCGCAGGATTAGGATTGCCAAAGTCTAAGTAAGGTGACTCGAATTTAAAGTCTCGGCGCCACGAGGTCGCGGCCGCAAGATATATGCGCGAACGTGCCACCTACCACTCGTATTGCAGACGAAATCGGTACGTGAAGGTATTGGAACCTGATCCGGATGTCTTCTGTCTTGTGACCGAACGAACATCAACAGCACGACAGAGACTACAACAATCGCGATGAGGCAACACCACCTATTACTATTAATATTATGAAAAGTACTGCTGGACTCTCAGCTTCTACCATCCACTAACCACTAACGCACACAAGTTGACGACAGTTACAAATATCCTGCGGCGCGAGCCCTACGAGTATATATTTTTTTCTCCATCCCATTTGTTATCTTCGCCCTTCTTTTCTCTCTCCTTCCTACGTCATAAACACCGTGAATGATAGACCGTGAGGTGGCCGAACGAAGTAAGTAAACCGTTATCTTGATTCTCTTTGTTTTTCATCGTTCGTGTGGAAATCTACTATTTACATTAAGAGTATTAATAATACTAATACAAAAAGGGTAATGTTAATAGTATTGCTGTAAGTGTATGTCATATATACGTACTGGTATTATATTCATATCCATAAAGAGTAAACAACAAAAATCTCCCTTACGAAATCGAGAATCAATCATGATCATTCAGGTTCCAACATTGAGAGAACAATTATGATCATATCTGATGATTCCCGTATGATACGTATCATATAATATGGTACATGTGATACTTGTACATAGAAATTGTATTGTTTATTTTCTTTTCTTTGGCATGATCTCATGATGGTTACAGAATTGTGCAAGTATTCTGCTGTTTAGTGGGTGTTGTTTGGCGGGATCGTCTTGGATTCCCCGCCGGGAAAGCAGTTTTTGGGTAATTTCGGGATGTTGAGCTTTTATTTTTTAGACTCGTGAAGAATTTGAGCCTTTAATTTTTTTGATTTGTGAAGATTTGCTCTTCCGTACATACAACACACATGAATACGTTCGTAAAATACACTTTTTACTGAATAATATATCGTACACGCATACAATTTCGTAATTTCTACCAGGTATTATTGATATTATACGTATGATACGAACTACCAGTATGTTGATAATACTTTACGACCGGTAGTAATCACACGGGCACGGTATTTTATATACTCGCTGAGTACCAGAGGGCATACAGCTGCTGTTTTGCTATTATTAAATACCGGGTTTGTATACTTGGGATGTTTCATGCGAGGTATTCAAGAATGGAAATCTTCCATGTATACGTAGATAAACTGTTTGTAAGTAAATTTATAAGTCAAATTTTGGTTGGGGTTGAGAGTTATTATTTCAGCTGTGTATATACGAAGTTATACAGAGTACCTGGAAACTATGTTGACAGGAACTTTTTTGCGGGCAAGGGAACACACCAAAAAAATGGGAACATTTTTTCCCTGATTTCTCGCCGACCTGATCCCACCCGGACCTTTAGCCCCCCAAACCGACCCAGAGTGTACAATGCACCCGCATATCGTGGCAACATTGCTCTAAATAAAATTACTAAAAAAATCATGCGAACATGGTGCTAGAGGGGGTCCACGGCAACGAAGACTTTTTATGAGCCAACTTTGGGCAGCGGGCTGTTATCAGTTGTCAGCCATGCGCAAAAAGCTGTACACGTTACTGTAGTAAGACGCCGGACGCCGCTGTCTTGCTGTAACTGCAGTACGACGTGTTGGCGTTGGCGTAGATCTGCCTGTTCATGCGAAGCTCCTGACATCTGACACGTGCCCGAACAGCAAATAGTCTTTCCGCGCACAACGACCAGGCAGCACAGCGACCAAGCATGCCTCAGGTTAGGGTTAGAGTTACGGTTCAGGGTGGTGGCCGCCGTTAGCCGAAGCCAAAAATAAGTTCACCGTCGGAAACGAATGCCTTACAGCTTCGTGACGAAACCCTTTCTCATTCTAGAACAGCCTCGTTTTATTCGGGCACGTCTGAGGAAGTTCGCCGCCTGATAGCAGAAGATTTTCGCCAGGTGTAGGCGTCGGCGACGTTTGTTTTAACTACAGCCTTGAGCTGACCTACCATTTGCCATGGGTGTGTCCGGTATATATACTGTTTATAGGGCAAGCGTTACCCGGGGTACTCTTGGCGGGCGAACCGAATTTACCGAAGTGTCGGGTGCCGGTATTGAGGTCGAACCGAACTTACCGAAATGTCGGGTACCGAACTTACCCAAGTGTCGGGTACCAAACATACCGAAGTGTCGGGTACCGAACCAACTTTCCGAAGCGTCGGGTACCAAACTTACCGAAGTGTCGGGTACCGAACTAACTTACCTTAAGTGTCAGGCACCGGTATTGAGGTCGTACCAAACGTAAGTGAAGTGTCGGGTATGGTATTGAGGTCGAAGACCGAAGACTTCGGTAGGGCACTTAGAGAAAAGTACCCGCGGCATACCAAACTTACCCTTGGTCATTACATATTTTCAGCAGAGCGAGGAGGGCTGTAAAAATATTGACCCAACTTCCACAAAATGGTTTATTATCATGCTTTTCGTAAGAAGTATATGGTAAGGCACCCACGAGCCCACGAGGCAGATACATAATACACCCATTGCTGTCTCTGGAAGTATAAGCCCCGATCACTTGAGAAATTTCTCGAAATTATCGGAATTGAGAAGTATTGGAGGAGTTGTTGTGAACTATCAAACGTTTTGTAAAACCTGGCGGACTTTCGTTTTTTTTTGTCGAAACTGGCCGAAATCGAATCAGTTCGGGCTGGAAGCGAGTGCCGCCATCATATGACGTGATCGTGAATGACATCATGCGGCTTACATCTTACATGACACATCGTTCCCTCTGATACATAGATTGCCGTCGATACGCTATTAATAGTGTCCCACCACACATAACATATCTTCAACTTCTTGGATGATACCTGGTACAGCCGTCGTCTTTTTTCTTTCTTTTTTGTTCCATCCCATCTACTGCATTTACGCTACTGGTCCAGCTCGCTCCCTTTCGTGCCTCAGATCCGGGGTAACACTACAGCAGTAGCGGGCACTGCTCCCCCCGTGTACGAAGGCATAACATATGTGATCTTGCATGGAATTATGGATTAATGCATCACATTAACCATTAGCCCCATCTTTCATAATAATCTGGACGGAGGCTTAACATAGCTTGATCTCCCATGACAAGATTGGGCGAAGAAATTCTGGAAACATAAAAACATTCGTCATTAGCGCCGTCTTCCATGATAGTCTGGACGAAGAGATAACACCATCTTGATCTCCCATGATAGGGTTGCGTATAGAAATTGTGAAAACATACATAAACATTAGCCATTGGCTCCTCCCGCGATAGTCTGGACGAAGACCTAACATTGTCTTGGTCTCCCATGCTTGGCTATGATAGAGGCGTCGCCAGTCAAGCAAGTGGGGAGGAGTCAGGAGATGGCTCTGCCGGGGTTGTCGGCGTGTGGTGTACGTGTCCGCGCCTCCCTCGACGCTCCAGACAGACAAGACAGACAGAGCTACCACAGAGCTATCCACGAACTCACGAACCTATCCTTACCATCCTTATCAGTTTTGGTAACGACTCTCGTTCTGGAAGTCAAGACGCAGTACGTACGTGTATACATAACTGAACCTGGTGCTGCACAGTAGTGGTCCCTCTATACGAGCCGGTTGAGTTGGTAGTGTCGGCTGCCCGCTAAAGTGCCTGTGAAAACGCTTGGCACAGACGGGACATTGTAATGCAGTAAGCAGAGTAGAGTGGAACAGCTTGGCACAGATAGGATTCACCAGTGTGCGGAGTAGTGCCGGTTGCCGCCATCGTGTGCCGGTATTGTTGCCTGGCGCTTACTATACCGGCACTATAGAGGGACCTTGCCGTTTCAGACGAACAAAGCAAATGTCGACGACCCCGAGTTATTGTGACGAACAAAGAGTGACGAACGTTATCGCGAATCGTGATAAGCGTTTTTTTTTTTCGGAACTGAAACTTGTGTAGAAGAATTGATGTCACGATTTGTCACAAAATTGTGACAACAGCATCAATAATTCGTGATGTAACGCCTATATACACACAAGTACGAGTTTGACGGATGGCGAATCGTTTTAGAGTGCTTAAAAATTCCCATAATGCGACGAGGATGGTACTCGTAACAATGCGGACTTGGATCTCCCAGTCTGGCATTTGCATGTTTGACCCCATGGTACATGAAAGTATTGATGTAGTCTACAGTTGGTGCTTGTGATGCGGTAGTTGCCAAGCGTTCGATGCCCAGGGGCATTTTTTGGTTTATCCGAAAAGCCACACCAACTCGAAAACCCTAATAACCCCCAACCCACCAAGTCGAACCCTTGACCCTACCCCACCAGCTCGAACCCTGACCCTAACCCACGACGGTCTTGTCGCGCTCCGCAGGGCCCATGTGAACGCCAAGCTGAGGGAGATGACGGCGTTGGAGGGGGAGCTGAATAACTTCAGGCCACGAGCGAGCGCCGTCATACCGAAGTTCTTGCGCAGAAGAGCGAGCACGGGCTCGCAACTGAGGCTGACGAGCAGAGAAATAGCGGAGGCGAGAGAGGAACTCCTGAAGGTGGTCTTGTTCCTGCATCTCAGACACTAGGGCTCTGGGCCTGGGTCGCTCGTTCTTTTTGGAATCATGGTGGACCTGACTTTGTCCGCTCAGCTCAGAGTACCGTTCCGGTTGGAGAACAGCTGGCTGGCTGGCTCGGCGATTGACTAATTGCGTCTCCATTTTCATGGACAGGATCAACTTATTGCGCGTGCATACATGCCACCATTGTTTGTGGCGTGCCTGCCCCGTGTCGAAGTGCGGCGTAACTGCTACCTTTTGAGCGAGAGGCGCGATATGCGGCGTGATTGGTGCCTCTTAAGCGAGAGAACTTATGGCGAAGGAACGCGCCGTACCCGTGACGACGTCCGGCGTGGCTGTTGCCTCTGGAGCGAGAGAATGTTTCGGGGAAGGAGCGTTCGTACTCCTCTTGGCAATTTGCGGCCTGACTTGATGCCTTTTGGAGCGAGAGGGCGTATCGAGAAGGAGCGTTCGTACTCGCGACTACGTGCGTCGTGACTGATGGCTTTTGAGTGAGAGAGCTTGTCGAGAAGAAGCGTGTGCACCCGTGACGATGTGCGGCATAACTTGATACCTCTTGACCGAGAAACCGTTTCGAGAAGGAGCGTACGTACGTACGTATGATGTGCATTCGTGGTCTTGGGGTTCTCGTGGGGGTCGTGAGTGGCTTGTTTTTATCCCTTGTGCTGCCTGCTGCTGGCACGCGCGGTTGGGGGACAGAAAATGGACAAGAACCAGTAAAGCTCGCGGGGGGAGCTATTGGCTTGGTCTGTCGTTGCCACGGGTGGCATGACCTCGGCGCGTCGTCTGTCCCGTTTACCCCGGAGTTGCGGCCATCCGGTGCCCTCGTCGTGCTTGCAGTAGGTGCCGAACGATTTATTGGCACAAGTGGTCGGTTCTTTGTTGCCAGAAGCCGTTGGTTCTTCCACAAGCGGTCGGTTCTTGCCATAAGCGATCGCGTTGTCGGCTCTGCTACGGACGCTTCTTGACGAGATAGTCTCAAAAGAGTTCCAGAAAATTGGCGGTTTTTTCCTGAACGTTTCGTCGGAATCGTCGTCGAGTATTTATTTTTTTGCCTTCACGCAACCAATATCCACGCGTTTTTTTTTTTTTAGTCTGGGAAGATACTAACCGTCATCGACCTTCGTTCGCTGCTACTCCGTCCTTTACACGTTTTTTTTCGTTTTTCGTTTTCCGTTTTTTTTTGCTTCGCTTTGCTGCTTAAAGTTTGAGATTTTTTCGCTCACGCGACCTTTTATATGATTCTGTTCCCTACTCTTTTCGTCCGGGTATGTTTTCATCGAAGCGTCATGTCTACCAGTTCCTGGCGTGCTCAAGTTTCGACGTGGTGGCTTTAGATTTGTCTTTTGTTGTTCGTGTTTTTGGGTCAGGAGCTGCCGTAGGGGAAAAACGGGGGTTTGTACTCGAAGGAAGCATTGCAGGCGGTGGGTGTTTTTTTTCGATTTTTTGTTGAGTTGGTTGAGTTGGCGGGGTGGATGGTGTCTCCAACCGGCCCCAATCTCTTCTTGAAGAGGCTTTGGGGCTTTCGTCTTTTTCTGTTGACGTCGTAGTATGAACAGACTTGGGGTTCTCGCTGCGTTTCGGTTTTAGTTTGTGGGTGGATATTAGGAGGGGAGAGGAGGAAGAAAGCTCTGGGGAGAGAGGTTTATACCTCGATTGTGGGTGAATATTTGGAGGGGAGAGGGGAAAGAAAGCTCTGGGGAGAGAGGTTCATACCTCGACTGTGGTCGTTTGAAATCCTTTTGCAGGTGCTTTGGCAATTTCGATGGCGGGCTATAGCTTGTTGGCAGGCTTGTTTACGCTTAGCTTTTGACACTTGACCAAAGTAAATGCATCAGGAATACACGACGGCACGTAGAAATGCTGTCGCGCTGTGGTGCGACCAGTCCCAGATGAGCCTGCTCGGCATCAGCATCCGCGCTTTCCTATATGGCGGTCTCAAAAAATGAGGCGTTTTCTATGGTAACTGTATGTACAGTAGTGTTGATGTTTTCTGACGGGCGATGATGGTTTCGCGCCGGGCTTGGCTTGACAAGGTTTTTGCCAAGCTTTTACGACGCGAATGGGTTGTATGTGCTGGCGGTGGTGTCGGCAGCGGCAGCGACGGCTACGTACACGCGCGCGTTTTTTTTTCTTACAGCTGGAAGACGGCTTTCATGTGGCGTTAAGCGTGAAAAACGCCAAAACCGTACCTGAAATGTTTTGTTTTGTTGCAGCAAGTTCAGCATCCGCAAAAACGCGTCCTTACGACGTGGCGTGTGTTTTTTTTTGGGTGAGGGGAGAAGCAAGGGAGTGAACAGCCTGCTTGCAACCTATAGAGTAGCAGTGCCCGAATTTGCACATTTTGCACGATGTACAAAATAAAAGCTGTGCCTACGTACGTACTACAGCCGTGCGTTCGAGTGCATTTATGTAGGATGCTTGAAACCTGAAGACGGCTATAGACTGGTTATGGCGATTTAGGTTCGATTTTGTATGTTGTAAGCTATTATGTATGCTTGATTTCGTCTTTGCGCCCCAAAACGGGCCAAAAGAAGGTGGTCGGAATTTTTTTCGCCGCCCTGAATTTATGCATGGAGATTCACGAGCGGTCGGTTTTAGAAGGGGGCGCGATCAAAAGATGAGGGTTTAAACTGCTGCAGTTTGTATCTACAGTAAACTATTGATTCGTATACGTTACTTTGGTGAGTCCCGACTGACGTACGTGATTTGCCGTCTTCGCTCGCTCTACGGTGTGGCTAGCCGTGCTCAGCGAGAGGGCAAAAATGGGATGCCGCTTTGGTGCAAGAATCTGATTTCTTTTTTCGTGGTTGTTGTCCAATTTGGCGCAACCTTAACCTACGGTAGGTCGGTCCCCCGTTTCTCCAACGACTGTTTTCGAATGGTGATGATCGTTCTTGCATGTCATTCCGGCAATATATCGTTTTGGTGCGCGAAATTACGTGACTAGCCATGGATTGGCCTAGGAAGAGTGATGCATGCGGTCGAGGAAGTCCAGTCAGAGAGACAGTGCAGTGAATTGTTTGGTTGGTCAGTCAGAGAAGAGTGCAGTCACACGTTCGTTGCCAGGGGGTTGATTGATGTGAACGCGAATCACGTTATCGTGGCTCGACGTTCGATGGGTCGGACGTGACGGGTTTGGGTCGATCTTTGTAGGGGTAGACGATGAGTTTAGGCCTGGTCCTGCTCCATTCCGAGAGGGCTAACAACGTGTGTTTTGCAGCCGCATTTGATAGTAGCTATCGTAGGTATGAGTAGCAGGTTGTCGCGGTAGTACGTTCGAGTGGCAGAAGAAAGAGTGAAAAACAAAAACAATAAAACAATAAAAAAGCAGCATATGTTGTTGCGGTTTTTCAGTTTGAGTCAACGAAGAACGAAGAGTTGATGGAAACCCCCGAGAAAAAATGCGAATCGACGATACGAACCGAAACGAAGCGAAATGAAACGAAACGGCACTTGCCCGCAGTGATTTGATTGGTTTGTACCTTAAGTTCGTGAACGAACGCCTAATATTCCACAGGAGGAGTTACTTGCATGGTGTTGCAGACTTCCCAACACTACAAGAGAAAGACATTTTCGTGCCCGCAGTTTTCTGATTGGTCATTTTTTTGCAGTAGTAGTACATCGTAGCCTGTGATTGGCTCGTACCGTCGGCTATACAGCGACTATTAGATGTAGTGGCTCTTGAGAGAGGGCTTGGAGAGGTTTACAAGAAAGACGGTTGGTCTACGTAGCTATAGGTAGAAGAGCTCGAGTTTATCTAGTTTTCGCTTGATGTTTTTTTTGGACTTACGATGCGTAGTCAGCGGGCTTGTTGGCCAGGTGTCGCGGATGAACGGGCAGCCCTAGATCTGCGTCTTTTTTTGCTGTTGTACGAGTTTGTTTTTTGCACACGTATTGAAAGGTTTTTTGGTTTTATTGGTAAAAAAAAGTCGTACGTACATAAGAAGTATATACTTGGCACACTTATCAAATACTATTAGTATTGATTGGGGATCCTGATATAATACTGCTTCATGTAGTAGCTGTTTTGCGATTGATTGCGTTTATTTTTTTTCTGTTTTGGCTTCCTCTGGTCAGTACTATTACGGCACTATATACGTTTGAGATGTGGAATATTGCTTCGCTGGGGAGGCTCTAGTACGGTGGTAGAGAGGGGAGAGGGGATGCGCTGGGGGGTGAATGAGTGGGCGGGCGCAGTTGGTTGGCTGTCGATGGGACTACGAAACGATGCGATTAGTTTTATTTTATTTTATTTCATTATTTTTCTCAAGAGACTAAAACTGTAGTACTGGAATGACCCGACCGACCTACTCGTAGTGTCCTTCAGGGCGACATATCATATACATCTTGCGTACTGGTATAGCGTTGCCAGACGTTTTTTTTTTTGCGCGCGCGCAGTTTCCTCTTTAGTCATTTTTTCCAAACATATATTTCTGATTTTGTGGAAAGAAAAGCCCTGGTCGACCGTATTTGGTCCTGGCACTTTTCCTGTGTTCCTATTGGTCATTTGTTTGGGAGGGAATTTCTGGTCGGTGAAAAGACAATCCTTGGTCGACCGACCGTAGTTCGTGCCCGCAGTTGTCCTATCTGTCGATCCTAATATTCGAAAGGGAAAATATGTTTTTTAGTGCAAAGATAATCCCTGGTCGACCTCATTTCCTGCCCTCGGTTTTCCTACTGAGTTGGTCCAAAATATTGAAAGGAAATTATTATTGCGCTGGAAACATAATCCCTAGTCCAGTAATCCTGACAACGACTTAGGATAGATCTTCCAGCGGTTTTCAGGGAATTTTCGACTCACTGATAGTATCGGGAGGAATTTCGTGGTCCGCAGTTCGGTATGATTCAAAAAAAGGGAACGAAAGCGGCGAAGCCGCGTTTTCGACCCGTTTCTGGCCCGTTCGGTGTCAGGGTTAGGGTTAGGGCTAGGGTTGGGTCTGCGCCCGTGCCTCGATTACCAGCGCCAGAATCGTAATAATCATCCAGACCCCTGAACAGCCGGTTTTCCTAATTGAGAATTGCCTTTCCGATGAGAATGAAAATCGATTTTAGTATTTTGTTATTGTTTAAGAGTTGTATTTCGCTCACGACCAAAATTTGATCTACTGTAGAAAATATGTTCCTCGATGGTAGGTGTCGATCCACGATAAAAAAGTTGAAATCGGCCCTTGACAGGCTCGAAAAATCAAGGATTTAAGGGAATTTGCATTTATGAGCGAGGTCCCTCGGCCATAAATACAGATTTTCTGGGATCCTCGATATCCTGAGCCTGCCGATGCCGATTTCGTTTTTTTTTTTTTCCATCGACGGGTGTCACAACTGACAATAGTTTACAGTAGAAATAAATTACTGTAAGGGAAGTACATCTCTTATAATTCAAAAACCAATATTTTCGATTTTCATTCTCATCGGAAAGGCAATTCTCAATTAGGAAAATCGGCTGTTCCTGGACGATCTATCCTAAGTCGTTGTCACGGGGACCGTACCCTCAGTTCCCTAGGTACCACTCCAAATCTGTCTGTCTGAGTGACGCCAGGTCCAAAGAGGCTCCAATTCACGGCATTCCCCCCCCCCAAAACCTGACGCGCATACCGCGCGTATACCGCACGCAGCGAGAATCGACGGCCGACACACGTACAAGCCGTCTGGGCCGACTTTCGGCTTCAACGGAGCCCTGCGCCTTGAGTTACGCGCCCCACCCGCACCCGGGCGAGCAAACTTCGCTCGGGCAAGAGTCAGTGCGAGCAGCAAAATCGTTCGCAAATTTTCTACAGCGCTTCGCTTGTAACAAAAGTGGGATCACATCGTCGAGCCACAGTTCTCACCCCCCACGCACGGGAATGGTTAACGGCGTTATTGAGGTCGTTGCCCGCCAATTGCAAAGGATCGTCCAAGGTCGCTTCAGGCTGCACATACATATATGCTCTTGACCCGAATGGGCGCTGCAAGGGCGCACAAAAAAAAATCCCCGAGACCCACACTCCAATTTTTGTATTTAGGGCCTGCTGAGGGGGGGGGGGTGGTGACCTTCACTAAATCCTATATAAACCACGACTCAACACTAATTCCTATACTCAACAAGTGACTTGATCTTAGACTGGGGACTGGGGACGAAACTATTATACTTGACTTGACTGGGCATAGAGTCACTCCATCATTTAGAGCGGCAAGTCTTCTTGATCTGTTTTCGAGTTATGAGTACTCTGTGTATTGCGAACAAAAGCTGCCTTGCCTGATCCAATTGCCGGATGCAACCTAATCCAAATCTAGCAGCCCATACAAGTCCATATATAACGTAAGGTGTGATGCAAGTGGCTCGAGCTCAGTGCACCTACGAGCCTCTGCTTTGAAAACTAGAGGGGCTGCCGGCTGCGGTACGTTCGAACCAAAACGCGGCGAGACTGTTTCTTGAAACCGTCGAAAACGCGGCGAGAATGGGCGCGACGCACAACGCACGACGAGCGCCTCCCACCTATTAACAGTGTTGGTGCGCAACTAAAATGAGCATGCTTAATCAAGTATTTTTGGCCTGCTTATTGTAAGCATAATCAAAGCAACCATAATGTCGTGCTTATTTGCTCATTTTAGCTATATGGAGTTTAACAGAGTATACTAAACGCCATACAGAATAAGTGTATGGGTTTTAGAATGCCCTTAGTAAACTCTATACAAACAAAAAGGGTAGGTGTTTTAGTGTCGACATATTCGTATGGGTTTTAGTATGGCGATACTGAAATTCCGTATAATTATATATATATATATTTAGGTTTTAGTATAAACACACTAAACGCCATACAAACGAAATAAGCAACTAAAAGTTGCTTAAACAAGCAATTTTTTTACCTAATAATAAGCAATAATCGAAGCAACCCCTTTATTTAGTTGCTTACCAACACTTCTCCCACCTTTCGAACAACCGGTCGGACACACGCACACAGACACCTCCGTCTCGGTTGTGCCCGCCCCCGAAACATCCCGATTCAAGAGGGGAGGATCCCGGCGCAAGAGTTGTTGGCGGCATAGGGAAATGTGGTACATATTCAGGCTCCAACGGCATAATATATATATTAATATATGACCCAACGATTTATCCATGAAACACACACAAACAACACGCGTACGGCCCAGGCGTATCGTTTCGAGAACGCGTCTTGTTAATCAACTGACCTCAATACGGCTTCGAAATGAGTGTTTAGTACCCATTTCGACGTCAATATGGCTTCGAAACGAGTGCATAATTGAGCAAAAAAAAAATGCATTTAGGGCCGGCTGAGGGGGGGGGGGAGTGTGGGTCTCGGGATTTGTTTTTTGTGCGCCCTTGGGCGCTGCGGTATATTCTGTGGCGTTTTTTGCCTGGGTGGTTTCCAACGCTACAGTCAATCGAACTACTTAACTTAAGGGAAACAACAGTAGTAGCTCTTGCGTACGTCACGAGTCACTGGTGATATCGACACGGGTTCGGAAATTGCGCACAGACCATGGGACAGCCGATTTTCCTAATTGAGAATTGCCTTTCCGATGATAGTGAAAATCGATAATATTGGGTTTTAAATTGTAAGAGATGTACTTTCCCTCACAGTCAAAATTTCCACTGTAAACTATTGTCAGTTGTGACAGCCGTCGATGAAAAAAAAAATCGAAATCGGCATCGGTAGTCCCAAGATATCGAAGATCCAAGACAATCAGGATTTACGGTCGAGGTCGCCCATAAATACCAATCCCCTTATATCTTCTGTTTTACGCGCCTGTCAAGGTTGATTTCCATTTTTGTTCGTGGATCGATACCTACCATCGAGGAACGTATAGTCTAGGTTGATTTTTGGTTGTGAGCGAAACCTAACTCTTAAAAAACAACAAAGACGCGTGCTACGGTAGAGGTAGCACATTTTGGCGGAATGTTTTCTGAACGATCGGGCTCCTTAACCAAATTTCGTCGGACTTTCATTCGTGTGACGAATAATGTTTCAGAGGGTACTTGGGGTCATGATATTTCTCATTCGACACCACTTGTATTTTCCTCCCAAATCATTGTTTTGGTGAGGTACGACGGTCCTTAAGCGAGGAGCTCAGCAAATACACGGTGCACCTCTATCTTAGCATGCGTCCAAAGTACTAAATAAAATCGATTTTCATTCTCATCGGAAACGCAGTTCGCAGCTTTTTTTGCCAGAGTGGCTTCCAACCCTCCTCCAGCAATTTACGTAGTTTTTTCCCCTGCTACAGGTTTACCTAGGGTTGTCTTTATCGGAAACTCCAAACCTGTCTGTCTGTCTGGCCCCGGGTCCAAAGAGGTATACAGTATAAAGCGTTAGTAACGCCACGAGTACATACAACTTTTGGCACGACAGTTGTCAAAATGATTTCCACCCACTCCAAAGTCAGGTACGATGTAAGACTGGCCAATGGCAGGTGTCCTGGCGTGTGATTGGTACTTGGTTTTAGTGTATACCTGTTCTTGGCACCAAATTGACTCTCAATGGACCGCGCAGCCTAGAGGTTCCGACCGACCCTATTAATAGTATCACCGTTCTGACGTCTTGGTCGATGATATGATGTGGCGGACGCCAACCAGGTTTCTGATAAAAAAATAATTTGGCAGCTGATGTGTTGAAAACAGACGACAAAAACTCTCGAACCCTCTATGATATCATACGTAGTTAATATCATACTTCGTGCAAGAAATAAACAATTTTTCAAGTTGGACATCGATCGACAAACCCAACGACTGCGTCATGATCNTGCAAATTTTAGTTGCGCACCAACACTTCGTAGGTGGGAGGCGCTCGTCGTGCGTTGTGCGTCGCGCCCATTCTCGCCGCGTTTTCGATGGTTTCAAGAAACAGTCTCGCCGCGTTTTGGTTCGAACGTACCGCAGCCGGCAGCTCCTCTAGTTTCCAAAGCAGAGGCTCGTATTATAGGTGCACTGAGCTCGAGCCACCTGCACCACATAACGTTATATATGGACTTGTATGGGCTGCTAGATTTGGATCAGGTTGCATCAGGCAAATGGCAGCTTTTGTTCGCAATACACAGAGTACTCATAACTCAAAAACATATGAAGAAGACTTGCCGCTCTAAATGATGGAGTGACGCTATGCCCAGTCATATCAAGTATAATAGTGTCGTCCCCAGTCCCCAGTCTAAGATCAAGTCACTCGTTGTGTATAGGAATTTATAAATTAGTGTTGAGTCGTGGTTTATGTAGGATTTAGTGAAGGTCATCACCCCCCCCTCACCAGGCCCGAAATACAAAAATTGGAGTGTGGGTCTCGGGATTTGTTTTTTGTGCGCCCTTGGGCGCTGCGGTATATTCTGTGGCGTTTTTTGCCTGGGTGGTTTCCAACGCTACAGTCAATCGAACTACTTAACTTAAGGGAAACAACAGTAGTAGCTCTTGCGTACGTCACGAGTCACTGGTGATATCGACACGGGTTCGGAAATTGCGCACAGACCATGGGACAGCCGATTTTCCTAATTGAGAATTGCCTTTCCGATGATAGTGAAAATCGATAATATTGGGTTTTAAATTGTAAGAGATGTACTTTCCCTCACAGTCAAAATTTCCACTGTAAACTATTGTCAGTTGTGACAGCCGTCGATGAAAAAAAAAATCGAAATCGGCATCGGTAGTCCCAAGATATCGAAGATCCAAGACAATCAGGATTTACGGTCGAGGTCGCCCATAAATACCAATCCCCTTATATCTTCTGTTTTACGCGCCTGTCAAGGTTGATTTCCATTTTTGTTCGTGGATCGATACCTACCATCGAGGAACGTATAGTCTAGGTTGATTTTTGGTTGTGAGCGAAACCTAACTCTTAAAAAACAACAAAGACGCGTGCTACGGTAGAGGTAGCACATTTTGGCGGAATGTTTTCTGAACGATCGGGCTCCTTAACCAAATTTCGTCGGACTTTCATTCGTGTGACGAATAATGTTTCAGAGGGTACTTGGGGTCATGATATTTCTCATTCGACACCACTTGTATTTTCCTCCCAAATCATTGTTTTGGTGAGGTACGACGGTCCTTAAGCGAGGAGCTCAGCAAATACACGGTGCACCTCTATCTTAGCATGCGTCCAAAGTACTAAATAAAATCGATTTTCATTCTCATCGGAAACGCAGTTCGCAGCTTTTTTTGCCAGAGTGGCTTCCAACCCTCCTCCAGCAATTTACGTAGTTTTTTCCCCTGCTACAGGTTTACCTAGGGTTGTCTTTATCGGAAACTCCAAACCTGTCTGTCTGTCTGGCCCCGGGTCCAAAGAGGTATACAGTATAAAGCGTTAGTAACGCCACGAGTACATACAACTTTTGGCACGACAGTTGTCAAAATGATTTCCACCCACTCCAAAGTCAGGTACGATGTAAGACTGGCCAATGGCAGGTGTCCTGGCGTGTGATTTGTACGTGGTTTTAGTGTATACCTGTTCTTGGCACCAAATTGACTCTCAATGGACCGCGCAGCCTAGAGGTTCCGACCGACCCTATTAATAGTATCACCGTTCTGACGTCTTGGTCGATGATATGATGTGGCGGACGCCAACCAGGTTTCTGATAAAAAAATAATTTGGCAGCTGATGTGTTGAAAACAGACGACAAAAACTCTCGAACCCTCTATGATATCATACGTAGTTAATATCATACTTCGTGCAAGAAATAAACAATTTTTCAAGTTGGACATCGATCGACAAACCCAACGACTGCGTCATGATCTCTCAACGGGTCGCGGTGGTTAGGACCTCCGACCCACCCTAGTATCACAGTTCTCACACCTCGGTCGATGGTATGTGGCGGGCGCAGACCAGGCGTCTGATAAAAAAAACGTTTGACAGCTGGTATGTAGGAACACAGACGACGAAAAATCTCGATCCCTCGCCGATCGCAAGAAATAGACAGTTTTTGAAGGTTTGGACGAAGACCGTAGGACGCCGCAAACAACCACTCGACCCCTAGACTACAGATCACAATGTTACCTTCGAGGCCGCTATGTATATTTGCTAGCCTTGCCCAGTACGAAGTGGGTTAGTCGTGAGCTGAGTCTATGTCGAGATCGAAGGTATATCGTCGCATGCCTGTCGCGTAATTGATGCGGGTGGGTGTGCGTGCGTGTTGTGGGCTTCTCTTGTGTGCGGGGTGATTTCGTCCATAGCACTGGAATTTTCCAAGAAAGTTCCAAATCGCACTAAAAAAAGTGCACGCATAATATCACTCGATAACGGGCGTCACCAAATGACTTGATTTCAATTTAAAAAAAAACACTTGATTTTAACTTTCACTTTTGTTTTGCGGAATTTTTAAGCCGCGGTGGGTTTTTACTCAAAGAGTAAACTCTTAGGAATACACGCTTATCGGGGGGCTACACACTGATTACTGGAAATATTTGCCGACATTATCACTACCTACCACTACTGACTATGACTACCGTCAACGCCCGTCCCTCTCTCTCCCCCCGGCTCGGTCTCGCACTCCCTTTTGGCACACCTAATAAGGAAATCTATTGCGCGGCGGACTAATCTACTCTCACTTCGGAACGATGGCTGTAAGCCCGGAGTGATGATCCAAGTCATCTCCTCCGGTCGGGGGCATCGTAACGGCCGACAAAACGTGCTGCCCCCCCAACAGAACGAGGAAAAGAAACACCAATATTATTGGTGGCAGCAGCATCATCCCATCGGCACGAATCATCCCGGTCACGCAACAATTCGCCCGAAGGGCCCGCATTCGCGAAACAAACGTTCGTGCTTCTTACATGGCGGCCACCGTTACAACCCGGACCGCTTAAAGCTTCCCCGCGCGAGGAAAAATAACGGTGGCAATTGTTTTCCCACGACGGCATCGCGCATCCCGCTTGCACACAGCACGCACACGCCTGGTTTGGAGGCGTTTCCTTACACTTGCAAGAAGGACAGCCCCCTCCCCCTCCCTCCACAGAACAAGGTGCTTTCATAGCGGTGGCCTCTTTTTTACGAACTCCCTGCGGTGCCTCCCCCTTTCCCACCACACAACAGGGCGTTTCTATAGCGGCGCCCTCTTGTCGATGGTGTGCCTTCCGCCCCCGCCCCCCCACCACGCACGGCGTTTTTTTCATAGCCAAAGCCTCTTTTTGACGAACTCCATGCGGCGCCTTCTGCTCGGACCCGGCGCGTTTTCTGACATTTGTCCCGTACCGTTTATTGTTCCAGGCGTCAGCGGCGGCCAGCAAAGTTGTCGCTGATGCGGGGGATCCCTTCTTAAGACTGGACTTTCCAGCACAAGATGGTGCGTACGCCGCGCTACGGCGGTTAGCCCGGCTCACTGACAGCGAGCGGGAGGTAGAAGGGCCTCTCTGGCAGAGGGAAAGGAGAAGCCCTTCCGTGCCCTCCGTTAACCTTAGTGTCATGTGCGCGCGGAGGGGGGGGGAGGGGGAGGTCAAAGGGGAAACAGACGCCAAGCGCGGGTAGGGGGCGGGGGGGTTCATACAACTACGACCATGCATGACATTAGTACACCCCTCCCCCCTCCCCCTTGGGAAACCCTTCGCTGCATTCGTGGTTACAGCACGTACACAAATTCGGGATAACCCGTGTTTTCCACCACCACCCCACCCCCCTCACCCGTTAAACCTCTCTCAAAAACCTCGTGGTCCCAGTACGCACATGTATTCAGGATCACCCGGGTTTTCCATCCAAGCAGGCTTGGCGCGTAGCGGGGTCGGGGACTCCGTTCCGAGAAGCTCCGCGCGTCGGTTAAACGAGTCGAGGACGCGGCCTGCTTCCAGCCTGTCTGGGAGGCCGTCTGTCGGTGCCCGGGCCCACTCGTTCGTGAGATAGTCACACCCACGACGGTTACAGCGGCGGACAAGGGAAAAACCGTTCTTGGTTTTGGCACCACCACCAGCGCGTCTGCTGTTTTTTTTGGCTTTGGTTTCCACGCCAGCCACGCAGCCGCAACCGCAACGACGGTGACTCTGCAAGCAACGACAGTGTCGGGACGTCCGGAGCACAAAATCGGGGTCGATCCCGTTCGCCTGAAGAGACCTCGCGTACAGTCCGTGGTAGGGCTGAGCTCCCTGCGAGCGAGATCGCACTGCTGCTGCTGCTGCTGCTGCTGCTGCTGCTGCCGTGACCGAATGTTTGAAGGCGGACGACTTTACCCTAGAAACCTGCTCGGCGTTGTTTTTGGACCACATCACGCGTCCTCGGCGACGCCACCGCCGCCTGTCCTCCTCGTCCTCCTCCTCTTCGTCCTCCTCTACGTTTTCTTCCTCGGATTTATTTCGGTCCTGAGGTCGCTGGCGCCAGTTGTCACGACGGTTGCCATAGCATCCATCACTCTCGGCCCTGTCTTCACTATCCAATTCTCCCAAATCTCCCAAGGAGAGGCTCCTGCCGGTGTTGTGGTACTCCTCATGGCAGTGGTCAACATAGCTCGGCTTCTTGTCTCGAACCCTCCGTTCCCCACTCCTGTCACCCCCCACCTCTCCCGCCGCACACTCTCCCGCCCACCTCCCCTTCCCCCTCCCCCTCTCCCTCCCCCCCCCCCCCCTCCTCCTTCATTCCTCCCCCTCCTCGTTATCACTGCCATCAAAACCACCACCCTCATTGTCAGAAGAAACGCTCCCATTCCCCTGCTGAGTCGACTCCATCCCAAACCCCCCCGCCTCATCGCTTCAACGCTTATTCTCCTGCCTCGTCGAGGGCTCGTCGCGCCCCGACTCGGGCTCTCCATTTCTACTCCATAAACCGCAGGAGCAGATCACCGCTGGTAACTCTTGCTGGGGCTTCTGCTCGCACCACGTGCGGGTTCTGTTGGTCGATGTTGCGGGGAAAACCCCCCTGTCCTGTTCGCCGGGTTCGTGCCTACTGCCAACCCCTCTTGGCCTCCTTTGATATCAGGTGTTGTGTCGCCGCCGCCAGCGCTTGAATAGCGTCCCTCTTTGGGGCGACGCCCGCCGCTGGTCGTAAGGCGGTGCTGTTGTTGTTTTTGGTGTTTGGACGGAATGTGTTGTTGTTTTCTTGGGTGATAAGGGCTTGTCCCCACCACCCTCACCGCAAGTCGGATACTGCTGCTGCTGCTGCTGCTGCTGCTGCTGCTGCTGCTGCTGCTGCTGCTGCTGCTGCTGCTGCTGCTGCTGCTGCTGCTGCTGCTGCTGCTGCTGCTGCTGCTGCTGCTGCGGTTTCGGTTGCTGCTGTCCCACTTCTTCGTAGGTTACCGAAACCTTCGCAGAGTCGTCTAGGACCGAGAAATGGGTACGCCAAGCAGGCAACACGTTTTTGTTGCTACCTGAACCCGACTTGCTATTCTCGCAAGAACTGGGGCTGTCTCCCGCCGCCGCCGCCGCCGCCGCCGCCTGTGCCTTCCTCTCCAGCCTCGAAAGCCTATTTTTCCTCGCGATCGCCAGTTGCTCCTCCGCTTCGCCAAGCGCCTCCCGAAGAGAAGCAGAATGGTCCACTGCCATCGTCATCGTCATCGTTGATCTTCCTTGAGTTTCTCGAGCAGCAACAGCAGCAGCAGTCGCCCGTCTTTTCCCCGATGAGCTATTATGACCATAAGCCGTGCTAGAACCAGAGGTTCCCTTACGCTGCTTCCGTCCGGCAAAAGAAGCCGACGCCGAAAAAAACAGCGGATCAGATGGTGCTGGTGGAGACCCCCCCCCCCCCTCCGGTGAACCTCGTTGTCTCTCTCTCGGTTCGCGTGCGCCTTGCTCTTGCTGCCTCTCGATGACGGGCGACGGCGGGGAAGTACGAGGAGATTCTTCTCCGAGGTGAGCTATCGCTCGGCACAGCTCGCGGAATCGAGCCTCCAGGCCATGGCGCTGCGGTCGTATATATTTTCAAGCAGGGGTGGTTATTTTCTTAACATTTATGATGTTTTTTTGTTTTTTGTCATCCGACGAAGCAGGGGTGGGTGTTGGTGCTCTGCCGGCTTTTGCCATTTGGCAATGTGCAGCATAAGCTTCAGCGTTGAGCTCTCCTGCATAAACACCCAGAAATACGACAACCAAAGGAAAACTAAAATTAAACCTATTTATGAAGTCTTTACTCCCTCCCATGCCTACTCCCGGCTTAACCTTGTGTAGGAGCCCCTCTTTTTAGCCAGGGTTATGATGACCGACCAGTCCCTACTGTAGTACTGGCAAGCGTTTTGAATGGTTCATTGCAACCCCCCCTCCATGCATAACCCCGACACAGTGTGCTGTTTAGCGGTATGTGTCCTGCGTACATAAGCATACGTGTTTCCGCACGGTGCTGAACGTGGTTTGTTCAGTATGAGCAGCGTGTTGATCAGTCCCGGTAGCAGTACAAGTGGTGCCGAGCATTGTCGCCTATTGATCGTACCCAGGACCGCTCTAGCCGGAAATAGTTTTAGCCGTCTTTAGCCCTTCAAAAATCACTTCAGCGTCCAAACAGTTAGACTGCCATGATACTTACAAACAGCATAAATTAAAGTAATAGTACAGGATACTCCCGTTCATACCAGTACAACATCAAAACGAGTACAGTACAGCAGTGATGATCCCGCTATAAGTGCCGGTACAGTGTGCGTCAGTCAACAAACAACCAGCACTATACTCTAGCGGCAACCGGCGGTACTCCGCTCGCCGGTTGATCCCATCTGTGCCAAGCGATTTCATAAGCACTACCTGGTACACTCGTAGCGGGTAGCCGGCACTACTCAACCGGTACGAAAGAGAAGGGACCGCTACTGTACGTACTCATACTCGGTCACCACAGAAAAATCGGGAGCGAGGCAAAATGCCAATTTTTAATGAAAATCGTCGAACAGCAGTAGAAACACTAAACCTCTGCGCGATAACAAGCAAGGCATGAATCGGAGATAGATGGAGAAGGGGAGACACCATCTGTGGCCCACGGCATGTCTACGATAGAACATCGACGGAGGCAAAACCCCATTTATTTGGGGTCGTAAGCGCAGATCACTTGGTGCTGTTTCGCTTCGCTAAGCCGGTAGTCTAAGCTTGTACTTCGTATACACCAAGGCACGGCACTGCTGTGATAAGATTCAGGCCAGGGAATCTCGAAAGAGCTTCTTCTCTTGGGCGACCCACCTCGTGAATACCAGCTTCAAGCATACTGGCGAGTTTGCTGTTTGTGAAGCTGGACATGTCCGTCTCTGACTGCCCAAGAGCCAATTTTCCAGACGCCTGTGGGGAGGAACGTTGTGTTGTACCAGGTTAATACAGTACCAGGTATGAAGTGTGTGACGTGTACGTATTTATATTAGCAGTAGGATTGGACGAGGCAATACCAACTTAGCGCATAACATACAGCACATACAGCACATACAGCACATACTCACACAATGCTACAGAAAGCGCATTCCCAACAAGTACTCGTAGACATGTACTGTATATGTACCAGGTCATATTCTACGCCAGAACACGACAGAGTGTCAGCTCCGGAAGCACTCGTCGTACATACTCGTATGTAGTCACCGTGGGAGGAATGATGCACACGTAGCGGTGATGACTACGCTGCACGATCGTCGATACAGGATACAGCGCATCAGAGGTGCGGGGCAATTATACGTCAACGATTTTAGAAAACCCTATCTATGATATCAATGAGTTCGTATACGACACTTCTGGTGCATACCTGCTGGTACGTACGATAGCAGGTCCCTATATATACAAGGTATATACTGGTATATGTTGTAACACTTGGGTTGATTAACCGAATCCGCCTTTATTATACGATCGTTCGATTGATCCTGCCAATACCCAGAGGAGCCACCGACCTACGAGTATACCGGTATGTATACCAGGTACTGGTATATTAGCATTTGGATCGAATCTATCCTTTGTTGATACGATCGTTAGGTTGATCCCAGGGTAATACATACCCAGAGGGGCCACCGACCTACTTCGAAGTATAATATACGCTTCACGAACACACGCGGCCGACGTTAACCGCACATACTGAATACGTACACAGCGCGCAAGCTGAGTGTTAACGCAGTGCCTGCATTTCCCAAATCGATTGATGACGCCGGCGCTTCGTCGCCACCCAAAGGGAAAACACATACACTACGTAGTAGTATCCCATATCTCCTACCTTCCGTGTGGAGAAGCGCGATGCACCGCCGCCACCACCATCACCACCACTAGCAGTAGCAGAGCTCATCTTGTTGTCCTTGTTCGAGCGCATTTTTTTTACAGGCAGAAGTCGCCAAGGAGAAGTCAAGTTTTTGCACGGCGTCGCTCTATCTATATATATATATAGCTCAGCAGCTCAATGATGCACAGAGTCCGCGGAGTACGCGTGGTAGCGTAAAGAGTTATGGTGGCATCGCGGTGGTGGTTGGTGATGTGTTTGTAGGCAGTTTGATCACCGCGTGCGAGCGCGTACTGACTGCCGCTGCTGTGGGCGAGGTCGGGAGGCGAGCATGCTTTATATTTAGCGGCGACGAGGCGGCTCCGCGATGCCACAACGAACAACGGATAACGCTTCGACCGCACGGGGCGAACAGCCCGCTGGTCGTTCTTAATCAGTTGACGGTTTCAGAAAAAAAAAACTCAAAGCTGGTCTGTTCGGAATTGCGTACTTTTGCGTTCCATGATTTCTTTTAACTATTAATAGGACTGTCTGGGAATGATGGCAGAATGGTGGTGCGTTTATGACGTGGAGGTATGTACATGCATACACGGACATCAACCCACCATGCATACCTGGTGCAAAACAGTGCAGCACCACGTACGGAAACCCCGCAAGCAGAGAGCAGCACCGAGAAGAAGATCAAAGTACCTGTCTGTATAAATAATAACCAGGTACTACCCGGTATCCACGATTGAGTACGTATCTTCTTTCTATTAATAGTTTTCTTCCTAATGTTATCAAATAAATAGGGCTGATCCTCGAGAACAACACACGACGGACACTGCTACTATTATAACTATTACTATACTACTACTACTACTACTACTACTGCTGCTACTATTACTACTACTACTACTACTACTACTACTACTACTGTATTATAATGCTCACGCAGGACCTTCGCCGCCGCCCGCTACCGCAGCAGCCACCACGTTCGTTTTGTCAGTTGCGTTCCCCGCCGGGCGGATGGGGGGGGGGGCGTGATAGCATGCGAGAAGTAATTCCGGTCGGCCTGAAGCCGGCCGTTATTTGTCGAGTTGTCGCAGGGGTCAGGCCCAGTCGATGGGCACGGACGGCCCTGCAGCGTTATTTATTTTCGGCCGTTGCAATACTGTTGAATATTTTTCTTTTCTTTTTTTCTGTTTTTAGGCCGACAGAGATAGATTCTTCGTCGAATCGATTTTTTGTTGAGGCTGTGCTCTCGGGGAAGGCGGGGGGTGGGGGGGGCCCCCCCCC
>MEHQ01003250.1:254308-336570 GCA_008828725.1 Saccharina japonica
AAAAAAAACCCCCCCCCCCCCCCCCCCCCCCCCCCCCCACCCCCCGCCTTCCCCGAGAGCACAGCCTCAACAAAAAATCGATTCGACGAAGAATCTATCTCTGTCGGCCTAAAAACAGAAAAAAAGAAAAGAAAAATATTCAACAGTATTGCAACGGCCGAAAATAAATAACGCTGCAGGGCCGTCCGTGCCCATCGACTGGGCCTGACCCCTGCGACAACTCGACAAATAACGGCCGGCTTCAGGCCGACCGGAATTACTTCTCGCATGCTATCACGCCCCCCCCCCATCCGCCCCCCCCCCCCCCCCCCCATCCGCCCCCCCCCCTTCCCAGCCTCCTTATGTATGCATGTTCTCTCCATCTGCTCAACTGCTGTGTGCTTCCAGCCAGACGCAGCGTGATCAATCGTGACTTTTGACAGAAACGCCTTTTGATCAGGTGGAAAACCCTCGGCCTCCCTAGTATGCATGCATGCTCTCTCCATCTATCTGCCTAACTGTTTGCTTCCAGCCAGACGCAGCGTGATCAATCACGATTTCACACAAAAACGCCTTTCCATCTGATGGAAAACCCTCGGCTTCCTTATTATGCATGCATGCTCTCTCCATCTATCTGCCTTAACTGTTTGCTTTCGCCCAGACGCAGCGTGACCGATCGCGATTTTACGCAAAAACGCTTTTTCATAAGGTGGAAAACCTCGGCGCGTCCTTACTATGCATGAATGCTCTCTCAATCTGCCCCACTGTTTGCTTCCGACCATTTTTTTTTTCGCGCAAACGCCTTTTGGTCAGTTGGGAAACCCTCCCTGCAAGGGACAAGAACATTGATGCCACAGCTTCCGTGCCCTACCCACAATACGCCTCTGTCGTGGTGCTACCACAGCTACTAATAGGCTACTAATAGGCTATTGATGTGTGCTATTCCATAGCTATAGGCTATTAATAGGCTATTTGTGTGTGCTATACCATAGCTATAGGCTATTAATAGGCTAGTAATGTGTGCTACCATTAGCTATTTAACGTGCTACCAGATAGCTATGAATCTGCTACAATACGCTAGTACGAACTATTCATAGCTTCTGGTATCGTCGCTTTTTTCTCTGTCGCTGTTGAAAAAATAATGCAGCAGAGAGCCCGTCAATCTTTTCAAGCAAAGCCGCATCGAGGTTGGGCGCATCATCAACCCAACCACTTTTCATACCAGCGGTTGGCGTGCGCAGAGCAAAGACGATACGTTACGCGACGCCGGCTTGCCACGAGGGTAATATGCAATGTCATGATGCTATATGCAATACCACCTTGTCATGATGCTATATGCAATGCCACTTGTCATGATATACGCCGTGATGCTGTATGCAATGCCAACATGACATGGTGCTATATGCAATCCAAAAACGCCATGATGCCACGAGCATACCATGGTGCCATAAGCAACGCCATCACGTCACGTGTACGACATAACATCATGCGCATGCTATGCTATCCTGTGCATACCATGGCGCCATACGCAGCACGACGATGCCATGAGCTAAAGCCATGATAAGCCGCGTGTACGCCAAGACGCCACGGACGTACAACAGCGGTATCAAGCCCCCCCCCTCCCGCCCCCCGCCCCTCACTCCCTATTTACGCCTTGCTCGCGGTAAGGCGTGCCTCTAGCCATACCCGGGCTATACACCAACCGCCCTTAGTTAAAAAAAACAACACAGGAATCGACCAAAACCACCCAACCCACCTGCAGTAATAAGCGCGAGCCCCCCGCCGCCCACGCCGCCTCGTGTAAAAAAGCGAGACCCGTATGCCAACCGCATAATTAAACAAATCCCACGCAGCCTCCCCCCCCCCCCATCTACGGACTGCGCAGAAATCGGCCAGGGCCAGTCCTCCGGACAAAAAAAAAAAACAAAAATTCACTTCCCTCCCCTCCCCCCTCCCCCTCCCCAAAAACAAGCCATACAAAAGAAACCCAAAATCTCGTCAAAGGCGAGGAACGACACCAGTTACCAGTTTGCCAGTCAGCAGCATAAAATATCTCGCCCGGGGGGCGCCTTATTTCCAACAGACACCCCGAGCACACTCCAAAACCATAAAGATATACGTACGTACCAGGTACGAGGTACGTACGTACCGATATCTACTAAGGTTACACCCACAACTACACAAACGTAATTTCGCCACATCCATGCTTGCCCCCACCCAAGCCTCTCTACCCACCCACCCCCCCCCACTCCGCCAACCCACCCTATCCTGAGGGCTGGGCCGCGCAACACTAGAACTAGCACCCACCCACCCACCCACCAACGCTACCCTATGGCCCGGGCCGGGCAGCGTAATGCTAGAGCCACCACCCATCTACAGGCACCCACCCACGCTATTCTGTGCGCTGGGCGGCGCTAGGCTAGAAGGGGGGAGGGGGGGGGGGGACCGAAGAGGGGCTAGGAGGTAGGTGCTGGTAGTGGTGCTGGCGAGGTGGTGAGCTGTCGCGCCGGCTGCTCCGCCTCGGTGTTGATGGTCGGAGTAACCGGTTGCTGGTGCAGCCAGACGTTGTTGAAAGTGTTGGCCAATCAAATCACGAACGGTGATTTCGCCCAATCAAATTTGTCACGAACGGTGATTTCGTCCAATCAAATTTTGTCACGAGCGGTGAATTTTGGTCCCCGTCCAAAAAGTCACGAGCGGTGATGTTGGCCAGGCCAATCACAATGTCACGGACGGTGATTTTGGCCAATCAAAAAGGCACGGCAAGCAAAGCGAGCGATCGGATGCGGGCGAGGCAAGTAACGCGAGGAAGGAAGGAAAGTAAAATGTCAGAAATGTGACAAACAATGGGCTCCCCTCGAATAATTACTTCGACGGAACGCGAGCGTTTCTAATTTCAACGGCGTTTTTTTAGGGAGCCCCCTTGGAAAAAAAAAAAAGCATCCACCACAAAAATATACAAAACCCCGCATCAGATTCCGCGGACCGTTAGCACAGTGGACCCATAGCGGACAGCGGACCACAAGCGTAACACAAGTAGCAGGCAGAACAGACGCCTGGTCACCCTCGCGCACACAGGGGAACGTGCCCGAACTACTGTACGTTTCTGGTTTCCATCCTGTGTGTTTGTATGCCCGGTGTTTTTCTTCCGCATGTATGTGTCGAGATCACATATAATCCTTGGGCTATCGCATTACACGTGGCGAGGCAGCCGCCGCCGCCGCCGAGGCTGTGCACACCCAGTGCCTCGGATGGGAGGAGGGCTGGCTAGGCTATAATACCTGCCGTGCTCTGCTGGTCTCCGTGCTTGCTGTCGTGCGATACCTTGTACAGAAATATTTACGTATCCCCGAACAATGTTTATGTATTTACACTTGGTTGGGTTTCCAAGAGTTCCTACTAATGCTGCTGTACGAGTACTCGTACCGGGTACTAGTACCGAGCACTCGTACCGGGTACTACTGTAGTACCGAGCACTAGTACCGAGCACTCGTACCGGGTACTCGTACCGGGCACTCGTACCGAGTACTCGTACCGGGCACTCGTACCGAGTACTCGTACCGGGTACTTGTACCGGGTACTCGGAGTACTCGTACACCGAGTACTCATATACCGAGTATTTGTATACCGAGTACTCGAACAGCGGATGAGGTTGTTGGAGGTGTAACGGACAGAGAACGATACGGCGTTCAGTTCGCCGAAGTGCAGGACGGCTATATAGACGGCTAGGGGTAACCGCTCACCGGTTGGCGGAGTGGCGGGAAGTTCAACGGTGGCCACTGGGGTGGGGTTTGATCGGCGTACAAGCACTCGCGTAGTAGTTGCATCCCCTGCTTTTCATGTCCACGTTTGTTTGTTACATTTGTTTGTTGATTTCGTTTTTTAGTTTTTCATCAACACCCAACGCACACAAGTTGACAGCATTTAAGTAGTTATAAACATCCTCATGCGCGAGTCCTATGTACATAGAAACAGCTACACCATATTTCATGATAATAATTCATCAATCAATATTGCTGACTACTGCCTCAACAGTCAAGTCTCATCTCGTCGTACCCGTGACACCAGACCTTTTTTTTTCCCGAGAAAGCTACGTACGATAATTATTCGGGCCCAGCGGCGATATTGACGTGGCATGGATGATTCCGGCAAACAAATATTTTGTCAACCTCGAAGGACTCTTGGAAGCAGCCGGCATTTTAATGCGAGAATAACACGGATCAGTTGCAGATCGACTACTGTATATATCACTTCCACACGTAACTACAGCGATGGCAATTGGTCAAGGCAAGGCAAGGCAAGGCAAGGCAAGGCAAGGCAAGGCAAGGCAAGGCAAGGCAAGGCAAGGCAAGGCAAGGCAAGGCAAGGCAAGGCAAGGCAAGGCAAGGCAAGGCAAGGCAAGGCAAGGCAAGGCAAGGCAAGGCAAGGCAAGGCAAGGCAAGGCAAGGCAAGGCAAGGCAAGGCAAGGCAAGGCAAGGCAAGGCAAGGCAAGGCAAGGCAAGGCAAGGCAAGGCAAGGCAAGGCAAGGCAAGGCAAGGCAAGGCAAGGCAAGGCAAGGCAAGGCAAGGCAAGGCAAGGCAAGGCAAGGCAAGGCAAGGCAAGGCAAGGCAAGGCAAGGCAAGGCAAGGCAAGGCAAGGCAAGGCAAGGCAAGGCAAGGCAAGGCAAGCAAGGCAAGGCAAGGCAAGGCAAGGCAAGGCAAGGCAAGGCAAGGCAAGGCAAGGCAAGGCAAGGCAAGGCAAGGCAAGGCAAGGCAAGGCAAGGCAAGGCAAGGCAAGGCAAGGCAAGGCAAGGCAAGGCAAGGCAAGGCAAGGCAAGGCAAGGCAAGGCAAGGCAAGGCAAGGCAAGGCAAGGCAAGGCAAGGCAAGGCAAGGCAAGGCAAGGCAAGGCAAGGCAAGGCAAGGCAAGGCAAGGCAAGGCAAGGCAAGGCAAGGCAAGGCAAGGCAAGGCAAGGCAAGGCAAGGCAAGGCAAGGCAAGGCAAGGCAAGGCAAGGCAAGGCAAGGCAAGGCAAGGCAAGGCAAGGCAAGGCAAGGCAAGGCAAGGCAAGGCAAGGCAAGGCAAGGCAAGGCAAGGCAAGGCAAGGCAAGGCAAGGCAAGGCAAGGCAAGGCAAGGCAAGGCAAGGCAAGGCAAGGCAAGGCAAGGCAAGGCAAGGCAAGGCAAGGCAAGGCAAGGCAAGGCAAGGCAAGGCAAGGCAAGGCAAGGCAAGGCAAGGCAAGGCAAGGCAAGGCAAGGCAAGGCAAGGCAAGGCAAGGCAAGGCAAGGCAAGGCAAGGCAAGGCAAGGCAAGGCAAGGCAAGGCAAGGCAAGGCAAGGCAAGGCAAGGCAAGGCAAGGCAAGGCAAGGCAAGGCAAGGCAAGGCAAGGCAAGGCAAGGCAAGGCAAGGCAAGGCAAGGCAAGGCAAGGCAAGGCAAGGCAAGGCAAGGCAAGGCAAGGCAAGGCAAGGCAAGGCAAGGCAAGGCAAGGCAAGGCAAGGCAAGGCAAGGCAAGGCAAGGCAAGGCAAGGCAAGGCAAGGCAAGGCAAGGCAAGGCAAGGCAAGGCAAGGCAAGGCAAGGCAAGGCAAGGCAAGGCAAGGCAAGGCAAGGCAAGGCAAGGCAAGGCAAGGCAAGGCAAGGCAAGGCAAGGCAAGGCAAGGCAAGGCAAGGCAAGGCAAGGCAAGGCAAGGCAAGGCAAGGCAAGGCAAGGCAAGGCAAGGCAAGGCAAGGCAAGGCAAGGCAAGGCAAGGCAAGGCAAGGCAAGGCAAGGCAAGGCAAGGCAAATCAACTCAAGGCAAAACAAGTCGGAGACACGACCAATACCAATTCAGCACAAGGCATCCATCTTACCCGAAAGGATCACATACTCTCACCACCACCACCACCACCACCACCACCAACATCTCAACAACATCCACACCAAGGCCCAAACAAGACCAAGACACGG
This sequence comes from Saccharina japonica, assembly GCA_008828725.1. Classification (NCBI taxonomy): domain Eukaryota; class Phaeophyceae; order Laminariales; family Laminariaceae; genus Saccharina; species Saccharina japonica. Next base: position 260,207 of record MEHQ01003250.1, read on the forward strand.
CATTCATCTCAAGCAAAGGCCATGCATGCCCCCACCCACCCACCCACCCACCCACCACACCACTACTATTAATACCACCGCCTCTCACGCCCACACACCCAACACCGGCACCCACCATCATCCGCTGCTCGTTGATACGTCGCATCAGCCTTCTGAGCTCATCACCCCCCTTCTCCTTGCAGCGCACGTCACAGTCCCCAGTGCACTCAAAACCGTCTGCACGGAAGTGGATACTCCTTGCGCCCTCCGCAGTCGAATCCATCGCTTTGTCGTCCTCCCACTGACACTCGTATCTAACAAAAGACAAACGGATATATCCAAAACCAGGATAACCACGGAGCAAGGTGGAACATAGAAAATTGGCAAACGGGCACACGATAAATCAATTACAGAGTATAACCGCATTGGGATTTGGAGGGGCGGGGGGTAAAGGCGAATCCATCGCGTTCTCGTCCTCCCACTCGCACTTTTTTTTTCCCATCCCATTTACCAGGTATTATCTTCGCCCTTCTTTTCTCTCTCCTTCCTAGTCGTAACTCAGATCCGGGGTCAAAACGTAGGCTCTTCTCCCTCCTCCCCCACTACGGTTCTTGCTTTGCATTTTCATCAAGAGAAGAGTTCAGCACTTTCTTCCCTCGTCAACTCTCATCGAATTGCACTCGAATCCAACAAATATGAACGAATATATCCATAACCAAGATATAACAACGGACCAATGTTGAACATCGACTATTGGCAAACTGACACACACACTAAATTGTGGAGTATAACCGTATTGGGATTTGAGAGAGGGAAAACATGGCCGGTTGCAGGAAGCATCGGCCACTGACACTCGGTATCTAACAGAGATGACAACATACTCGAAGTGTATCCAAAACCAGCTTAACCACGGACGTACCAAGGCGGAAACTCGTCAAGTGTCAAACGGGCGCACACCAAATTATAACCCGATTGGGATTTGAGAGAGGAAAAAATGGCGAATACACAGCATCCGCCAGACACTTAAATCTAAAAGAAATAAAACAAAGATATCCCAAACCAGGATGATCACGGACTAAGGCGGGAATGGCAAACGGGCAAATGTAACGCACAGTACGGCCACGGGGTGAATAGGCGCAACCGAGTATGTCTAAAAATGTGCCGGGCGGTATGATTGCTGTACATTGGATTAGGTATGTTCTATTTTGGTTGCTGTGAGCTTCCGTTCGTTTGTACAGTACTTTTATCAGACTCTCAATTACCACTAGACGGCCAAACCCCCCTCCTCACCCCCTCCCCTCCCCTCCCAATCCCGCACCTGGAACTATCCGGAAATATGATGCTGCCGCGGCCCATCCTTCGGTCGTCGTTAAACATCCCTTCGAACGTCAGCCCCAGCTCGGTCCACTCGTACCTCCCTCGGCCACTTCTCCTGTCAGCCTTCCAAGACCCGCGGTACACGTCTCCGTGAGGCCAACGGTAAACACCCACCCCGTGCATACGACCGTTGAAAAAGTCGCCCTCGTAGCTGCGCCAAAGGAAAACCAGTGTAAAGAGAACAATGCGCGCGCCCGCGGGGAGGGTGACGCATGTTAGGAAAATAAACAAATGGAAAACGTAGGCCACCTTGAAGTGTAATACACATGAAATAAATCGTACGAGGTGTGGGTGCGTGCGCGTTCCTTCACCCATCCACCCACCAACATGTAGCACACCCAGTGTCCGTGCTGGTTATTTGTCCATATGTATACATACTCGTACAGAGATGCGTACACGCCAAATAGTACCAGTATGTGATACCAGTATATATTGGGCAATTCATTGCCATGTGTGTTGGGTGCGAAAAGCAGACCGCACAAAAACCAGAAGACGAGCCTGAGAGCAAGGCAAAAAAAAGACAATGACATACATGCCAAAAAATATACAAGGTGACAAGGTATACCTGGCAATATACTGAGCTCGAGAGTTTTTAGCCATGCACGGCGGTATGTATACAGTAGTGATTATCTTATTGTCGCATATAATTACCTCATCACCAATGTAAGTAACCCGTGGTCTCCAAGACAAGGCTAGACGTTTTCCAACACAAAAACAAAGCCACAAATCCACAAAACAAAAAACAAAAAGTACCGGCATCTGACACGTGTACACGAAGCACAGCAAGCAATCAACCCGCACAGCACGCCACATAATACGTCATATGTACACAAACATGACGGCTGTGACGCGCGAATCGAATCCACCACCACTCCATCACCTGGCCCCCTCCGCCTTGAACTCGTACACCCCGGTGCCCGACATGGCGCCCTCTCTCCACTCCCCCGCGTAGCTGTCTCCGGAAGGGAAGGTGGCACGGCCCTTGCCGTGCACTCGCCCGTTGCGGTACTCCCCCTCGTACACGGCTCCGTTCGTGTACCAGTAACAACCTGTTCAAGTTCAAGTACAAGTACAAGTACAAGTACAAGTTGAAGTTGATCTTGAAGTTCAAGTTGACGAGTCATGTTGTAGTTTAAGTTCAAGCTCAAGTTGCACTTCAAGTTCAACTTTAACTTGCCGTGGAACTCATTACTTGTATGTATGAGTATATGGTGAAAAATACGGTACAACGAGAGAAGTTCCTCACCCTCGCCCTGGTACTGGACAGTGTATAACTAATACCAGGTAATACTAGTGTATAATTACGGGGGGAGACAGTACTATAATAATAGTCATCACAACCAAAAATGGTGTGTGTGGTGGTATCACCTGTTGAGCTATAGGGGTAAAAGCTCGATCGATTACCCAGCCCAGGGTAATCCATATAACACTCTCCCCCCCTCTGAACGGCGGGATATTTGGGACGTCGGTACCATATACGGCCGTACGTTGACCAGGTGATACCATCACATGTGTATACATAGGGAGATATATGTTTTTTGGGTCTATCGTGGGTACTGATTACTATATACTACAATTACTACGTATGTCTTACAACATATGCCAACCCGGAATACTGTGTTGATGGATACGTTTTGCAATATGGGAACAACTATTTAAGGCTGTACTTCGCATGAATAGAGCAGCTCCTCACCCTCTCCGTGGTAGAGTCCAGCCTTGTACGTCCCCACGTACTTCTCTCCGTCTTTGTGCGTGGCAGTGCCCTGGCCGTGCGGCTTTCCCGACGCCCACTCTCCCTGCCAACACGGATAATAACAACAACAAAAACACGGCACGACAGCAGCAGAGCACGACATTGTAACACCACCCTGAACACCACACGACACGGGATTGTAACGTCGCACGACACGGAAATATAACACTACATCAGATCCGAATTAAGCACGGAGACCACTGCTGTAGATGCATACCTACGTAGCGGTCCTTGTTACTATAGCAGTACCTTTGTGGTCTGGTACACTATTAGTATATAATAATTCGTATCTAAGAGACGGCGGACTGCCTCCAAAGAAACGAAAACATCTGTTTTCTGCAAAAACCACACCGCAACTCGGAAACATCATGCATCATGACATCCCCACCAACTACGGCTACAAACCATAACATTTTAACACACCAGAAGAAAAAAAAAACGGTTTGCAATACCAGTGAAAACCAACACCCAAGTTACAAAAAAAGCCCAGCAAACCAACCCCCAGCACTGCCATACATATAATATCACAAGAGTAAAACATCTGTCCGTTTTGTTTTTTGGAAAAACAAATATTAATAGTAAAAAAGACGGACCCCCCCCCCCCCCCCGTTTTTTTTTGCTGGCCGTTTGCCTCGTCGTCGAAAAGGGAATGTCGTGGTCAATGGTCAGATGAGCTAAAGGCAAGCAACAAATGCAGTACGCCCCCCCCCCCCCCCCCGGCCCCGGCCATTTCCACGAATCACTACTTTCTGAGACGGCACGCACCTCATAAGTTCCGGCGTTGGAGTACCACATTCGTCCAAAGCCGTGCCTCTTGTCCATGAAAAAGTGTCCCTCGTAGTGGGCTTTCCGGCGGTACACGGCCTTGCCGAATCCCCACTTCATGTCGTCCTTCCACTCCCCCTCGTATCTGTCGTTCGTCACAAAAAAAAAAAAACGCCAACGAAATCAACAACAAAAACCTACCAGACTAGACCCACAACACAGCTATTATCTACTAAACACGGCTTCATTTTTATTTTTGATACATAGTAATAAGAACCAGGTATGTTGTCTTCCACTCCCCCTCCCTCGTACCTGCTGCCGTTACAACGACAACAAAAAAAAAACGCAACCAAATTCAGCAGACAAAACCCACCACGGCCAAATCATGGCGCGCAAAACGCTTGTTCTGTGTTGTCTTTGCACCCCTCGTACTTACTACGATTACAAAGAAAAAACGCCACCAAAAATAACAAAACCAAACAGAGCAAGCAAAACCCCCGCCCGCGAAAAAAAAGGAAAACAAACTCCGGAGTATATGTACAGTACTGTATTAGTAGTTAAAATTGTTACATTATTGGTACGTTCCCTATGCGCGATTGTAATACCGGGGGGGGGGGAAACGGACGACACCAGTGAGCAAGGCTTGCTTTTGCCCACAAGGTCGTTGAGCGGGAAAAGCGCCTGTGCGACTTGAGCTTGGAAAGAAAGGGCCAAGGTTAAAAAAATAAACAAAACAAACTACAGCTGTACATCGAGTATAGTACGATGCGGCCACCGTAAATACATGCTTATAAATGTACATGTATCACAAGTATTATAGAGTCTGAATACATGTTGGTAGTAAGCATTTGGTGCTAAGCACTGTCGCATTGGACAATTCGGCATGGTGCCGTTGGATTGTGCACAGCCACGCGGAGTTTACTCCTTATATATGAAGTATGCAAAATCCGCAGCGGGCGGTATGGCACAGAAAAGGCGTGGTGTCGTCAGGGTCTCATCATGGCAAACGAGAGCGTATCCAGGGCTTATGGTATAGTAGGAGCGTTGGAGTCGACGGTGACAAGGGACGAAGGTCGCACTATACCATACCTGGTACCTTCGAGCAGCAGTCCAGCACAACCTGCGCCCGCATGTGGACTTTACACTACACTGATTCTACGGCAATATGCACGGTACTGGTTTTACAGTACCACTCTGATCCGAAATATAAGGACCATCTCAATTATTATTATTATTATTATTATTATTACGTATTATTATTTTTTTTTCCATCCCATTTATTATCTTCGCACTTCTGTCTTTCTCCCTCCCTAGTCGTAACTCAGATCCGGGGCCACAAAGTAGGCTCCCTCCTCCCCCACTACGGTTCTTGCCTTGATTTTTTATCGCGCAGAGGGTTCAGCCTTCCCAACGCTCGTCGATTTTCATCGAATTTTGCTAACTCACGCTCTCGCGCTTTCCGCTAGTCAAGATATTTTTTTGCGAGTAAAAGTCCCTACGAGCATGCACTCGGGGGGGCTCGAACTCGCGACCTTGACGCCAACAGGCTTCGTGGTTACCTGCTAGCCCACCGGGGCGACCATACAAAAGGTCCTTACTGTTTTTTTCTGTACACTGGTGTTACAGAATACTGGTTGTACAGAATATTGGTAATACAATCAGTATACTGGTTTTACACTATACTGGTTTTATAGTATACCTGTATCTATGCGCCTAGGGAAGGTCTTGAAAAAGGAACGCTCGTCCGTATATCATATAGCATCGCGGGCAGAGGGATCGACACCCAACATATAAAAAAAAAGAAGTATTACTTCGTACTGTAGTAGTTATCGCTAGGTGGGTGCACTCTGTACGTAGCGCTTGCAAGCTGGCTATTGATAGTCCGCACTAACAGCATGTATGTGTATCCGTGTTGTTTTACCCTACCCAACGACACTACACGACAAAAATAAAAGTACAGTAGTTGTTTGTCGTTATGTTGTTGTTGTTGTTGTTGTTGTTGTTGTTGTTGTTGTTGTTGTTGTTGTTGTTGGTGTTGCATGCATTATGGTTATCGGTGATAGTGTTGCTGTCGTAGGCCCGCTCACCTGTTTCCGTTTGCGTAGAAATAGGTCCCTCTCCCGTGGCACTTCCCGCCGTCGAACTGGCCTTCATATCTGTACAAAACCACGACCAAAACAGTCCAAAGGTCAAAGGTTAAAACCGAACCATACAAAACCGCCTCCAATATATAGGTCAATGTATCGTATGGCACCAAGACATCAATCAAGTCTCCTTTTCCACATACCCACCATATGGGTATTTGGGAATGGGCCGATATGTGGTGCCAGCATCACGAGGGGGGATACGTACGCCCTTGCAATGTATGCCGAAAAATGTACACAAAAAACTTTCCCAATGCATCTATTCATAAAACTCAAAATTCCAGTAATGAAAACATACAAAGAATATAAAAGTATCACACCCAGCTTGCGAAGACAAAGATGAGTTCCGGCGAAATTCTCGATCTCACAGCGTCGTTTTTTATTTTGATAAATCTATCAATAGTACTATAATACGAGTGCAAGTCGTACGATTACGACCAGTATAATCCGAAAAATCCCAAAAACCCTACCCCAACGCATTTATTCATACACTACCGGCCCTCTCCTAAGAAAGTGCCCCACAAGAAACTCAGCCTAAACATTACAGGGGAAATAAGAAAGTCGACAGCTATTATACTGAAGTTAGTGTGGGACACACCCCTTTCTTAAATAAGAAAGTCAGCCTAAGCCCGATTTCTGGTTTCTTATGAGCGGGCCGGTACTGTACCCCAACAGTGACGAAATACCTGCATTTGCACACCAGGCAGGGCATACCATAGAACAATATGTGAAGACATCTACTTCACTACTACGAACATTAATCGTACCAGTACTTGCAGTGCAGTATTAAATAGTACATGTACGAACTATACAGGTGTTCATACGAAGCATGAAGACATGCGGTATTATTAATAGGAAGTATGAAGACATTGCGGTACTATTATTACGGAGGGCCATAGTAAATATCATATAATAGGACCTACGGCACACACACAAAAACCGACTGTAATATTTAATATTTCCCTATTTATACTGAAAATATTTGGTCCTATTTACTATGGTCCTCCGTAATAATACGAATATCGATCTATGGATGGTAGTGCAGTAGAGCGGTGTGTCACCTGGCCCCTGTGGAGTAGTAGTAAATGCCCTCTCCGTGAGATTTACCGTTGCGCCACTGCCCCACGTACCGGTTGCCAGACGCGTACCACGCAGTACCCTCTCCTGATAACACAAAAGAGGTAATTCACACATCCACACGTTCATATCAGTCCAGGAATTCATACGGTTGGGTTGGGTTGGGTTGGGTTGGGTTGGGTTGGGTTGGGTTGGGTTGGGTTGGGTTGGGTTGGGTTGGGTTGGGTTGGGTTGGGTTGGGTTGGGTTGGGTTGGGTTGGGTTGGGTTGGGTTGGGTTGGGTTGGGTTGGGTTGGGTTGGGTTGGGTTGGGTTGGGTTGGGTTGGGTTGGGTTGGGTTGGGTTGGGTTGGGTTGGGTTGGGTTGGGTTGGGTTGGGTTGGGTTGGGTTGGGTTGGGTTGGGGCTGGGTTGGGTTGAGTTGAGCGGGGTTGGGCTGGGTTGGGGTCGGTTGCGTTCGGTAAGGATAGGTTGAGTTGGGTCACGTTCGGCTGGGCTGCGTAAGCCGAATAACGCCGGACCGATCTGGGATTCATTTTTTCTAACAACGATCATGACTTCTATTATATCCGACTGGATTGATTTTAATCTCAAAAGCGAAGGACATGTAGAACAACAGCAACAACCATCACAGCAGTGCCCTTCCAGAGGAATCAATGTCGACGTTTCAAGTAGACAGCATGCTGCAGCTCTATTATATCAATATCAGGTACTACAGTATGTAGCTATAACGCCACAAAACAATAGGTCAAGTAGAGCTCTGCCATAACTCTATCCACGGAGGCTGGTATGATACTATTAATAGCTGTAGTATAACTTACAGTAGTAGTATCTGGTGAGGAGTAATTTTGCCGTTTCATTTTCATGTGTTCCCCCCTGGTGAGGAGTAATTTTGCCGTTTCATTTTCATTTGTTCCCCCCGAAACACATAAAAACATTAATCGTGTACGAGTACCAGACGATTGCGGCACAACCACAACATAGCGAGTGCGAAAGGTTCGTTGGCCATGTCGTTACGTCAAAACTCTGAGTGCGAGAGCTTCGGCGGTCATGTCGGCTACGCCAATATTCGCGCAGTTTTTTTTCCGTCTTCCTCACCGTGCTTAACGTTGTCTTGCCACTGCCCCTCGTAGCTCGAACCGTCGGGGTAAAGGAACGACCCTCGTCCGTGTCGCCTCCCTCCTTGCAACTCCCCGATGTAACGGCCGCCCGAAGAGTAGGTAAACACACCGCTCTTTTTCTTGCCCTGGACAGCGTATTTATGGTTACAGATGGAGCGGTGACCGTTGGAGCTATTCAAGACCGTTGGAGCAGATAAAGACCGTTGGTGAAAATTACGAAGACGGTTAAAGCCGTTGAGGCGGTTGAAGTGATGAACCGGATCAAGAAGCGAGGACAGTTGAAGTAGCAGTTGAAGTGGTGAACACGGTTGGAGCCGATAGAACGGTTCAAGTGGTAAGGACAGTTGAAGCGATGAACACGATTGAAGCTGTGAGGACCGTTGCAGTAATGATGACGGTTGAAGCGGTTAAAAAGGCGGTTGAAGCTGCGGGGACCGTTGCAGTAATGAAGACGGTTGAAGCCGATGAGACGGCTGAAGCTGCTGAGAGGGTTAAAGCGGACAAGACGGTTGGAGCGGTTAAGACGGTTGGAGTGATCCAGACGGTTTAATCGGGCGGCACATTCGCCACAAAAGAAACCCCGAAGCCCAAAGGCGGAGGGAAGCGACTGATTAAAAACGATACGTGCAATCGTGGTCCTTGAACCAGCAGGTGCACGCAACCCGCAAGCAGTCCAACCAACGGGTCAAGGGGTTAACTTACCTGCACCCACGTGCCCTTGAAGCAAGAGCTGTCCGCGAAGTAAAATGTTCCTTGTCCGTGCTGAAGGTCGTTCTCCCACTCACCCTCGTATCTACGAAAGACCGGGAATTCGAACCACAAGAACGGAGAGTAACAATATCAGCAGCAGCAGCAGCAGTGTTGAGCAATTGTTCAATGACGAGACCAGACCATGCACCACAGAAATACGAAGGTACGAAGCAGAAAAGAACAAACTACAGACGAAGACTCAACCGTCAAAACACATTTCCGCAGAGTATGGCGAGACAGGGAACCCGTAGCTTCTCCGAACCGTTCTCAAGACTGTTCTTCGCGTCGTTGTGTAGACTTCCCACCTACGTATATATACACGTATACGTCACAAAGCAGGGACATAATATTTTCTCTGGACCGTTCTTACGATCGAACTCCGCGCCAACCTCCGGGCTGCTCTATCAGCAAAGGCTTTCTGCACAAATACTAGCACCGCGAAAGGCAGGGGCACCGAAACTTCTCCGAACCGTTCTCAAGATCGATCTTCGCGCCATTCTTCGGGTTGCTCAATTTCCGGCACACAAATACCCGTACGACGCAAGACAGTGACACCGCGGCTTCTGCGGACCGTTCTTAATCCATTTCTTCGCACCGTTCCTTGGGCTGCTCTACGTACGTATTCATAAGAAATCCCAGGCACCCCACAAAGCAGGAACACCGCAGGTTTTCGGGACCGTTCTCAAGATATACTTTGTATTTTTTTTTATGTGTACGAGAGGGGAGGGTACACACCGTGCTACGCACGCTCGCGCCCCAGTCCGATCGAGAACGAGCGCCCCCCCTTGCCCCCTTTGCCCCCCTTGCTGCCGCCTGCCAAGACAGGAGTGCGGGCGTGGTGTTCATGCTTGCCGGACAACGAAGCGCAGTTTTTTGCGGCAACGGTCGCGCTCATACAGCTCATACAGCGCATACAGCACATACAGCTCGCACAGCACATACAGCTCTCACAGCCCACACAGCTCTCACAGCCTACACAGCCTACACAGCGCATACAGCACATACAACTCATACACATCACATACAGCTCACACAGCACATACAGCTCACACAGAACATACAACTCACACAGCACACACAGCTCACACAGCTCACACAGCACATAAAGTAGCGCCGTGCCGTGCCCCACATGCGAAGGGTTCTGACCAAACAGGGGAAGAGGGAGACCCCCTGCCCCTTCACCATATTCCTCCCAGGAACGCTCACAAAACTCAACCTACGTAGCAGAAGCTAGAAGCAGCAACACGTGCCCGCGCGCGCCGTTAAACCTGCACTCAACAACGAAGCCTTCGTGGACAGGGGCGCCGACACAGCGGCCATCCCATGGGAGGCCTTCGTCGCCGCCGCCTTGTAACTGTGCACACAATCTACACGGCGGACAGATCATCATCTATCTATGTAGATATGTAGATGATCTAGATCCTAACCTACCGTTATCGGATGTTGTGCAGGATCTGTAGAAGCACAGATCCAACTATCTCAAAAGATCATGCAGGGTACGTATACGGCTTCCACCCAGCAACGTGAGCTAGATCATACAGATCATACAGATCATACAAATCATACAAATCATACAAATCATACATATCATACATATCATACATATCATACATATCATACATATCATACAAATCATACAAATCATACATATCATACATATCATACATATCATACATATCATACAGATCATACATATCACACAGATCATACAGATCATACAGATCATACAGATCATACAGATCAGGGATACATCTGCCCTAAAAACTCTAAAGCATTAAGTAGGAATCGACTATACGCGCGAGGTGTGTAACAGAGTCGAAAACCAACGTCTAACACATCGTCTAAAACACCATAAAAACAAGCAAGTCGACAAACAGCGTCTACTGCTAAAGCAATGCCAAAGGGGCCGTCATTATCGAAGCGCTTTTGTCCAAAACTCCTATTTCCCTTATTACATTTCCAAAAAGAGAAAATCTCCGCGTTTCTGTTTTTCTGCCCTGCTAAAATTTCCTGAGAAAACGTTTCCGCTTTTTCTTCTTTTTTTCAATAAAAAGAGGAAAATTAGGAGAACAATGTTCGATAAGAAGGGTCGTTTTTCATTGGAAAGTTTCTTCTTCCAGAATTTCCAGACTTGTGTTTTTTTTTTAATCAAGATACGCAGGCGTTCTGTCGCAAATTGTGAACTTTAACAGAGGGGAAAATATCAGAAACAAGTTATTTTTCACAAATTTGGGGAAAAGAAAATCAGGAAAATCAGGAAAATTACGTAAAACAATTGCCGACAAAAAAAAGGTCGCAAATTTGGAATTTTTTGCATAAAAGCTCTCTGAGAACAACGGCCCTAACGGCCCTATAACCCAACGCAGGGACGAGGACGTTCGCTTACCTCCCCCCCCCCGCAAGGATTAAAGTTCCCTCCCCGTGTCGTTTGTCTTCCTCGAAATCGCCCTCGTACCTGCCTCCGTCGAAAAACAAGGGTTACATGCGAAAGAAAGGTGGTGTGAACGGTGGGCGGTGCAGTTAACCGACGCCGTTCTGGCATCCGACGAAACAAGACACGATTGGCAGCGGACAAAGGCGGGAGTTTTTTTTGCAGGAACTGGCGATCAGCGCGCCCCCTCCCACCGCACGCCTTAATATTTTCCCAAGGCTGCAAAAAACAAACAAGCATGTTTTTTATGTCCAGGAATAAACAATATGTCCCCAAAAAGTAAAAAGTGTGAAAAGTATGCACAATTTTAACTCAAGGAATAAACAATGTGTCCCCAAAAAGTAAAAAGAGTGAAAAGTGTGCACAATTTTAATTTAACTCCAGGAATAAACAATGTGTCCCCAAAAAGTAAAAAGTGTGCACAATTTTAACTCAAGTCCAGGAATAAACAATGCGTCCCCAAAAAGTGAAAAATGTGCACAATTTTAACTCAAGTCCAGGAATAAACGTGTACCCAAAAAGTGTGAAAAGTGTGCGGTGCATTTTGAAAAAAAAATGGTTAATCAAGGTCGTCGGCGAAAACCGATGACGTTTCCGTGGAGACGGGGTTTCCGTTCGCTCAGATTAGGGATGCAACCTATATATTCATATATGTACTACAGTAGTGGGAAAATAACTGCCAGGTCTATACCTGGTACCTGGTGCGTACTAGCACTGCTGTATCATCTGGTCTTAGCCAACAACAGGCCATCGTATCGTAGTAAAACATTAAAGAGCACACGGACTACTTCTGTTGCACAGCAGAGTATCGGCACAACATTCACGTTCCATATCTCAGAAGGAATGCGGGGAACAACGACAACAAGAACAACAACCCCAACAACATGAAACATACCACATACCACATACCACCGACAACGAAATCAACCATACACCATACAGAACAAAACAGCCCACGAGCCGAGGGCGTCCCGAAAAATATTTTTTCGACACCTCACTATCTAAAATGGTCAGAATGGAAAAACAATCGGAGCACTGTGATCCCTGGACGATTTAGCACATAATAACAAGTTTTTTCTTTTCGAAAAATTGAAGGTCAGAATGGAAAAACAATCGGAGCACTGTGATCCCTGGACGATTTAGCACATAATAACAAGTTTTTTCTTTTCGAAAAATTGAAACGATTGTTTTTCCATTCTGACCATTTTAGATAGTTAGGTGTCGATAAAATACTTTTCGGACGCCCCTGCACGAGCAACCAAACAAGTACTGGTTCGGGAGGAGCGAAACGCCCACGGCTGATGGCGGTAACAAGTCAATAATTCACACTCCACGCAACTCATCACCAAGGTTGGAAAGCTGACTATCGATAGCTCGTCGGTCCAACTCACAGCTGACTCAACACTAACAATATTGTACGTACCTGGTACCTCGTATATGAACAATCTCATCAAGTCCCACAAATCGCACAAATCCGTACTACAAAGTATGCATATATAAATACAGACGCGCACGCTTCCCTTAATGCTGCAGCTTCAGATTTCGTTCTCCTCATATACGGGATGCATGTCGTGCGTGACGAGTAGAGGGCATGTAAAACCCGTCGTACATGGTACGCGCGATCTAAGCATCACATGATATCTCAAACAGGCTGCAAAGATGAGTTGCGACGAAATCCTCGATCTCACAGCTGTTTTTTCTACTTTTTACTTTTTATGCACCACACAAATGACACAAATCACGTACGTGAACCACACAAATCACGCACGTAAACCACACAAAATGACACAAATCACGCAAGTAAACCACACAAATCACGTACGCAAACCACACAAATCACGTGCGTAAACCACACAAAATCACGTACGCAAACCACAAAAATCACACAAATGACGCAAGTAAACCACACAAATCACGTACAGCACGTAAACCACACAAATCGCACACACACAGATGACATGACATGACATGACATGACATGACATGACCTACCGGCTTCCGTCTTGGAAGAAGTAGCCGCCCCTGCCGTGGCGTACCCCGTCTTTCAAAGGCCCAACAAACGTCGACCCGTCGGAGTACTGGGTTCTCGTGTCTCCCTCCGCCAGCGGGTACTGGAAGACCGTGTCCCACAGCCACCCCGGCATACTCGAGTCTCCTCTCTGAGATAAAAGAACAACAAAAACAACAACAAAAACAATCGGATGAGGGCGTAGGCATATGAAATACATGGTTCCCCTTCGGGATTATTGTGATTAACTTGAAATCTCCGGGGGGTGTACTTCATTTTCATGCATGGCCGTAGTCGTATGACCTTAGACCCTCGCATCCCTACAAGGCCGGGACGGAGCGGGGGGGGGGGGGTTGCAAGCTGAAAAGGGAGAAAGAACACAGCAGGCGTCCGTTCCTCGTATATAAGTACGAGTGCCAGCTACCAGCTATGTATCATATGCACTCCTCGTACACATAAAGCCCGAACGAACATGGAAAAAAAACCGTATAAAAGGTGAAAGAAAAGAAAACGTAAGTACGTACGTAGCCGCCGGGCAAGTAACCAGGCGAGCAACACCGACCAGCCCTAAACGAGTTTAATATTAGTTCTATATATATGCTTGAGTATTTCGTATCTGGTACCTGGTATACAGGTTATATACCTGGGTAGGTGTACCCCCGGGTACCCCATATTGAATATGCACTCGTTGGTAAATCCAAAATCGGACCCGGTCGTAGGCATATATACTAAATGTATACATAGATATACCTCAAAGCCAGCCGGCTTTTACATAGATATATCTCAAAGCCAGCCGGGCATACTCCAGTTCGAGTCCCCTCGCTGAAATTAAAAACAAAACAAAACAAAACAAAACCAAAAAGGACGCGTACTTTTGCGCGCGAGGTGAGAGTTGTACGATGAATGGTTGCCTATATCAGGTGACAGCACAACACAGCACAACACAGCACAAAACACATAGAACACAATGGTCAGATCGCCGATAGATCACGATGTACATACATACTGCCGTAAATCATCTAGATCCTATATTCGCCGAAATGAGATGTTCTGTACGTAAGAGAAATATCTTACAGATCTCACCTAGCAAACAGAATGTGCGCAGAAACACTCTAGATCGTGAAAATCAAATTGCTCAGCGGTAAACATCTTCCCTGAAAGATCTAGATACTGAAATGGGGATCTTGATCTAGATACTGAAATGGGGATCTGACCTAGATACTAAAAGGGGGATCGTGACCAAGATACTGACATGGGTAGCTGACGCAGACACTGAAACGGGGATCTGACGTAATTACTGAAATGGGGACCTGGCCTAAATACTGAAACGGGGATCTGACCTAAATAATGAATTGGGGATCTGGTGTAGATACTGACATGGATCTGATCTGACCTGGCCGACGTTAGCCCGTTAGCCACCGCGCAGAAAAATGAAAATAAACTCTTGAAATCTAACAGAAAAATAAAAACGAAGCCACCGGGCAAGCAACACCGGCCAGCCCAAACGGATTTATATCTACAGCAGTAGTTCTATATATGCTCTCCTATTGTTCAATAAAGATTATATTTGCAGGCGCCTGAATAAAAAACATCGAGCAGGCGAGGGCTGCGCTTGCCACCCTGCCAGGTGGAGCGCCTGGGATCAGAGAGCGACCGGTTGGCCTCCGGCGGCTCCTGCAGAGGGCTGATTCTGAGTCTAGTTGTGCACCTTGTGGGTGGGAGAGCAGAGTGCCCAATGGGAAGGGTCTACTGCGGGAGCAGGGTGCCAAGCGCAGCTCGCCTGCACGATATTATCCTCAGGCGCCTGCAAATATATAACTTTTGGGAGAGAATTCGGCTTCCAAAACCCCCCGAGGGGGAAAAGAGAGGGGGTGCGGGGGTGCGTTATCTTCACCCGTTTAACCCATTCAGAACTGAAAACAAATCCCACACTAATTCCAAGTAGTTTGTCCCCAAATAGGTGGGACCAGTTTTTGAGAGGTCAAGACTGCACTCCCGTGTTGGCGCCAAATTACTCGCAAATAGAGTCAAGTTTAGGTACACGTACAGCAGTGCAGTACCTAAAAGAGAGTCCAGTGTTCCTGCGACCAGGTTTTTTTTTTTTTTTTTGGTATACTGTACGTACCGGTACCTGGTCTTAAGCCGGTAAACGCCGATGCCAACACCCACAACAAGCAACGACATGGAACTACGTATATGTACACAGCGTACCAGGTGATGCCTCTTTCGTAAACGGAACTCCGCAGCTGCGGTAGAACTGCCCGCGCAGGGCACGCTACTTATCTACTTATATTGTGCCCGCGTATATTGATGCTGCTTCAAGAAGGTAGGGTTCGGTTTTGTCACGAGACTATATGATATTATTTCCGACGACGAAGCAGCATATACCACACGGGTGACATATACTATAGTTAGAAAACACACCTCCTCTACTATTTAGTAGTACTCGTAGGACGAATTTCCAAGCTGGTTTTCAACAACAGCGGGGAGAGTGTACGTACGTGACCGCCGAGCGCCGTGAATACGAAAAGTTCTCAACGAGATAGTTTCATAGCTATATACCATTTTCTTATGTTCTTTTAAGTGTGTGCCCCTCTAGGGCATGGTTTGGAGAAAATCGGCTATCATAAAAAAATCGTCCCCGCGGGTGTTTTTATCTCATCATGTTGACTACAGTACACGGTACTGGTCACGGCAACATTGTTGGCTTCAGCTCTCCGACCCGGAAATTCAACCCTGTAACCTTAACCAGAGGCCTGCTCTGTTCCTCATCACAACCCTATAACCGTCTGGATAGATAGATAAGCCGAAAGCCTTCCCTGGTATATATTAGGACGAGATCAAGCACACCGAGGAGTGCGTCAATGGGGGAACACGACATGGGAATTATGCTAATCTCGATACAGCTGTGTGTAACGCCAATTGGTAAGGGCCTACGAACATGTGGAACTCCCTGCATCCTTGCATAAAGCAATGCTGCGGCACACGAGTTTAACGGACACGCCCGGTTGTTGCTCTGTGGGGGGGGGGTGGTGCTTGGAAGCACTCTATAGAGGTTATAGCCCTGGTGGTCTAGTGGCCAAGAGGGGAGCTATCGTACAACCACCTAACGGTACCCGAGAAGATGACTGAGGGTCACTCGTGCACGAGACGAAGATAACTAAACCTAACGCTGAACGTAAGCCAATCAGATCAGACCCCATAAACCATTGGGTAGCATTAACCCGTTTTTATCTTGTACACAATGGAAGCCAACCATAGCATCGAGTAAGGGGTAACCTCTATACGAAGTATACTGCATGGGTAACCTCGAATAAATATATACTACTAATGGCCTTGGTGTCGAGGGTTCTCGGTTCGCCGTTACCTCTCGAACGACACCAACTGCCGAGAGCGCCTATTACAGCTTATAGCGTGGGTAAGCACAATAAGACGCGAGCCAACGAAGGAAGAAAGTGCTGCACTCTTCTCACGATGAAAAATCAAGGCGCGCGTACCGAAGTGGGGGGAGGGGGGGGAAAGAGCCTTCTATACGACCCCGGATCTGAGATACGGCTATTACGGGAGAGCATAGTAAATATCATATAATAGGACCTTCGATACACACAAAAACCTATATATTTCCCTATTTTTACTATTAATAACAATATCTGCTCCTATTTACTATGGTCCTCCGTTATAGGGGGAGGGTGCAGGAGACAGAAGGGCGAAGAGAATCAATACGATCGAAAAAAAGGAAGAAAAAAACGGACGCTGTCAGAGGGCACAACTTATACTACCAGGTATGTCCCGAAATATCATACGTACGTAGACCGTTTGGATTATAGATAACAGCTTACAAACGGTCCTTGTCTATCGGGACAGAGGTGTATTGTATCTGTGTCACTGCGCGTGTCTGCGCGGGCAGATTTACGCGAACTCGGAACTACGATCATTCTTGACTTTACAAGTACCATACTCGTAATTGAACTTGGGCCTTTTGATCGAGAATTGCTCGCCAGTGACATGAAAATCCAAAACGCTCTGTCCCGATATACACGGAACCGTTCGTACACCAAAAATAGAATCCAAACGGTCTTTGCATGTCGGGACAGAGGACAGAGTGATACGTACGTAAGCAGCCGACTCTACATACTCAAGGGGGGGAAAGAAATAAAAAACAAAAATAAAACATGCAGGTACTCAGAATCCATACGCCATCACGATCGTGAGATTATAGTGATCTGGTTGATTGCCACACGGCTCACAAGGTTCAAGAGTTGCCTTGTTTTTGAGCGTCCTCTGCAGTACTCTTACGTATACTCTCGCCTGCACGTACGGGCGACATCAATGCACTCTCCTGTCCTCTCGTCTCCTCTCCTCCCCTCGTTCTTAGCGTAGACACGCGCTGGGCCTCCGATGTACCTCTTAGAACAGATTCCTTCAACTACCTACAGCAAATATCAAGAATACTGGAATACAGCTCCGTACTCGTGGCGGCCCCTCTATAGTGCCGGTTGCCCGCTATTATACACCACCACATACACCAGGTACGAGTGCCTGTGGAAACGCTCGGCACAGATGGGGTTCACCAGTGCGGTAGGGCAGTGTGCGGAGTAGTGCCGGTTGCCGCTACGAATAGTTCCGGTATTGTTGGCTGGCGCATGCCGGCACTATAGAGGGACCTACCACTACTGCTACTACTGCTGTACAGGCAAAGGTCGGCTTGTTACGACACAGCCCGCGCAACAGAACCGCCCTCAATTCCACGGCGTACAGCAGTACTCAATTCCACGGCGTACAGCAGTACCCTGACGAGCACCGCTTGACAAATATATATATATATATTATATAAATCGATACCACTCTGCCCGGAAATATAGGACGCGTTTGGGATGTTCCCCTTAAAGCCAAAGCCCAAACGCGCTCTAGTATCTTTCTGAACAGAGTAGAGTGGCATGGAAGTGTATCAATAGCAAACAAAAACACGGTCGTTCTGTGCTTGTGTAGATAAAAATAGCACAAAACAAGAAAAACAAGAAAATAACGTTACGACCATCCTAAAAACAGCAACAGCAACAACAACAACAACAACAACAACAACCGCACCCGTGAGACAATATGTGAAGCGCGGCGCACGCTATATACCGCGGGCAAACATGGTGAGAAGCGACGCGGCAACACCACGTGCCAGCGGGCGCGCGACGAAGCAGCAACAGGCAGCAAAGCCGAGGCCTGTGTCCCAAGACCAAAAACGAAACAACCTTATCATTGGACATGCCATGATCTACAGTAGATATTAATTACATTATCTTTAGACCATCTACATCCTAAACTGCCACATTATGATATTTTTTGTGCAGGATCTGTGTAGTACAGATCCAATCAAGGGAATACGTGCTACTGTAGGTCATACGCAGATGATACGGCTCCCACCCGGTAACACGAGCTAGATCATACAGATCATACAATATCAGGAATGATCTATCTGATCTATACGTAGATCATCCGTCTTGAGGTGTGAAATATCCCCTTTGAACTCTTCGTCGCATCCGAGAAAAGAACAATGACACCCAACACTAATGTACATACGATACATACCAGGCACCGCTCTGATCCGCAATATAAGTACCTGTTGCGTATTAAAAATCAATCGATATGCTCCCTATATTGATGGTCAGACTGGTGCAAATGTAGAATATATACACACCTGATGATAGACTAAAGCAGTACCAGGTAGGTGTTTAATACACGTAAAGCGCGGCTTGGGGCCAACCTGAGCGCTGCAACAATGCTGTATACCCGG
This sequence comes from Saccharina japonica, assembly GCA_008828725.1. Classification (NCBI taxonomy): domain Eukaryota; class Phaeophyceae; order Laminariales; family Laminariaceae; genus Saccharina; species Saccharina japonica. Next base: position 279,393 of record MEHQ01003250.1, read on the forward strand.
TCTACATAATATGTGGCCAACAAAATGCAGAGCAAGCGCACGTAGAACCAACCCGCGCGCAGTCAAAGCAAGCCGAAGGCTTGCATCAACGTGAGCACGGCAGCAACGTTATATCTGCTCAACAAGTGGGTAGCAACCTCAGAAGCCCCCACGTATGAGCAACGCTATATATCCGATCTACACAATACGATGTGGCCAATAAAATGCAGGACAAGCCTTCTATAAACCAGACCAGAGCAAGCTCGTGGTCAGAGCAAGGGTTTCATCAGCTTGAGCTTAAGAACAAAGGCTAAGGCTTTTAAATGAATCAACCTCAGCAATGTTATATATATCCGGTCTACGTGCAAATTACCGGCATGTGGCCAACAAACGCAGGGCCAGGCTTAGTGGAATTAACCCGACCGTAGTAAAACCAAGACTTTCATCAACCTGACCGTAATAACAACCGGCTTGAATGATTCGACAAAAATCGACCTCAGCGTAACAACTATGCTACCCAAGCTACACAATATGCAAACCAGTAAACGCGGAGCAAGGGGCGCGACTGAGCCAACCCGAGAGTATTTACGGTAAACGAACTTCGGTTCGTTCGTCCGTCGGCTTTCGACTGCCACACGCCTGGTGCCTACTACCGCAGCGCAATAACCGCATCGCTTCTCAACACTCGCCTGGGCCAGCCGCTTTTGTACCTTCTTTCTCTCTCAAACGATGCAGTGCGTTAGAGCGCGGGTTCTCGGTTTTCTCGCAGACCGTCAACTTTTTGCCTTGAAAATGCGGCGAAAAGCTTATCAGGTAAAGAGTATCGCTGCGTAGAGGCGCGAGATAGCTAGAAGGCCGCGGTGTCCGCCAGAATATCCGGAGGGCTCGCCCGCGTTGGTTGGTGATCTCCAAAGTTGCTGCTGCTTGTGGTTGGTTCGCTCTGAGTGTGTGTGTGTGTCTGTGCGTGCGCGCACCACCACGACATGAAAGCCTTTTCTTCTTGCGCGGGCGTGTGGGCCGAACGTGACCACAGGACTGCCTGCTGCACTGCTACTACAGCAGACTGCTGTCGGAGACTGTCTCAGGACAGAAATAAACCCCCCAATGTATTTATACAACAAAGTATAGCATATACTTCGTATATATACCTGGTATATATGTATGAATATACACTTGAGTATACGTATCATCGTCGTCGTTTTGATACTACTGCAAAACGTGATCCCATTATAATTCCGAGTAGTTTGGCCACAAATGTCGGGTGTAATTCTTAATGGCTTTATGGCTTGCTTCACTGATCGAGTCCACACTTTTACCTATGAGACATGAGACACAACCTTGGGGCCAAATTAGGAAAATGTTTGCAAGCCCATTATACGTGCGTACACAAACTGCAGCGTCAAGTGTGCCCTATAAATTAGAATGGCAACACACTTACACCGCTGTAGTGTCGCTAGAATCATAGCTATGTCGTACTCGTATCTCGTATTATACCAGAATCAAATAGATGGCGGCAACGCACCACTGCTGCCTGCTGTAGTTTCGTTAAAAGCCAATACAAACCTTGTGCCACCCAAAGTCGTATTATATTAAAAAAAAAAAACTATGTACGACTCGTAGCAACACATATCGTAGAGTCATAAAAACATCACAGGATTATTCTAACTGTGCGGCCATAACTTTAAGGTACAATTCATGGCATAATAGCACCTTAAAATAGTATACGTGTTCGACGCCATACACATGAAAAAACAGGAACATACAGACGCAAGAGTATAAAAATGGCATTGTACGTATCGTCGAAAGTCAAAGGTCACCGCAACACACAAACGTATCATACATATTCGTATCATATCGTAAAAAAAAACATGGGAGCACACTCTATTATACCAGTTTTCTGAAAAAAGTCAAAGTCAAAGATCGCCGCAACACACGAACGTATCACACATATTCGCATGATACTGTAAAACAAATCATGGGCAGCACACTCCATACCTGTTTTCTTAAAAACAAAAACAAACAGAAAACAACGCGCCACAAGCAGTAGCTTTATTGATAGTAGAGGTTACCACTTGCAAGATACTTGAGAAAATGGTTGAGCCAAAGGGAAAAATTGTAACCGACGGTTGACTACCGTATGATGTAAAACAGCCGCATGCTACGTTGGTCATACCCGGCTATAAATGTACTTCAAGTATGTACCAGGGTATCCCCAAAGCACACACCCTACCCGGGTGCCAAACCTGGTTATGTTCGCCATACCCGGGTAGATACCCGGGTAACAACTCTAAATATAGTTCAGTTCGTCATATCCGATCATATACCCGGGTATTCCTTGAGCATACACCCCTCACTGCAAATACTAGAAAAATTTTTAACACATTACACAGCTTGCAATTATGAGTTTCGACCAAATCCTCGATCTCAAACGTAGGTAAATGTTGGGAAATTTGTGCAAGGTCTAAAACTACTCATGTACAGATTTAACCACAAGGCGAAACTTCTCCTCACCGCTATGGCGACATCGCCAACCATCGCCGAATCCGCCGTTGCCGTTCTCATCCGCATCGGGCTGGCCATGATCTTGCTGCCCTTCACCGCGGGAGACATGAGGCGGTCTTGCCCATCGCTTCTGAACCGACAAAACACAAGCACAAACACAGGTCGGCACGGCAAAGGCAAGCGCACAGGTCGGCATAAGCAGGCAAACGCACGTCAGCATACGCAAGCACATGTCGGCATAGGCAACAAGGCTCTTAGAGGCAACCACAGGTATTCATAGGCAAACACAGGTCAGCATACGCAGGCACATGTCGGCGTAGGCGACAAGGCCCTTAATAGACAACCACAGGTACTCATAGGCAACCACAGGTCAGCATACGCAGGCACATGTCGGCAAAGGCAACAAGGCTCTTAGAGGCAACCACAGGTACTCATAGGCAAACACAGGTCAGCATACGCAGGCACATGTCGGCATAGGCAAGCAAAGGTCCTTAGAGGCAAACCCAGGTCCTCATAGGCAAGTACAGGTCAGTCGTAAGGGCAAGCACAGGCCAGCTTACAGTAGGCAAGCACAGGTAGGCCATAGGCAAAGCACAGCCAGTGAATGAAGGGCAGCAAAGGAAAACTCCCAGACAAGCCCAGACAAGCCCCGACAAGGCAAGTCAAGGCTGAGCAAGGCCAGGCCAGGCGAAGCCAGGCCGGGCAAAGCAAGGCCAGGAAGACCAAGCCCAAGCAGAGCAAGCCCAGACTGACCAAGTTCAGGCAGAGTACGCCCAGGCAGAGCAAAGCTAGCCCACTTAACTCAACGCAAGGCACAGCAACAGGCACGCCTCAGGCAAGCCTAGACAGCCCAGGCAAGACAGCAGTAGATGGACGAGACCGTAACCCGCGAATCAAAAAGCCTCGGCGTCGTTCTATCATAGCAATACCCCTTCGCCCCCATCACCTCCGTCCCCCACGTTTTGTTTGGTGCACCGAGACCACCACGTCGCAGACGGAAAAATCAACAAAATAGGCAGATGAGCCGGAAGCACCGTCAATGAGAATCAATCAACCCCCCTACGATAATGCCACCAATTATTTTCGGAAACCGGTCATTTTCGGACGGGTCAAGGCTTTCTATGGCCTTACTATGCTAGTTTTAGCGTGTAGGGGGGGCGTTCAGTGATGGGATCCAAACCGTGGTCTCCTTTGTACTACTGTAGTAACCAACAGATGTCCGCATTTTTTTCCCTTGCTGCTGGTTATACCCGGAGCAAGAACGAACGCCTACCTGGTACAACACACCCTCGTTTGCCGCTCGGGTTCTCCATCCCTCTCCGTACCCCGGTTACCAATCTCGCCAAAAAATCGAACCACAATATATGAAAATTACAGTCAGCAAGGCCTGTGAACAGCAACGCCCAAGCTTGATTCGTCACGGCACAAGACTAAAGATGAACCACTGGGAACCCATCACGACCCCCCCTCTCCCTTCCCCTCTCCTCCCTCGCCCTCCCTAACACCCAACCTCGATGGGTCACGCCACAAAACCGAACATAAACTACCGGCAACCCATCAAGCTCACCCTTCATGCGACTCGCTCAACATCTTACGGCGCTTCGCGCTTGGTGCTAGCAATGTCTGCCTGGTCGGCGAAAACCCGACATGCTTCGTCCCGGCATTGTAGGGATGCGAGGGTCTATGGTCACACGACTACGGTCATGCATGAATATGGTGAAGTACCCCCCCCAGTCCCCCCTCCGCCCCCCCCTCCCCCACCGCCCCCCACCCCGAGGTCCAACCAATCATTCGTTACGTACAAAGTAACATTACACTACCGCGCAACCCTAATGAAGACGCTCCCCCAACCCCCCCCGCCCCCCCCTCAGCCTGGTTGTGTGAAAACCAATGTGCCGTCCGGCATTGTAGGGTGCGAGGGTCTATGCGTCAATACGACTACCGGCCGTCGCACGTAACATGAGCTACACCCCCCCCCCCCCCCCCCCCTCCTCGCCCCCGTCCCCACCTCGCGGCCGTAGTGAGATCAGCCTCATCCGCCAAAATTTGCGCCGTTCGGGCCTCAATGGGCGGCGGAATGTCCCCTCGTCCCCCAGCACCAGAAGAAGCGCCAGCGCCGGTACCACCCGCTCCTCCTCGCCCCCGCCCCAACCCTCTCAGCGTGGCGTCCGCTCTCCCAGCCCCCTTCTGCTCGTCGACCCCCTCGCCAGCTTCGCCCCTCTCCCGCACCCTATCCAACGCCTCATAGCCTTGCTCCATCGACTTGCTGCCCGCTCCCCCGGAGGGGAGCTTCCGGAATCGCCTTCGTTCGTCGTAAGCGTTCGTATCGATATCGTTACCGGCGCTGGTATCGACGGTGGTGCCGACACCGGTATCGACACCGGTATCGATACTGGTACCGACATCGGTACCGACATCGGTACCGACACTGGTACTAGTACCGACACTGGTACCAACATTTGTACCGACACCGGTACCGGCATCGGTAGCCGTACCGGCATCGGTAGCCGTACCGGCGTTTGTTCTTGCCGGTGCCGCGGCTGCTGCCGCTGCGGCGGCGGACGAGGAGGAGAACGAAGACGTCTTGCTCGCTATTCTCGACGCAAGACGGAGAGGACCCATGCCGTGCACGATTGCCTCCATGTCTTCGGTCATGCTCAACGAACCTTTCGATCAACAGTAACATCAAGGTCAACGGACAAAAAAACGTGACGTTGGACAACTATGCTCAACAAGCCCGTCAACATATAACATCAAGGCTAACGGGAAAAAACGTAACATAGGACAAAAAACGTGACGCCGAACAAAAAACATGGATCTATGCAGGACAAAAAACGTTCAGGTTTTTAACATCACGCAGGCGGTTTCCCACCAGGCAGATTAAAAAAAAACAGCAATGGCAGGCATAGTGCTTCAACACGTATTATGTTCCGCTCTCGTTGTCATCCCCCCCTCCCTCCCCTTCCCCCTTTTCTCACTCTCCTTCTCACCCGTCCCCCTCTTCCTCTCTAATCCCCATCCCCCGGTCGTACGACTACGGCCATGCATGACATCAGCACACCCCCCCTCCCCACCCCCTACCTCCCTACCCCTCTCTCACACACTCTCATTTCCATCCCCTATCTCCCTACCCCCCTCTCTCACTCTCATCCCCCACCCCCTTCTCTCACCCTCAAGAGGGTCCAACGAAGCAGTCCACGCTTCGTCCCCAGGACGGCCCAAGGCCTCTGGCGGCAGCTTGCGACGGCGCTGGTAGTCTCCGTAAAATAAGTGGGGTCGGTCTTGCGCGCGGTCCGACTCCCCTCTCGCGGCAAAGTACCTGATGTGTCACGTGTCACGTGTGTGCATGGCGCCAAGTCAAGGCAAGTCAAGGCATGTCAAGTCAAGTCAGCCAAATCATGACAAGTCAAGTCAGGGCAAGTCAAGCTAAGTCAAGCTAAGTCAAGCTAAGTCAAGGCAAGTCAAGGCAAGTCACGGCATGTCAAGGCAAGGCAAGTCAAGGCAAGGCAAGGCAAGCCAAGCCAAGGCAAGCCAAGTCAGACATGCAGCGTATGTCCAGAGGTGCCAGTTATCAAGTACCAGGTACGGTATAATTCAAGAAACTCCGAGTATACTATCACACTGGTTCAGCATACCAGTACAGCATACCAGTACAGCATACCAGTACAGCAGTAAATACTAAGGGGTACCTCATCCCAGGTGCAACACAAGCAAACCCGTAAACACCAGGTGCTGGAACACTGCACGGTATAGGGTACCATTACGCGGTATGGCATGTACGAAGCTAAAACACGGCATGGTACGGTACCACGAAAGCAGCAGACCCCGGCAGAGTCGGGAGAGGCGAGCAAGGTAATGCACGACAAGGACACAGCGCAGCAAGAGGCGGACCTCATCGCGAGCAAACTCGAAAACGGCTCAAAATCTGGTCCAAAAAAACTGATCCAAAAAACAAAAAAACACTTTTGGAGCTCTGACACAACACCTCATCATTATTGCACTTAGCAATGTACTTAGCACCGTACTTAGAGAACACAGAGTATGGTACGGTACGGTACTGTACGCATGTACGCACCTGAATCCGCCGTCCCTCAAGGGGAGGGTGACACACAACAACACCTCTAGGCGGCACCACGCCCTCGAGCAAAAATCCTGCAAAGACCGATGGGAGCCCGGCCAAGGGGTGGCAAACACCTCGCTCAAAGGGTTTGGGAACTCCTGAGAGACAACGAGGTAAACCACGCAGCGGCGACGGAGGAGAGGGACGGAGCAGAAGCAAACAGCGGGTAGGTTAGGGGTTACTGTGCGTAGGCCCGCTCTCGTTCGACAAAAACCCACCGATATCGACGTCTCGTTATCGTTGTCCCTATCAGGGTTGTTATCGATATGACGATCGAGATCGATGTTAACATCGTTATCGATATTATAATCGTTATCGATATTAAGGTCGTTATTGATATTATGGTCGGTATCGATATTATGATCGTTACTGATATTATGGTCGTTCTCGATATTTTGGTCGTTATCGATATTGTGATCGGTATCGATATTATGATCGGTGATGATCGTTATCAATATGATGACCATTATCGATAATATGATCAGTATCGATACTATGATCGTTATCGATATCATGATCGTAAATCAGTTTCCTTTTCAATGTCGTGATCATAGGCATTGTCGCTGTTATAATTTCCATTATCATTGTTCATTATCAATATGTACGAGTAGCGTTTTCCCTTATCGTTATCGAAATAGGCGTCGTTCCTCCAGGCGGCGTGCCGCCCGTACTAGACGGATACATCAGCACACCAAAAGTTTCGCGAGGGTGCTACTTCTAAATATCATATACCAGGTATATGATACGGCGTCAAAATACTCAGGCGTCTTCACGGGTCATGACTACATCTACGGATAGGGTCAGGAACTTTGAGGGGTGGACGACCTTGATAGTAAATATTTACGGGGGTTTTGTGCTTGGCGCCTGAAGCCGACCCGAACCCTATAACCCTATGCCAGTGGTCAGTGCTGGGATGCTGTGCTTGGTAAGACTTTAGGTTGGCTCGGCCGGCGTGGATGCTGAGCTTGGAAAGACTCTATATAGCTTGACTCGGGATGCTGTGGCTGGGAAATACTCCAACTTGATTAAGCCGCGTAAAACATACCCTTACGTAGCCAACCAGAGTGCCTAAATAGCTACCTTAGGAAGATCTACTATCATGCTTCGTCTAGTACTGGAAACTTTCGAAATCTCACGGGTCGGTTCAGGTCGGGTCGGGTCAGGTCGGTTCGGGTCGGTTCGGGTTGGTCGAGTCGGGAGTTTTTCAAACTCTCACGGATCGGGTCGGGCCACCCTTAACCCGATCCGATCCAACCAGACCCGACCCGCGAGGTTTGACCCAACCCGTGAACAGCCCTGTCATGAAATAAAAATGAAACGCTGACTGTAGTTTTACAGTAGTTTTACAGCAGTTTTACAGCAGTTGTACAGCAGTTTTACACCACGACCCCTGTTACGAGCGGTAGGCGATACACATGCTCGGAAACTTGAAGAAAACAAAATGTTCCCACTCAGTCTAAAATGTTCCCATTCAGTCTTGACATGTTCCCAGTCAGTCGAGCAGCTTCAACACAAATGCTTGACATAAAACTCGACTCAAAACTTCAACTCTATATATAGAATAGCCCTAAACCCGATCGCACGGGAAATCGCTCTCTGAACGAATTCGTAACGAGAAACGAGGCGTTTGTGTGCACAGCAACATCATCCATTATGCCCAAGAAGCTAGGCCAAGTCGTGTAGGAGCTGGGCCGGCCAAACATCCGACGATTAATCCCGATGTTGTATCTTATGGAAGCCACTGGAAATTTTAGATCGAACTAAAGAAGACGCCGTTGTAATCGTCCAACCATCGTGCGAAAGCAGAGCCACATGGTACACGTGATTAGGGCGGCAATTGACAAAGTGACCAGTTCGTACGTCGGGCACTACGTACTTACTGCTGTACTGACTCAGTTCGGTCCAATCTACACCAAACAGAGGCCAGACAAAAACCAGTGCTCGCTCGGTCGCTCGGTTCCTGTGAGAGCGGTCGTTACACCTCCCGCCGGGTGAACCGTATAAAGTCTCCCATGGTTAGTTACTAGTTACCGTTGTTCGCGCCAACGGTTACCATCGGTCACCAATGCCCCAGAACGATCAACAACAGGTACCGACAGAGACCATTGACCACCACTGGTCGCGGTTTCTCACGAAAGGCGTTTTCACTGGTCAAGAATCCCGAAAGGTTCTCATTGGTCCAGCTAGTTTCCCGGAATGTTCCCGATGGTTTTAAGAACGGTTTCCCATGGCTCTTGAGGGTCGCGAACTTTCACGAAATTTCACGAACTTTCACGAACGATTACGTACCAATGGTCACTTCATGCCCTGCCAACGGCCGGCCGCCAAAATCAATATCAATGGCATGGTCGCGAAAGGTTTTATGAATGGCCCCCAATGCTTACCACTGGTCGCCACTGGCTACCGACGGCCACCAACGGTCCCCAATCATCACCAATGGACGCGTGCTACAATATGGTTAGCCTTAAAACCCCTTAAGAATCGGCCCCACGTTGTTGAGGACAAACTACTTGGAATTAGTGTGCAATAATTTTTTCAGTTCTGAATGGGTTAAGAAACGGTCCCACGTTTTTGGGGACAAACTACTTGGAATTACTAGTAGTGTAATATAGGTTTCGCACTTATCAAAGGGCTAATTTAAGGCCAGCCTATTTCTGACCGATCGGACTCGCTTACCCTTTTCAGGACTGCACTCCCGTTTTGAGGACAAATTACTTGAAATTATAGTCAAAATTATGGTTTAGTGCAGTGCAGTGATGAAAAATTTCAGAACTGCAAAACTAATCCAACACTAATTCCAAGTACTTTCCCCCCAAAAACGTGGGACCGGTTCTTAAGGGGTTTTATAACCCTATTTCGTTGGAATACGCATAATAGTTTTTACAAATACTGTACATACGAGTATGTGATACGTATACCTTCAGGCTTTCGGAATTTTCGCCTGTTTATTCCCATTTAATTTTCTCGAATTCAGTTCTTAAGGTGAGGTATTGGGCTCTTATACGCTAACCAAGTGATTATCATACCCTCAGATAAATAAGGCGCTATATACCCCTACTAACCCCTACTGAAGGAGTGGTCATCACTACTATAGCCGCCACTGATCACCAGTGATGGACAATGGCCGCGGTTCACGAATAGTTCTCGGTGGTCACCAAAGGTCCCGAAAGGTACTCAATGGTCACGAAGAGTCACGAACAGCTGGCCACGAATGGTTACCACTGGTCAACTGGCGGTTACCAATAGTCACCCATGGTTACCAGCGTCAGCAAAATCCGACAAACCAAAGAAAAAAAATAGAACAGAAACAAGTGTGCGCTGAGCATTCCTCAAGGACAGTCCTTAAGCCCTTAAGAACTGGTCCCACGTATTTGGGGACAAACTACTTGGAATTAGTGTGGGATATTATTTTCAGTTATGAATGGGTTAATCTCAACCAAACGTCACCACCAATACCAGCAAAAGCCGAAACAACACAACAGAGAGAATAAAACAGGCAAAAGTAAAAGCACTCCCAATCCCCCGATCACACCTTTCCCCACGCGACGCTTTCTCCCACCACACGAACATCCCGCACTAACCTCATTCACCGACATCCCCGTTCACCCCTGGCAAGCGCCGAAAAACCAAACACACACACAACGCTGAAAAACCAAACACACACACTAAGAAAAACACAGGGGTTCTCAACGGCTACCCCCCCCCCGTCCTACCCGCCTCCCCAAAGTCCTCCAACCCCAAAGCCGACAACGCCAACATATGGACCCACAAAAAACTCACCACCGGGGTTCTCAACGGTTTTCCCCCTATCCCACCCGCCTCCCCAAAGTCTTCCAGCCCCCAAAGCAAAACACACACGCAAAAGTCACCACAGGGGTTCTCACCGGCTCTCCCCCCGCCTCCCCCGCCTCCAATCCCTGTGCGGGGGGTCGCCGCCGATTGCCGCCTCCTCTCCCCGCCCCCGCCCGCGCATTGCCGCCAGCCGACTGAGAGCCCCACCATTGCGAGCCCGATCGCGTCTCCGCCTGTCCTCGGGCGCCGTTGCTGGCTGGGTACAAGGCATCAGCGTACGGGGTGAAAACGGCGTCGCTGAGCTGCATGTAAGCCGCCACGCTGCGGGCAGCCTTCCGCTTGCTCTCTTGGTCGCTCTGAGAGAGAGAGGAGGCGGAGGTGGTACTCGTACGAGTTCCAAAAAGCAAGTTGCGGTACGGATGACCCACCAAGGGGTGCTGGGTGGTGGGTGGTGGGTGGTATCAGCCACCCCCGACGCAGAATGATACGAGTACGTACGTTCCACTCTCGTTGCGACGATAACAACAGCAACAACACGCTGCAGCAGCAACAACACAGCAACAACAGCCTGCCGTTGTACTCGTACGAGTTCCAACAAGCTCTCTCCATCGAGCTTTCTAACCTCTGTGAGGCGCTTCTTCTGCGTGCGCACCGCCGTGCTTCGTTCGGCGGCGGGATTGACATTTTTGCATTTTTTATTGCTCGTGATTGGTCTACGTCACGATTTTTACGATTTTTTTCGTGCTGTGATTGGTCTAAATCACGATTTTCCAGGCCCCACCACTACGAAATTGCCTCGTGCTTTTCGAAATCGTACGCCTCCCCTCCCCGCGCCGTTAGACGCCTTCTTGACCCAGCGATGAGACACGAACACCACAAACGCGCTGCCTCGCGCGAGAGAATCGCAAGCCACCAGCGCTCCGCTTTTCATCGCGTCCTCGTACCTCGGAAAGCACCCAGCCGAGTCGAGCTCGGCCAGAGGCATCACCAACATCGGCGTCTCGGGGGAGAACGCGAACGGCCCCACGATCCCCCTGCGCAGGGAGGTCCTGATCGGTGTGATCGTCATATGTGTCCCCGGTCCCCCCGCGGGCGACGCCTGCTCCGTTCGCGGTGTGGTAGGGGACGGCTGGGCCACCGTCCCCTCAGCCTTAGCGCCGACAACGGGCTCAACCCTCCCCCTCGCCGCACTCGACGTCGAGGCGACAGACGCCGTCTCCGGCGTGGAGGAGAGGACGTGCACCGTCGACACGGGGGCCTCTGCCAAAGCTTCTGCCAAGGCCTGAGCCGGTCGGGGTGGGGTGGAAGTTGGGGGTGTCGGCGAGGGTGGAGTGGAGTCGTTCATCGCCCCCCCTTCCGCCATAGCGCTAACGCTAACGCTCACGCTGCCGGAAGGGGACGGAGGCACCGGAGACTTGTCTTCCGCCGTGCTGGCGGCCTCTTCGCCTCGCCTGGGGGAGAGGGGTGGGGGGGTACTCAATTGTTACTTGCCTTAGTCATTTGGCCATTGACCACGCATCCCCTTCGACACGGAGCACCGTTCCTACTGGTGATAGACACCTCCAACATTTGGGATGGCGGGCTAGGGGGGGGAGGGGGTACACCGGTTCTGAGCAGCACGCTTGCAGTTTTCACTATTGCAATAAAATACCAACACAAATAATACTGCTGCCTCTTACGCATATACTGCTGTATGAGTACACGTATATACGGCAGGTACTACTGCTGTAGTTAAGAATAAGAAACCATAAGAAACAGCCACCGATACCAAGAATAAGAGAAAACACAAAAACACTAGTTAACCCCTTAACCCTTTTAGAACTGCAGTCCCGTTTTTGGGACAAACCACTCTAATTCTAAGTAATTTGTCCCCAAAACGGGACTGCAGTTCTAAAAGGGTTAAGAACTGGTCCCACGAATTTGGGGACAAATTACTTGGAATTAGTGTGGGGCATTTTCTTCAGTTCTCTATAGGTTAAGAGTAAGAAACAGCCACCGGTACAAGACTAATAGGAGGGAACAACAATAGAAAGTATAAAACGACAGGGTTTTGACTGGCGCGAAACGGGCCGCTTCAAGGCGCGCCTTGCCAGCTTTTGCTGTCACATGGGGAGGCAGCAACCCCGACTCTCTCGACAAAGGTTAGACTTCGCATCTATCGGGAAATACCACACGCCAAACACCACACACTGCTGAGTTAAGTCATATTCTTACATATATGTATTGAAAACAGGAGTTAGTCTGTAGCTGGCTACGAGTAGGTCTTGCTGGTAGTTGCGCGCATTTTTGGCAGGGTTCTGCGTCTTTGCATCTAACTGCGAATATGATAGGGACTCGTTTGTGTCTCGGCGGGGGTTTTCTTTCGCCACCCAGCTACAACGATTAATAGTAACTGCCCGTGGAATCCCGACAAGGCATGCCGTACTCACAGCCCATTTGACAAAGGTACAGTAGTACGTAGTAGTGATCCCTCTTTAGTGTCGGTAGTATATGCGCCAGGCAACAATACCGGCACTGTAATGGCAACCGGCACTACTATGCACACTAGGGCGTAAAATAGGTGGTGAAATGTTGCGCTGGCGCACCTTTATGCCGTAAATCCCGCTTTTTTCACCACGTACCGAAGGCATGGTGCGGGTTATTGGCGCACCACGCTTTTTCTTGTGCCGCGCCTTTTTTCGCCGCATGCGAAAAAAAATATGCGGGTCCCTTTTCGCCGCAGGCCATTGCGCCGCAGGCGAATATTTTTTTGCGTGCTTTTCGCCGCAGGCGTTTTTTTTCAACTTTTTTTCTTTTGTTCATTTCGTCCGAGATGCTTTTATTTGGGGCTGGTTTCCTCTTTTGGCATACAGAGTAATTCACTTCCTTTGAGAATGCGATTGAAACTCTGTTGCCGTTTTCCTCTGTCCGAGGACGAAGCAGGCCTCGAACAGCTCGAAAAGGGAGAGGAATTTCCCAGCATGTGCAAAATATGAATAACCGCTGGCAACCCCGGGATCGTAACGCACCGCGAATAGCGGAAACCCTGTGTCCTCCGGTAGGGAAAGTAGACTAGAGAAAACTCAGTCTCACCAAATTCCGAGAAGCGGCTACTATTTTCGACGATGCCTCCGGGAGGGGCAAATGAGTAACCAACACAGGAATCATATATTAGTAGATGGTTTTGGCTGAGGTGGTAGCGTGGTAGAGGCTACAGGGTCAGGGATTTGTTTACGTTCAGGGCGAGGCTTGGCCTAAGTCATTGGAAGAAAATTCGAGTGCTTGAACAGAGCTCATCCGCAAACTGAAATTGGAAAATGACGATGCTCTTCTATAACAATGATTCATGCAGGTTATTGGCAACGAGGCCCTGTTCAATAGGCAAACCAGACCGGGGACATTGGTGTGGCCTATGGTCCCTATATGCAAGCACCTCACAACATGTCTGATGCTTATAGACCGTCATTTCGTCCTTCTTTCTTTCAGCAAAATGCAAAACATTCTAAGGCAGCCGGCACCACGTATACAAAAAGGATAAACCGAGCGGGTTAGACGCACATTTCGAGTATATTGACGCATATATGGTAAAAACGGCTATTTTACGCCTTGAGGCAACCGGCCACTCAACCAGCGTTATGGAGGGACCACTACTGGTTGTACTCATACTTGGTCGAGACAGAAAGCGCGGGATCGAGGCAAATTCTCATGAAAAATGAGCAAAACCAAAAAAAGCTGAACCTCTGCGCTAAAAAAAGCAAGGCATCAACTGGAGGTGGAGAAGGGAAGCCACTTGTGGCCCACGGCTCGTCTACGGTAGGACATCAACGGGGGCAAAACCCCATTTTAGGTGGGATGGTGAAGTGGAGAGTAAACGCGGCGACAAAAAACGACAAGAGGGTTGTACGTTGTATGCGCCTGCATATGCATGCCCCTTAAACTCCGTTGAACGCCTCTGTACTCAGTATAATTACCACTTGCCCCTCTATATTCAACAAACGTCATAGCAACATGATTATCCTACCATCTTGCAGTCTACTGATAGTCTATTAATAGTCCAGGGTCATAATTAGTGCTCCACCAGAGCCGGAGGCGAGGTGCGCCCCCGCAGCGGCCCCCGGAGGTCCGCTGGAGGCGATTTTTTTCACCAAATGTACGTAAACGTACTCAAGGTGTGCGTCTCATTCTTGCAAATAACAAAGAAACAAGCATACAGGCATTGTTATCACGGGGACCAAGGGTTTCCGTGAATCGCAGAGGCCTTATTATATCATGGGGTTACTTATTCAAGTGTTTTTTCTCTTCAAATCGTACATAGATAGATGGATAGATCACCATTCGAATCATGGAAACCACGTATCCCTCGGTATTTACGAGCCTTTGAAGCTATTTGTTTCATCCTCGGACAGAGAAAACCGTCATAAGGTTGAACTTAGTTCCCTCAACCACGAAAGCCACGAAGAAATTCAGCATGAAATTGTCGAAAATAGAAAATGTCACAAAAAAACAGGCACCTATTTTTTTTCGCCTGCCGCGAGAAGAGACCCAATAATTTGTTTTCACCTTCGCCGAAATGGACCCGCACAAGTTTTTGGGCCTGCGGCCAAAGAAGGCGCGGGGGTCGAAAACGGATATGCGGCAAGCCGCACATCAGCTTTTTGTGGTGCGCTGCGCCGTTTTATCAGGAAAATGGTGCAACTGCGCAATACTTCACCACCTAATTCCCAATTATAACCCTGGCCCTAATAATTATAACCCTGGTGGGGACGGAGGGAGAAGAGACTACTTCGTGACCCCGGACCTGAGTTACGACTATAGAAAGGAGAGAAAAAAAGGGTGAAGATAATGAATGGGATGGGGGGGGAAAAAATGATAATCATCCACTACGACTCTTACGGATACGAACATAAATACGAGTACGGTCGTGAAAATGAATGTTGAGTAAAAATTAGATGATTAGATCCCTTCGCGTCTCGGAACACTTGAAACTTGGAGATTGTCCACTTGTCCACCAAAAAAACTAGAAGGCACTGGTGCCCGATTTTGATATATTTTTACCTGCCGGCTCCCGGCTTCCCGAGTTGCGGGCTCTCTCCAACTGACATCGTCCCGGCATCACCCGCTCCACCCACTTGACTTGCTTGCGTACCGAAAGTACGGTACAGCAATTTTGCTGAAGCCGTTGTATGTACTTGTATTATGAATACGAGGGTATATATTAAACTCCATCGACGCGAGTCGACGAGGGAAGAAAGTGCTGAAATCTTCTCGCGATAAAAATAAATGGCACGTACCGTAGTGGGGAGGGGGGAGAAGGGCATACCGGTACTTAAATGACCCCGAATCTGAGTTACGACTACTACGGGGCACCTATAGTAAACACTAGTAAACACTAGTAAACACTAGTAAACAGGACCAAATATTGCTAGTAAAAATAGGTAAATATATAGGTTTTTGTATGTACCGTAGGTCCTGTTTACTATGGCCCCCCGTATTAAGAGGGAGAGAGAAAGGAAGGGCGAAAATGATAAATGGGGTGGAAAATATATACGTACCATAAATAAATAAATAAAAATAAATAAATAAATAAATACATAAATACATGAATAAAAATAAAAAAATAAAAAAATACATAAAAAAATAAAAAAATAAAAAAATAAAAAAATAAAAAAATAAATAAATAAATAAATAAATAAATAAATAAATAAATAAATACATAAATACATAAAATTATACCTAAATAAATAAATTAATTAATTAATATGTACTTGTACTACGAATGACATTTACAAAATAAAAAAAAAACAGCTGTGAGAGATCGAGGATTTCGTCGAAACTCATCCTTTGGCTCGTAGCTAGCTGAGTGTGATACTTCGATCGCGCGTACTTAAGGGTTTTATATGCACCGCATACATACGTGGCAAAATGTAAAATAACGTCGTAGGTCGTACTCTAAAAACAGCATCAATAGGCGGCTTGTTATTTCTGACTGTTTACATACTGGTATACCCTGGTATACTATTAATAGGTATACTCGTCGTATATTGTATTTACTGGTTTCTTTTCATCCCTTTTTTCCTTCTTTCTCTCGTTCCCTCCCTACTCGTACTAAAGAGTAATCGTAATTACGAGTTGTAACTCCTATCCGGGGTGGGGTGCCTTGCAGGTTGTATCGCGAAAACGGTTCACTCAGCATTTGCTTCCCTCGACTCGCGTCGAGTTGTGCTCAACACCCACGATCTGCCCACGGTACGAAGCGCTCTCGGCAGTATTGGCGTCTTACGTACGCAAATATTACATGTACGGGCCCCAGATACAAGATATCAGTCGCCATTTTCGTTGTGGTCGTTTCGTCGTTTTGATGGTTTCTCTATTCTGAGATTTTGAGGCACCCTGAATCTTGAGTCTCGAGGCTTTCGCATGGTATTTGGCGGCGTGTCGGGAATCTGTCGGCAACAGGACTGAACTGCTACGGTGTGCATTCATATAATCTAAGCATCTACGCAATCATCATATTTATTGTATCAGTAGGATGAAACTACGGGTACCGGTAGCAAGTAGCAAGTACTCGTGCATACAACACGTACGCAGTCTGTGTATGAAAATAAGGAAATGAATGCCTCGAAAAAAAAACGAACAAACGGAAACATGGAAGGGAACCGTTACCCGAGCGCGGGCCGATCCCGCCTATGCACGTATGATATAATATCAAAGAATCATACGGTTTCTTTTCCCTCTGTCTCAGTCTGTGTCTAGGAGTACAGAGTTAGTGTCTCGGGTGGACAATCAGGACGAGCACTGGGTGTACTGATGTCGTCTGGGTACATCTATAGAAATACGGTAACGGTTTAATGTGAAGACAAGACACAACATACGTGCCTAGTCGTGTACAATTTGGACAGCAGGCATGATGCGACGAAGGCACGATCACATGATGCATCATGCGATCATGTGGTACGTGCTTCGCCTTAAACCGTCCCTTCCATCCATATACCACATATATATACATATTTATACGAGTACTCGTACGAGTAGCAGGTGTATCATAAATATGTAGCCATCGACATTGAGCACACCGCGTGTCTCGTATTCTACAGCCTACCGCATAAAACAAGTGATCAGTGATGAGATGGCACAGCCCTCGGACGAGTGAGCGTCCTATAATAGGATCATAAGATAATAAGCTGGTTTTCTCAATAACGGGAAGGGTGCAAACGCCGGGAGACGCGTCTACGGTCTACGGGCAGATCTTTCGACAAGATAAGCCACCTCGCGTAACTCTTTTCTTTTTAAAACGACCCCCATAAAAAAAAAGTGGAGAGAGCTTTTAGAATTGCTCTGTCTCGAAATAAACATTTCACTCTAATTCCGAGTAATTTTGTCCCCACATCGGTACTGCAGTCCTAAATGGGTTAAGGCATGCTTTAGAGCTGGGCTTGGCGGCTACCAACTATGTCCCGAAATATAGGCACCGTTTGTATATTGATATTTACTCAAAACGGCCGTTATATTTCGGGACAGACTGGTGGTTTCAAAGCCGCCATTGTCATTGGGTGCGCCCCCCTATTTGGTAGAAAATCGGCTCTGAAATTCGAAATTCGTGCACAGGGTGTGTTATCTTGTTATTTGTTATTTTTGCATCAGTACGCAAGTTCCCTGACTTTCTCTCATGCCACTGCCGCCCAAATTCTTGAACCAGATTCGATTTGAGCAGTTTCAGGTCGCGAGTTTGAGGCAACTTGCGAAAAATAAAAAATCAGAGAAGGACCACGCTCTGTCGCATGACGATCTTAACTACGATACCATCTGTGCGATCGATCTGCGAGCACGTGTTGCTTGGTCAGTGTCGCTCGTGACGGATCAGCTGCTAGATACCCTGGAATGTACGTATTCGATATCTCGATACTAATTACTTGCCTTGCCCGCACGTGTTCGGAGTGTGAGTATCCTATTTCCAGAGGCAACATAACGCCGTATTACATACGAGGGGGTACACAAAAGAGGGATAATAATGCCGTTACCCTCGTCCTTGCCTGGTACGATACCTCGATACCAGCGGCTTGCCCCCATATAGGAGGAGCAGAAGGATGTATGTGAGTATCCTCTTTCCAGAGGCAATAACGCCATATTAATTAAATACGAGGGGCGCCACAAGAGGAATCATGCCGCTGCGAGGAAAGGGGAGTAAGTACCACAACAAGAACGCATCAGCCCGAAACAACAAAAGGTGTGGTGCACTGGGGCACTGGGGTGTGTCTGATGGTGCCGACGTGCCGACAATAAACTAAAACGGCCCGCTTGTTTCCAGTACGAGTAAGAGCTAGGATTCGAATGAGGTGTTATATGATACATACTGGTATAGTAGTATGATACTGGTATGGTGTACGGTGGTGCTTGATGTGGTGTCCATCATGCATACTGGTGTTATATAAAACGACGGTCTGCACGTCGTGCACTCGCAAACTGCGGTTGTATTGTACGATATGATGCCAGGTATCGGGCATGACAGACCACGAGATAACGCGGTTGTAGTAGACTCGGATCCCAGAGTGCCTGTGGTACGACATCGGTACGTAAAGACACACTTTCTCGGTCCTCTTGTCTCTCTGGTCTGGTGTTCTCATATTGTTGTGAACTGGTATACATAAACCCTAAAGAAACCCCTCTGATGTTCTCATACGGCTGCTGCAGCTGCTGTGCGTACAACGTCAATCACAACTGCTGTTGTGTACGAGTACGCGACTACTATTTGATTAAAAATAAATGAGACAACCGCACAGCTCCCGTTACTCTAGACACTATTAATACGAGTACTGCTGCTGTAGAGCGCAATCCGATGCCACCATGACATGAATCAGTGAATCGAATCAGCCATACTCCACTTGTTGGCTTGTTGGGGAACAAAACAGAAAAACAGATGAAAAAAGCATAAAAGGCTACTCGTACGAACTGCACAGCAGCTGGTACCTCGACAGCAGTACATTTTTAGGCGTTTGAAAAATGAAAGCAAAAAACCCAAGTCTACAACGAATTGCTCCTTCCTGCCGCGTCCGACGCTGCTCTCTGTACGTACGCGTACGAGAACGGACGGCCAGCTCGCTGACAAGATAAATCCGAGAGGTATGGTATGTGGCAACCGTCGAACTAACCTTGCTGGAGAAGAGGGGGCACCGGCACCAACACCAGCACCAACGTCGTCGGCGTGCTTTCGCGATGGAGAAAGCTCAGCTTGCAACGGGGTTAGACCCTGCCCCTGTCGCTCGACATCGCCTAGCCCCGCCGGACCAGCACCAGCAGCTGCAACGCTCCTCCCAGCATTATCATTGATCCTTCCCGGCCCCGCTGTGGGCCGTTCATCGTCATCTTCGAAATCCTCCTCCTCGAACGCTTCCTCATCCGACTGCTCCGATAGCTTCTCGCCCCCGGCTCCTCCGCTCCCTGAGAAGCCGCTGCTCCTCCTAGAACTGGCCGAGGCGAGAGAAAGAGGGCCCAGATCCCTTTCAGACCCGCCCTCCGAGCGAGGATTGCTGCCTACCGTGGAGGCGAAGCTCGTCGAGCTCCGACCGCCCCCTTTGAATTCGTAGAACGACGCCGTCTCCGTTATGTGCGTGTGGAAATTCGTCTTCGAGGCAACGGGAGCCGACAGCAACGTCTCTGGCTTGGTGTCGTCGATCTCAACGGGCTCCGGAGCGATGGGAGGAGACGGGTGCGCCCTGCCTAGCACGCTGCCCGCCTCCTTCGATGTGGAGCAGCCCATTGTGGACTCCTGCTGTAGGTAAGGTTTTTCTCGCAACGGCCTCGCACCTCTTCAGGAGCGGCGCAGTTTAAGCGCGGGGCAGGCGCTCAAAGGCTTGCGCGTAACGCCGACAACCGCCTGCAACTTACTTCGTCCGAAGCTATGCAATGCGTGCGGGACTGGCCGCACTCTCGCCCTGGCTGGGGTAAGAGCAGCAGAGGCCTCGGCGACTACTCGTACGGAAAGACCTTTTGCGTCACGTGTGGGCCAGGCCAGGGATAATTTCAGTTCCGATAACCCGCCACTTGGATGCTTGGGTAGACCAGCGCCGCGCAGTCTTCAGATCTAGCAGGGATGGTACCGCTGCGCTTGAAGACTTCTTAGCACACCAGGAGCCAGCGCCCGCTCTAGCGTTGATGCTGCAGAGGTGGGCAGTCGCCTTTTTCACAACACATATGGAGGCATTTGGATCGGGGGTTGAAAATATTGTGCCGTTGTTATTTTGTTTTTTTTCAGTTTTGTTTTTTTCCAACGCCTCCCCGCTATGTATGCGCTGGACGCTGTGGACGGCAAACGGTCTGGCGTCCGCGGTGTTGTGGTTTGGTGATTGCAATGTACTACGTACTATATCATAGGACCTGGTGCAGGCACAGGTACTCTAGCTCCGCTAAAGTGCACTACACGTCACGTTCTCGTACGTTGCGCTTATACTTATTATGGTGCTGCTGCTATAAAGCTGGTGATGTATGTTCTACGTAAAAAAAACACAACAGCAACAACAGCAGAAAAGCATTTTCCCAGTAGTTTTTGTTCAGTTCTACGCATTTTGCCCCTCGGTTCTCAGCTCTCGGCTCTCGGCTCTTTGTTTTTCATCCAGTCTGCCCACACAGGTTTGTATTTTTGTGCATACCACGCTGAAAAACAGAGATTGGAAGACACTCGTATTCTCGCACAACGAGAGTGTATACTCGCGTTCTCTAAGGTGTGTTTGCGCGTGTACCTCCTGTCGAACTGGTCCTCGTGTACTCGTATACAGTCGTATAGAATGAAAAAATACCAAAAAGGGGGTAGACGGTAGACTGCTTTTTTCACAAATATGTATAATAATACTCGTGCAGCATATACGAGTACAGGACACCTACTGAATAAGAAACAGGAAACCTGGTCCAGGCTGGATTTCTTATTTGAAAGAGGGTGCCTTCTGAACTGATTTCAAGAGAACGACTCCGTTACTCTAAATCTCAACCTGGCTTTCTTATTGCCTGTTTCCTGTTTCTTATTATTTTAGCAGGTGTCCTGTACTGCTGCACGAACTTGTTGCACAGCATGATGATGACATTCGATTTTCATTTTTTCGTGTCTTGGATACGCACGGTGCTCGGCGCACGGCAGTGATACCGTGAGGAAAATGAGAACAAAGTTCGAAGTATCTCGACGAAAGGGAATGGAATGTGAATGGCAGATGTCAGAAGGTCAGGCGTTGTTGTGAACGCGTTTTCTCCATCTTCTTGTTGTTTGTGTCTTTCTTCGTTTCTGCATCAAAAATCTTCCACAAATTCCTTCGACTTCCAGTTTTTTTTTGTCGTTTTTGACCTATTTTTTTTTGACCCGAAGAAAGTCAGTTTGGGGTTGTTGCTTATCGTCCCCTGTTGTACCTGCCAACCCGAAAGTGAAAACCCGTTCAAGTATCGACACCCCTCCCACGCTGAGTGCAACCGATTGCAAGCAGCTGTGCTGCGAATAGCACGCTAATCGTCTCCCCTCTGTTCGGGGTTAGAGACCGACCTTTTACCGTTTGTGGAGCCGTGGATCGTATCGTGGTGTGCCGCGTCGATCACGTGGTGCAAAAGAAGAGAATACTTGGCGTTCTTCATCAACACTTTTATCTTCACCTCACCCACACCCAGTCTTGTGACAGACCGAGAACCGAACACCGAGCACTATTAGTAGGGGGGGGAGCGAAGGGACGCTTTTAGACTGCCACCGCGAGCGTAGCCCCGCCTGCTACTCGCAAGGAGCCCCGGAATCTGCCACGGCGGCGGTTGGTGGTGAAGCAGAGCGAACGAGGGGGGACGTCCGAAGTTGTCGCACGACATATCGAGCGTGGGAGCTGGGATGGCTGCTCAGCAGGATGGAGGCAGCGGGGCTTGGTCTCAGGAAGCCGCTGTTGAGCCCGCGTCGGGGGGTCCCGATTCTAACGTGGACGCGGCGTTTAAGCTGCAGGTCGAAGAGGGAGCCACCGTGAGTGCGACGTTCCCCTTTTTCGGTGATCCTGACGGAGGGCAGCTCAGCTTCCAAATTGGGGATCACATAAAGGTGAGACGGGAAAAGCGGGGGAAATGCACGTATCGAATGATGCTGAAAATGTGTTGGATGACTGGGACCGACCGAACCGGCCTGATAACCAGGTTATCTACAGCAGTATGTACGAGTATACCAGAGGTACAGACAGCAGATCAAATACATCAGTCAAGACAAAATAGAGGCGAGAGGAAGGAATTACAGCAGCAGCAGCAGCACGTACAGCAGCAGAAACAGCAGTAGTAGTATATAGGTACCAGTAGGTACTCGCCGAAAGGCTATGTTCCGCGTTTGCAGCATGGTGCCCTATGCTTGTGCTCCGGTGCGCTGGTGTTAAAGCTTGTAGCAGCCGCGATCTTGCCCGCAGCGGGATGATATCGTGTGGAACCCACGCTTTGCCTTTTGTACCACCACAGGTGCATCTCTACCTGGTATACAGTCAGTAATGCCTTGTACACACCGGTATTATACTAACTGCTGTACCGGTGCAGCAGTATATACTAGGAGCTGTATACTAGTCTAGCCTGGCATCTCTTATTCATGGTAAAGGTTATGAACGCTGTTTTATTTAATTGACGTGATGAAAGTGACGGGATCCCCCCCGAATCACTACCGAAAGACAGAGTAGAATCGATTGCAAGTGTACTGCTGTACGAAGTTGAGAATTACAATACGTCGACGAACAGCATAAACTGCAGCAGTCTACTCGTACGTCGTATGCGCTACGAGTATGCGCCATCTACGTACCGGCTAAACAGCAGCAGCAGTATGCATATGTACACAATATGTACGACATACCAGCCTATCTGGTACGTAATTCCAATTCAAACAGTCTGATACATTCAGAATTAGATGCGTGGAACATTAACATTGCGAATCTTACTCCTATGCGAACTATTCCTTTTCCTATCGATTACCTGTTACCTGGTTGACGTGATTAAAAGTCCTTCTTTTTACGTATTTCTTTGTACGAGGCTCTTTCATTTGCTTGCAGGCAGAAGGGGGTGCGTCTACGTAAACGAAGTCGTTGCTTGAAGAAATAAAAAGGAGTGCCAGATACTGCTGTATAAATTAGGAAGCTGCTGCTGTACCTCGTATATAGCATCTCGTCAGCAAGCAAAGGCAAGGTTGATTGAGGCTCTCCTCGATGACGGCATGGGGCCCGACTGACGTCTGTCAAGAGTTTTGGATTACCTGGTGTACGTACCTGGTACCTGGTAGGTCCTTGTGCACTGGTTGGCGTTGATGGCTCTGGTTGGCAGAAGTAATTTCCCGAGGTCGTTTATTCTGAACATAGAGACCTACCCCATTCAGAACTGAAAACAAAAATCCACACTAATTCCAAGTAGTTTGTCCCCAAATATGTGGGACCAGTTATTAAGGGGTTAAGTATAACATGATATGCTGGAAGACGGGGTAACAATTGCTGCAACATCGGTTCGACCGATTTGACCGATTAGTTAATTTTCCACCCAGTTCCACCAAATCATTTTCCGAGTGAGCACAGCAGCAGTACTCGTAGCAGCAGCAGTCGTTCGACCCCGCGAAAAGTCGGCGATGCGATGATGCACCTCCGAAGGACAACAAACAGCCAAAAGGAACAAGGAACTAACGGCAGCAGTTGCTGCACAGCAGTAGGTTTTACGTGCATACACCTCATACATATATCCCCCTCATACGGGATGTACATCCTGCATGAGGACATATAAAATCCGTAAGTGCGCGCGATCGAAGTATTACACTCTGCTACGTAGCAAAGACGAGTTTCGACGAAATCCTCGAGCTCACAGCTGTTGTTTAAAAATATATATATATAGAACTACAGCAGTAACTATAAACTCGTTTGTGCTGGTCGGTGTTACTAATAGTTGCCCGGTGACTTCGTGCTTGTTTTTTCTTAAGCTTTCAAGAACATCATAGATGTTGTTTGTTCTCGGCTGGTCGCTACGTACATGTGAAGAACACACACACACACACACACACATACCTATAATACAAGTATATACGTATATACCTGGTAGCTGGTATACACGCGGGAGGAACGCCTGCTGTGTTCTCCCTTTTCAGCTTGCGACACCCCCAAAAATTGAAGTCACAAAACCCGAAGGGAAACCTTGTACATACGAGTACCAGTACTCGTATTATATGTATTTACTACAGTAGGTTACGTGCTACCTGGTTCCAGAACGATCTGATGATAGGAAATGTTGCAGCAGTTTCAAGGCAGTTTGCATGTTTTTCTCACAGCAGTTCAGAAGACGCCTCAGCTGCAGTGACGAGATCGTTTTTTTCATCGAAAGTCAACTTTGCAAGTTGCGTCTGATACTCGCTCGTACTGCCTGCTGTACTTTGATGGCGCGTGGTCCCGGGTGTGTATGACCTCGTGAAGGAGATAGTACAGCAGTAAGTTGTAAGTCGATGACTGTTTGCATATTGTAGCATAGCAGAGGCGGAAAACAGTCGTGTTGTGTGACAAATTACAAATTACCACTTCGTAAAGACTACCAGTATGATAGAGGTACGAACACATAGAGAGTACGTACGTACAGGTGTGTATATGATAGCAGTTCACCACGAAGGCTGTTAAGTTGGAGGTCGAGGGTTCGAGTCTCCGTATGGAGATTTTTATTCTCAAATGACACCAACTGTCGAGAACGCATATTATAGCGTGGGTAAGCACAATTCGACGAGAGTTGACGAGGGAAGAAGTCTTCTCGCGATCAAAATGCAAGGCAAGAACCGTAGTGGGAGAGGAGGGAAAAGAGCCTACTCTGTGACCCCGGATCTGAGTTACGACTATTAATAGGAAGGAGAGAGGAAGGAAGGGCGAAAATAATAAATGGGATGGAAAAGTAAAATAAAATGTACGGGTACGGAGTATATCTGATCATTCTTTTACTATTAATACTTGTGTTTGCATGATATTCGATGGCGATTGGAGCCCTTGTCTTCTTTTGCGGTGTCTGGTGAGCTCGTAGCTACAACTACGCCGACATGCCCCATTCTTGATAGACTGAAAGATAGGAACACAATTAAGGAAGCGTAGCCATTGGAAGATAGGGATAGGACAGCTCTTTTTCCGTTCCATTTTGGGGTAATATTGTTGCAGTATCGTCGTTTCATCAGTGTTTCTATGCATGTATACGTGCATACGTGCTGGGTGGTTTGGGCTTTTTGATCAGAATAGTTTGAATGTTGAATGTTGAGTGAATCAAGTTTGACTTGTGACTTGTGGCCTGTCTTTGCCAGTCAATGCAGCGGTATAGAGATACTTAATATTTCTACTTTCTACCCAACGACAGAGCACACTTGAGCGCCCGTGATGTTTTTTTTGTTATCGTATTCATGGAGCGCGAAAATAACGTGGTTTTTACAGACCAGACTCTGTGGGACAGAGCATCCCGGAACTCGTCGCTCATCGCCGTCGAATCGAGGTGCTCGTAGGCAAATGAAGTGTCACCGTATCGGGTACGAAAAACGAAAAACACAACAAAAACAAACGATACGAGTACAAGAAAATAATCGTAGCTTGAAAGAGGAAATCAAAACCAAAAGGAATCCTAAAACGAGAGAATAGAACGACGACGCAAGAAGATCAAAACAATCCAAGAAGAATACCTGGTACCTGGTACGTGCTGCTCGAAGGAAGCAACGTTTAGTGAGAGAAACGCTAAAAGATGGGCGGATAAAAAAAGAAGAAAGAGAGAGAAACAAGGGCAAGCAACAGTAATACTGGAGCGGCACATACTCGAAGCGATAATAAAGTAGTTTTCCGTCTCTACTAAATATGTAGTTGAGCCGGGAACCTTGCCACACGATCTGGCATCTCCCCTTCCTTTTGTCGTGGACAGGGGTGTCAAGTGTTTTGTACTGCCTCTGCCGCACCCCCCCCAACGGAATTACGAGACAAATAAATCAAACAAAAAGTACTACAGCAGTACAGGACACCTAATAAGAAACAGGAAATCTGGTCCAGGCTTGATTTCTTATTTGAGAGAGGGTGCTTTCTACACTAATTTCAAGGTAACAACTCCCGAATTTCTTATTTTACTATAAATATAAGCCTGGCTTTCTTGTTAGCCTGTTTCTTATTAGGTGTCCTGTACTGCTTGTACTGCTGCCGTATATTAGTAATGTATTGCAGGGCGGCAATAGTACAGACCCCCACTGCATGACATTGCATTGCATTGCATGGTCTACTCTCCTTACTGCATCACCAGGTACAATGCAATATATGTGTCGAGTTTTGTGACCACGGAGCTTGTGCATGTGTATCTCTCTAGGAATTAAAACCAGCACGGACACTGGGCGTGCTGGATGTCGAAGGGTATATAGAAAGAACGGTTTGATGCGAAGCACACGCACACCCTGAATCACGTGAGCTTGTGAACCACGAAAATCAGCAACAACGACAACAACAACAACAACACCGCCGACAATGACCTCGGCGAACGCAAGAAGACACAGCCAGCGTGATGTTACATACAACAGTATTATACTTATCTGGCACTGCAGCAGTGTTGTTACAAGCTGTATACAAGAACAGCAAACCCGCAAGGAGTATCAGAGATTGGATGTGTGAGCGCTCTCAAAAGCAGAAGCTCCACCTGCCAGCACACAGCACTCAGCAGTACACCCCGTCCCCCATTACCTCTCGTTGGCCTTTTTCTCTTCGTCCCCGCGAGCTCTCGTTCTACTGCTCCTTGACGCAACTTAAAGAGCATATCACCAGGTATGCATGACATGTAGTCTATGATAATATGATAATATGTATTATAGGTATATGTTTACATGCACATAACGACGTTATGCGAGAACTACCGCTTTCCGATGCGCCCTCCTTCGCTGGGCTCGTTGTCCTGCAGTCGTTACGTTTTCGTTTTCCGCTGCTCGCTGTCTATCGTATATTCTGGTATGCCTGGTATGCCTGGTATAGGTCTCTTGTCGTTAAACGGGCTGAACGATCGGTCGCGGTACTTTCCCGACTTATGATTCAGATTAAAATTAGTGATTGGTAGCATAAATGTACCTGGTATGCGGTTATCTTGTTCCTCAGCAGCAGTAGCAGCAGCAGCAGCAGCAGTACAGCAGCAGTACAAGTAGTCCACACTGAACAATGGGAAATACAGCAAGCAATATGGTACGAATGATACTCGTAGGTTATATGTTGGATGCAGCACAAGACAAGCGGAAGTGGAAGTTCGTACTCGTATATACCAGGTACATATATGTGACAAGAGTTCGTATGTGATCGAAGTTTTCATGCTCCCATGTTGTTGGGTGGTCCGTTTTCCCTATGTCGTCGCCACTATTACCAAGTATCGCCATCGCCGTAATCACCATTGTCGGTCGTCATGTCGTCATCCTCGTGTCATAGCCCATAGTACTGTAGGTCGTCGCCATCAACGACATCATGGGTCATGGCCATCACTGCTTGGCCTTTCGTTCGCTTCGTCGACGGGCTCAAATTATATCATCATATCCCAACTTACAACCTTCCGTCCACTGCGAAACCTATCATATGAAGTGCGAGTACCGGTATGTACATCCGAAGTATCGTATGTACCACTACTGTTGTCGATCTGTTATCTTCGCCCTTCTTCTCCTGCTCCCTACCCCTGGCACGTAAACTGGGTGTGCTGGATGTCGACGGGTGTGAAGAGCGTAAGCTTTATTTTTACCCATCCGCCGGAGGATAAAAAAAAAAAAAAAAAGTAGAAATAACGGTCGAATGTCAAGAACACGCACACACCTAGCCGTAACTCAGATCTGGGGTCACAGAGCAGGCTCTTCTCCCCCCTCCCTCTATTAGGAGTAGGAACGGTGCTCCGTCTCGAAAGGGATGCGTGGTCAATGGCCAAATGACTAAGGCAAGGAACAAATGAGTACGCCCCCCCCCCTCCCCCTCCCCTCCCCACTACGGTTCGTGCCTTCGTTTTTTTCGTGGGAATAAGTTCAGCGTTTTTTTYACCTCGACTCGCATCGAACTGTGCATACGCAAGCCTGGCGCTTTCTGCAGTCGATTTTTGATTCAAATTAAAGAACGCTTCGACCTTGGTAGTTTCGAGGCTAACCACTAGGCCATCGAGGCGAGTATGCTGAGTATTTCCTATAATATAATATTGCCCCCTAGAACCATACACACGAGGCAGGTTCACAACAGCAGTATACCCATTGCTGTCTCTGGAATTGGCCACACCAGAAAACAAATCAATTCATTCAAAGCTGCCATCCATGTGCAAGCCCGCCTCACAGGCGGCTCTCAGTGGGATGCAACTCACCCTTGGTGCGACTCGACCGGCACCTCACGGCGCTTCGCACGTTGTGCAAGCAATGGCTGCCTGGTCTCTGAAAGCTCGACGTGCTTCGTCCCGGCATCGTAGGGGCACGAGGCTCTATGGTCATACGAACGGCCATGCATGACATGAGTACACCCTTTTTGCATACCCATCGGTAATATTACATACCTGGTACCTGGTACCCGTAGAACATACCCTCGGATCGAGATACCGGTACGATACCCGCGTAGTCGGTTAAGTTTTTAGTGCATCTCTAAATACCTAGGTACCCTACGCGTGTTTTCCCGGGTTTCTACCCGCGCGTAGAACCTGCCAACGGCTGTGTGTTACCCATGCTTCGGCCCCCCAATGCCATACCCGTCGGTGATATTCCATACTCTGGGCTCGAGATACGGTACCGAAGTATCTGGTATATGTTTTCATGCTGCCGAGTCTCAGCATGGCGGTTTCGTTTTGCACTTTCTTGTTACTTGCATACACTACATGCCGGTACCTGGACGTTTATGTATTGCACATATTTTATATCAAGCTTTATAATATAATACTATCATGCTATCATATACCTGGTACGCATACGTATATGGCCTACCTTGCGAAGGCCGATTCGCCGATTTCCCGAGTTCGAGCCCATCCCAAGCGGGGCTGTTTTTTCCCCCCGTTTCCTCGCGCTCATTATTGGCTGAATGAACATAGCGCCTATCTATATCCTGTGTACACACAATTCGACGCCAGTGGACGAGGGAAGAAAAATGCTGAACTCTTGCCAGCGACCAAAAAATCGGCATGCAGCGTCGTGGGGAGGGGGGGGGGGGGTCTCGCCGCTTATGGTGACTCCGAAATCTGAGTTGCGCAAGGGGGGGGCGGGGGTGTAGAGATTGGAGAAGTAGGTCGAAGAAATTGGATGGAAAACTTTTTTTTTTTTTTTTCCCCCATCCCATTTATTATCCTCGCACTTCCGTCCTTCTCCCTCCCTAGTCGTAACTCAGATCCGGGGTCACAAAGTAGGCTCTTGTCCCTCCTCCCCCACTACGGCTCTTGCCTTGCATTTTTATCGCGAGAAGATTTTAGCATTTTCTTCCCTCGTCAAATCTCGTCGAATTGTGTTTCGTACCCACGCTATAATATGCGCGCTCCACAGCAGTTGTTGTCATTTCGAGAATAAAAATCTCCATACGGAGACTCGAACCCTCGACCTCAAACCTCACAGGCTTCGTGGTTACTTACCTGTTGGACCACCGGGGCGACCGGTGTTTGTAATAGGGTTAGGTGACGGCTGGCGGGCCGCGATGGGCTACGAGTATGATATACCAGGTAGCAGGTAGTAGCCCTAGGGCCGCGACCCGCAAAATCTCGATTTGGCTCTCTTGGGGTCGTGAGTCGTGATGTCATGATGCCGTTGTAATCAACCATGTCATTATTGTATTTTTTTTCCCCATACCTATTCGCAGCTATATATGAACATGTCTATATGCTACCTGTGGTATTGATACTATTAAATAGTAGATAATACCGGTATGGTACATAAAATGTTTGTGTGTTTGTATTATTAGTGTTGCTGCGTTGTTAGAGTATTATGATACGAGCGAATTACGTCGGGTCCGAGCTCGGGGGGTCCCGGAGATTGGAGATTTGAGATGCTGGATGGTATATATACCCTTCCCGCCAGTGCATGCACGCACCCGCACTGCTGATGGATGCATATACACAGCGCGACAGGGTGGAGCTTAGCAGGTACCACTTACTGTACGGTTCGAGCTGAAAAGTAAACGCGACGATAACAAGTAATATTAACAAATACACGCACACTACTGTAAAAAACGTAGTGTGCGAGTGTGCGGTGTGCAATCACATGACCATAGAACTTGTGCCTCTCTAGGACGAAGAATCTGCACGGAAACTATTTTTTGACGGTGCACACAGCAGTCGTGGTCCCGCTATGTATAGGGCCGGTATGCGCCAGCCAACGGTACCAGCACTATAGCGGCAACCGGCACTCCTCCGCACTCCACCCGTACCATATGGTGAATCCCATCTGTGCCAAGCGGTTCCACTCCTCTCTGCTTACTGCATAACAATGTAGTATTTCTGTGTCGTGGGTTTGTGACCATAGAGCTTGTATCTCTCTATAGGAGGAACACTCGCCACGGACACTGGCTCTGTGCTGGGTGTCGGTGTGTAGATATAATAGCAAGAACGGTTTCATGTAAAGCAACACACACAGAGGGACCACGACTGCACCGTATACTGTAAACATGTGATGTGATAACACACCCCATCAGCTTTTTATCTCTCCCGGAGGAGGGATTCGGCACGGGACACTGGCTGTGCTGCATGTCGAAATGTGTATATAGAAAAAAACGGTTTACTGTGAACGAACACACAGGCACTATAGCGGACAACCTGCCGTACTACTGTAGTCTCAACAGGCACCATAGAGGGACCACGACTGTACCGTACTGGTATTCTGGAATCATGTGATTTGATAGCACCCCCCATCAGCTCTTCATCTCTCTAGGAGGAAGAATCGGCACGGACGCTGGCCGTGCTGGATGTCGACGTGCATATAGAAAAATAACGGTTTAATGTAAAGCAACACACACAGGCGCTATAGCGGGCAACCTGCCCTAGTCTCAACAGGCACCATAGAGGGACCACGACTGTACCTTACCAGGTGTACTGCAATCAATTGATTTGATAGCACACCCCATCAGCTCTTTATCTCTCTAGGAGGAAGAATAGGCACCGACACTGGCTGTGCTGGATGTCGAAATGTGTATATAGAAGAAAAAAAAAACGGTTTACTGTGAACGAACACACAGGCACTACGTATAGAGGGACCACGACTTCTGTACCTTACCAGGTGTACTGCAATCAATTGATTTGATAGCACACCCCATCAGCTCGTCATCTCTCTAGGAGGAAGAATCGGCACGGACACTGGCCGTGCTGGATGTCGACGTGCATATAGAAAAAAAAAAANGTAATTTCGTAATTTCGCATCTCTCTCTTTTTTTTTTTCTTTTCTTTTTTTTTGCTTCATTTTTTTTTCTTCATCCCATTTATTGTCTTCGCACTTATTCTCTCTCTGTCGATATCCTGGTAGTAACTCAGATCCGGGGTCACTAAGCAGGCTCTCTTATCCCCCCTCCCCTCCCCACTACGGTTCGTGCCTTCGTTTTTTTCGTGGGAATAAGTTCAGCGTTTTTTTTACCTCGACTCGCATCGAACTGTGCATACACAAGCCTGGCGCTTTCTGCAGTCGATTTTTGATTCAAATTAAAGAACGCTTCGACCTTGGTAGTTTCGAGGCTAACCACTAGGCCATCGAGGCGAGTATGCTGAGTATTTCCTATAATATAATATTGCCCCCTAGAACCATACACACGAGGCAGGTTCACAACAGCAGTATACTCATTGCTGTCTCTGGAATTGGCCACACCAGAAAATCAATTAATTCATTCAAAGCTGCCATCCATGTGCAAGCCCGCCTCACAGGCGGCTCTCAGTGGGATGCAACTCACCCTTGGTGCGACTCGACCGGCACCTCACGGCGCTTCGCACGTTGTGCAAGCAATGGCTGCCTGGTCTCTGAAAGCTCGACGTGCTTCGTCCCGGCATCGTAGGGGCGCGAGGCTCTATGGCCATACGAACGGCCATGCATGACATTAGTACACCCTATTTGCATACCCATCGGTGATATTACATACCTGGTACCTGGTACCCGTAGTACATACCCTCGGATCGAGATACCGGTACGATACCCGCGCAGTCGGTTAAGTTTTTAGTGCATCTCTAAATACCTAGGTACCCTACGCGTGTTTTCCCGGGTTTCTACCCGCGGGTAGAACCTGCCAACGGCTGTGTGTTACCCATGCTTTGGCCCCCCAATGCCATACCCGTCGGTGATATTCCATACTCTGGGCTCGAGATACGGTACCGAAGTATCTGGTATATGTTTTCATGCTGCCGAGTCTCAGCATGGCGGTTTCGTTTTGCACTTTCTTGTTACTTGCATACACTACATGCCGGTACCTGGACGTTTATGTATTGCACATATTTTATATCAAGCTTTATAATATAATACTATCATGCTATCATATACCTGGTACGCATACGTTTATGGCCTACCTTGCGAAGGCCGATTCGCCGATTTCCCGAGTTCGAGCCCATCCCAAGCGGGGCTGTTTTTTCCCCCCGTTTCCTCGCGCTCATTATTGGCTGAATGAACATAGCGCCTATCTATATCCTGTGTACACACAATTCGACGCCAGTGGACGAGGGAAGAAAAATGCTGAACTCTTGCCGCGACAAAAAATCGGGCATGCAGCGTCGTGGGGAGGGGGGGGGGGGGTCTCGCCGCTTATGGTGACTCCGAAATCTGAGTTGCGCAAGGGGGGGGCGGGGGTGTAGAGATTGGAGAAGTAGGTCGAAGAAATTGGATGGAAAACTTTTTTTTTTTTTTTTCCCCCATCCCATTTATTATCCTCGCACTTCCGTCCTTCTCCCTCCCTAGTCGTAACTCAGATCCGGGGTCACAAAGTAGGCTCTTGTCCCTCCTCCCCCACTACGGCTCTTGCCTTGCATTTTTATCGCGAGAAGATTTTAGCATTTTCTTCCCTCGTCAAATCTCGTCGAATTGTGTTTCGTACCCACGCTATAATATGCGCGCTCCACAGCAGTTGTTGTCATTTCGAGAATAAAAATCTCCATACGGAGACTCGAACCCTCGACCTCAAACCTCACAGGCTTCGTGGTTACTTACCTGTTGGACCACCGGGGCGACCGGTGTTTGTAATAGGGTTAGGTGACGGCTGGCGGGCCGCGATGGGCTACGAGTATGATATACCAGGTAGCAGGTAGTAGCCCTAGGGCCGCGACCCGCAAAATCTCGATTTGGCTCTCTTGGGGTCGTGAGTCGTGATGTCATGATGCCGTTGTAATCAACCATGTCATTATTGTATTTTTTTTCTCCATACCTATTCGCAGCTATATATGAACATGTCTATATGCTACCTGTGGTATTGATACTATTAAATAGTAGATAATACCGGTATGGTACATAAAATGTTTGTGTGTTTGTATTATTAGTGTTGCTGCGTTGTTAGAGTATTATGATACGAGCGAATTACGTCGGGTCCGAGCTCGGGGGGTCCCGGAGATTGGAGATTTGAGATGCTGGATGGTATATATACCCTTCCCGCCAGTGCATGCACGCACCCGCACTGCTGATGGATGCATATACACAGCGCGACAGGGTGGAGCTTAGCAGGTACCACTTACTGTACGGTTCGAGCTGAAAAGTAAACGCGACGATAACAAGTAATATTAACAAATACACGCACACTACTGTAAAAAACGTAGTGTGCGAGTGTGCGGTGTGCAATCACATGACCATAGAACTTGTGCCTCTCTAGGACGAAGAATCTGCACGGAAACTATTTTTTGACGGTGCACACAGCAGTCGTGGTCCCGCTATGTATAGGGCCGGTATGCGCCAGCCAACGGTACCAGCACTATAGCGGCAACCGGCACTCCTCCGCACTCCACCCGTACCATATGGTGAATCCCATCTGTGCCAAGCGGTTCCACTCCTCTCTGCTTACTGCATAACAATGTAGTATTTCTGTGTCGTGGGTTTGTGACCATAGAGCTTGTATCTCTCTATAGGAGGAACACTCGCCACGGACACTGGCTCTGTGCTGGGTGTCGGTGTGTAGATATAATAGCAAGAACGGTTTCATGTAAAGCAACACACGCAGAGGGACCACGACTGCACCGTATACTGTAAACATGTGATGTGATAACACACCCCATCAGCTTTTTATCTCTCCCGGAGGAGGGATTCGGCACGGGACACTGGCTGTGCTGCATGTCGAAATGTGTATATAGAAAAAAACGGTTTACTGTGAACGAACACACAGGCACTATAGCGGACAACCTGCCGTACTACTGTAGTCTCAACAGGCACCATAGAGGGACCACGACTGTACCGTACTGGTATTCTGGAATCATGTGATTTGATAGCACCCCCCATCAGCTCTTCATCTCTCTAGGAGGAAGAATCGGCACGGACGCTGGCCGTGCTGGATGTCGACGTGCATATAGAAAAATAACGGTTTAATGTAAAGCAACACACACAGGCGCTATAGCGGGCAACCTGCCCTAGTCTCAACAGGCACCATAGAGGGACCACGACTGTACCTTACCAGGTGTACTGCAATCAATTGATTTGATAGCACACCCCATCAGCTCTTTATCTCTCTAGGAGGAAGAATAGGCACCGACACTGGCTGTGCTGGATGTCGAAATGTGTATATAGAAGAAAAAAAAAACGGTTTACTGTGAACGAACACACAGGCACTACGTATAGAGGGACCACGACTTCTGTACCTTACCAGGTGTACTGCAATCAATTGATTTGATAGCACACCCCATCAGCTCGTCATCTCTCTAGGAGGAAGAATCGGCACGGACACTGGCCGTGCTGGATGTCGACGTGCATATAGAAAAAAAAAAACGGTTCAATGTATAGCAACGCACACAGGCACACTAGCGGGCAACCTGCCCTACAGCAGTAGTATCAACAGGCACCATAGAGGGACCTCGACTGTACCTTACCAGGTGTACTTTCATGTAATTTGATAACACACCCCATCAGAGTGAGTGTCTTGATCCCTTAACCCATTCAGAACTGAAAAAAAAAATACACACTAATTCCAAGTATTTTGTACCCATATACGTGGGACCAGTTCTTGAGGCGTTAAGGACTGGACTCCCGCTTCGGAGAAAAATTACTTGAAATTAGACTGAGACATTTTTTTTTTCTGTGCAGTTAGTGCAGTTCTGAAAGGTTGAGCGGAATTTCTCGACCACAAGAAGAGTGCAAAGGCTAACCACCAATGAGCGATGTGTCCACGGTTCATGGTAAAAAAAGTGACACAAGGATGCGGCGGATATGAGTAAAACAGCGCCAGGCATCCGTTGTGGGTGGTGTCCAAGGGAATGGGAGGGGAAGGGGGCGTACTAATTTGTTGCTTGCCCACGCACCCCTTTCGAGGGGTGGTGTACTTCATTTTCATGCATGGCCGTAGTCGTATGACCATAGAATAAAGGTCTCGACGAGATATTTCCAAAGCCGCCGTTATTTTTCGCGCGTGTTTTTTTCTTGTTTTTACGGAGAAAATCTGTTCTGAACTTCTCCTGCCCAGGGGGTGTGTTATTTTATCACCCGGGTGATAAGGCATACCACTCTGGGCGGAAATATAAGGCCCGTCTTGTCTTTATATTAATGTCTGAACGGTCCTTATATTTTCGGTCAGAGTGGTACAAGGGGTATACCGGGTATATATTAATATTGATAGTTTGCACCGCCGACGGTGGAAGTCTAACAGAATACTCGTTTACGAGCTGTACGAGTAGATCTTGTCGCCAAAAGCATACCAGGTATGTACAAGCTTTAGAAAGTATCGATGTCTTGTCTATACCAGGTATACGAGTACGAATATATATATATATCATCGAGGGCATATTTTTGGCTTTGTTACTCGCACGAGAGACGCAGCAGACGAAGGCCTCGTATTTTGTGTATGTTTTGTTTTCTGATATTACCCCGTTTAAGCACGTTTAGCCCTTAAGGTGGGTCTGCAGACCCGTTCTGGAGCTAAAACACTTGAAATTAGAGTATGGTTTAGGTTTCCGTATATACAATGCGGTACTAAAAGGGTTAAGATGATAATTATGACTTATATACCTGGTACCATTTCGCCGACCGCACCGCCCCACCCCGAATTTTCCCGGAATGTTCCGTCTCTCGGTGGCAGGTACTCCAAAAGGACGAGCTGTGGTCATGGGGGAAGCTGGAAAAATCTGGGGAGGAAGGCTGGTGAGATGAGATATGAGGATACATATTAACAAATCGTCCGGTAACATCTTGGATCAATGTACGGGCGTAGAACCCTAACCCCAAACCCTACCACACTATTAGTGAACTGGAAAATTCCAGAAATATCCTGCCGGACGAAATGCTAATACTACAGTGAGATATCCAGCTTTATTCAGACACGGTAGTTTTTGGTTTGCGGGTTTTCCGTGTAACATTTGTCGTGTTTGGTTGGTTGGTTGTCATAAGACACAGGAAATATACTATTTCCCAGGCTTTTTGTTTTGTTTGTTGTGCCCAGTAAGTTCGGCAGTTCGCTAATCTCTACATTTTCTTTGTTTCTCGAAAGCACGCGCGAACTTCCTACCACACAGCTTGTAAAATTGAGCACCAACTATATGCTACATTGTGGGTGGACTTAACAAATACCGTATTACTTAAATGGAGTATATACATACATAACATGCGCCCGACGCATCACGTAGCCCCCAAAGTTGAGTATCAACCGCTCAGTCGGCCGACCTCACAGCTGACGTATTTGTAACAATTTCCTACTAAAGGTGCTGCTGCTGCTGCTGCTGCTGCTGCTGCTGCTGCTGCTGCTGCTGCTGCTGCTCCCATGACACAAGCCGCATCGCTAAACCTCAGTCCCTTCTGGAGTTGGTTGACGATCGTCGTGCTGTATGTGCTGTACACTGCACCTGCTGGACGTTGTATGCGCTGTATGCTGGTGTGCTGTATATGTTGTGTGGTGTACGTGATGTTTGCGCTGTATGTATGCCACATCTGGTGAATACTGTATGTGCTGTATGCGCTGTGTGCCGTATACGCTGTATGTTGTGTATGCTGAATGTGCCGTTATCTGCATGTGCGATATGCGCTGTTATCTATTTTGTGTTGTATATGTCGTATGCGCACAGGTTTCCTCACAACTACGTGCAGGCGTCTTTCCAGCCGCTACCCGGGATGCACGAGCTCAAGCAGAGAATCCTCATCAAGAAGGTACGATCGAGTCATTTACGGTTCGGGTTCTTGTGGGTTTTCAGCTCTAGATGTTGTCATGAAGGCGGGGGGGGGGCGGGGCGCACTCATTTGTTGATTGCCTTGGTCATTTGACCATTGACCATGCATCCCTTTCGAGACGGAGCACCGTTCCTGATTCCTAATAGAGACACCTCCAACACTTGGGCGCTCGTTTCGTTGTTTCCATATATTACACGGAACTTTTTGGTATTCTTATCTCTTTCCAGTTTCGAGGGCAAGGAAACATCGTGCGTGCCTACTATCGTATCTACGACATCGTCATGTTGGCGTGTTGTGTATTGGTTTTGCTGTTTTTTATATCGGTGATGTGTGGTTCTTTGTGTGCTGACGTTGTTGCTTTTTTGTGTTGGTGTTGCTGATTATTTTTGTGTTGGTGATGGTGTTTTTGTGTGTTGGCGTGGGTGTATCGTGTGTTGGGTAATGGTTTTTGTGTATTGGTGTTACTGCTTTACGCGCTGGTGATATATACGTCGTGTTTTGTTGTGATTTGGCGTTTTGTGTTTAGTGGTTCAGATGGATCTTGTGTGTTGGCGTTGGTTTATCGTGCGTTGGGCAATTGTTTTTTGTGTATTGGTGTTCCTGCTTCACGTGCTGGTGACATATACGTCGTGTTTTTGTTGTGTTGGTGTTTTGTGTTTTGTGGTTCAGATTGATTTTGTGTCTTGGTGATGAGTGTGTTGTGTGTTGGCGTTTTGCGTTTTTTTTTTGTGTTGAAATGGTTTTTGTGTGTCGGTGAGGGTGTTTTGTGCGTTATTGGTGTTGGTGAATTTCGTGTTGTTGATGTTTTTTCCGTGTGGTGTGTGTGTTGTTTTGTTGCGCTGCAAATGAAGCGACCTTTCAGTTGCATGTCGGATGATACGGGGGGGGGGGTGTACTCTTGTCATGGGGGGGGGGATCGTACGATTGTACCAAGACGGGGGTATTGCCGGTATATACCCCCGCATGTTGAAGAGGTGGTAGACGAAAGCCGTTCGACTTCATCTTGCTCGGTTGAGTTCAACAGCAGTCAGCAGCAGCCGAATGATCGTTTCCCGATTCATGTATTTTAGTCTAAATGTATCATAATCCTCTGCTGTACCTGGTATACCTTCACATAGCGTGTAGAGGGGAGCGGAGGGCTCCAGACTATCTGTTTTTGACCGACTTTGATCGCTTTGCGGACCCTTCGGGTTCCACTTTTATTTCAGTATACCTTTTTTGGGTAAGTTAGCCTGTGACCACGGGAATCGACCGTGTCAAGTGTTGGATTAGTACGGACAGATGGAGGTACTGGATAGAGAGACCGGCACGGTTTTTAATGTGAAGACAACAACAACAACCACAACAACAACAACAACAACAACAACCTGGTACACCATATGGATATAATAGTCTGTTACCAGGTACCATTTTTTTGTTGGTAGTTGCAGCACTCCGCGCAGGATGAGTTCGTCCTTTCTACCAGGTACCAGGTATTGAAGATAATCAAATCACACCAAGCTTGCAAATGTGTTGTATCGTAAGTTTTGAGGATTTTTTTCGATCTCACAACTTTTTTTTTTTTTTTAGCTTACAAATACACTAACAACGTTAGCCTTTCTGAACTGCAAATCTTATTCCACACTAATTCCAAATAGTTTGTCGCCCAAAAGGGGTTAGGAGCGCAGAGAGGAAATAACACGACCATTGTATAATACCTGGTAGTTTTTATCGTATTCCTGGTATCCATACACATCAGGAATCTATCTATCTATCTACCTATATATAAGTCTCTGCCCCGAAGAAGTAGATCATGATCTGGTCTGTCCGTCGTGCGTGCGATCGTTTCCGCTGCCTTAGGTCGGTTACCGGCTCTTTTGTTTTTTTCCTGGGGAGCATAGTAAATAGGACCTACGGCACACCCAAAAAGCTATATATTTACCTCTTTTTAGTAACAATATTTGGTCCTATTTACTATTGTCCTCCGTAATAGTATATAACCAGAGCCCACGATGGACCCTATAGACCAAGTATCCCTCTCATATTCACACACCTTTTGTTTTTGGTTGTGATTGGTCTGTCAGGCGAGGGAGGAGGCCATCGCGAACGGAGAGGACCCGGACGCAGCCGAGGCCTTGATCCTCAACGGGGGGGTGCCGCCCGCGGCCGCCGCTGTAGCGCAGCCGGTGCAGCAGCCGGTGCAGCAGCAGCAGCCGCCACCGCCGCCCCAGCCGCAGTCTACGGGGCTGGAAGGAGGGGGGACGGGGCTGGGCATCGAGGCAGATGTACGTGACCGAGCTTACCGGTACCGGTACCCCTTTTGACTATGATAGTTGTACAAAGGCTTATTGGAAGTGTGGTTTCTAAGGCATCACATAGTTTGTAATGGAATCCCGTAGAGCGTACGTAACACTCATGCATGTCTCGGACAGATCATCGATGCCCATTTCATGATTGCCTTGCGAGCCTTGCGAGCCTTGCAAGCCTTGCGAGCCTTGCCTTGCCTTGCCTTGCCTTGCCTTGCCTTGCCTTGCCTTGCCTTGCCTTGCCTTGCCTTGCCTTGCCTTGCCTTGCCTCGCTTGCCTCGCTTGCCTCGCTTGCCTTGCCTTGCCTTGCCTTGTTGATGATCGCTGCAAATGCTTGCTGATGATGCTTGCTGATGCTGCTTGCTGATGATGCTTACTGTTAATGCTTCTTGCTGTTCTACTGTCGATGCACGCTGCTGCCAGGGGTGGGATTGGGGAGCAATGGGGATGGGCATGGGCATGGCGCCCGCGCCCGCACCGATGCCGGAGCCGCCACAGGCTCAAGGCAATGGGGTGAGAACAAGCCCTGCCCGTACCTACTGTAGTCCTTACTCGCATGATACACCCGATGCTACATGGTACATACCATTTATACTCACGAGTGTGAATTAATCAGAGTAGTACCGGTATACCGGGGGTTGTATTTGGTATTTGTGTGGTATGTCTACAGTATAAAGTATTATACCAGGTACCTACTATTCATATATATATCAGGTATATAGCAGTTACTACAGTATGCATATCTTGCCTGCTTGAGGAAGTTGAAGGCGTGGTTTTGTTGGTGTTGGTGTTGCTGTTGCTGTTGCTGTTGCTGTCGCCGTAGCTGTGCCTGTGGCTAAGGCTTCGGTTGCTGTCGCCGCTGCTGTCGCTGCTACGGACTTCAGTTCGTGTACCGCCGGTAACTGCTGGGCTGTGCCACCGTTGTGTAGTAGTAGTAGTAGTAGCAGTAGCAGTAGCAGTAGCAGTAGCAGTAGCAGTAGTAGTATTGATGGTGACGACAAAACACACAGGCAGCTACGTAGACTTTGAACCTAAGTTTTACGTAATGACAAAAGAAGACGTGTGTGCTTGCTGCGCCGTTCCATGTGAGGGTGAACAGCTGCAGTATCAGAGTAAATAGTAGTACGTCTCGCACGGTAGATTGACCCCCCCCCCCCCCCAATATATAGAAAACTCGTCATGAGCGCCCAATTATTGGAGGTGTCTCTAATAGGAGAGGAACGGTCTCCGTCTCGAAAGGGATGCGTAGTCAATGGTCAAAGACTAAGGCAAGCAACGAAT
Organism: Saccharina japonica; assembly: GCA_008828725.1. NCBI lineage: Eukaryota > Phaeophyceae > Laminariales > Laminariaceae > Saccharina > Saccharina japonica. Next base: position 320,566 of record MEHQ01003250.1, read on the forward strand.
TAGTACACGCACCCCCCCCCACCAGTCTGCCTGTGGTCGGTACAACCCGACAGTGCTCCGTCCCGGCATTGAGGGATGCGAGGGTCTATGGTCATACGACTACGGCCATGCATGAAACCATGAAGTACACCCCCCCCTCCCTCTCCCTTACCTATCTCTCACCCCTCCCACCCACCTTCCGTTGTTTTGTTGAAACCCTTATTTTTGGTTGGTTTTCGTTCCACCCACCAACCCTCCCCCTCTCCGTTTCCACCCCCTCTCCCCCTCCCTCTTTTCCTTCCCCGCCGCCCGCTTTTCCTGCACCCCTTTGGCATATGTGTTGGTTTTCGTATGTAGATGAACAATGGGCTAGGGTGGGGTAACCAAGAAGGTGGTGACCCTGACATGTTCGGAATGTGGATGGACGAAATCGGCGATGAGCGGTCCAGCGATCAGGACGATGTGAGTACACTATTAATACATGACAGTAGGCAGAGGCCCCTTTTAAGGTACCCTATGTATAATAAATAGTGCGTTCGGGGTTGGAGGTCCCTTCTATACGGTACCCTAGTCCCTTATCAGAGTTGGTACCGGCCCCTTGTACGTATTCAATAGTGGGCTAAAACGGTGCGCAGAAATTTGAGGTCCCTTATATACCGCTTTCCCTTATCGCGAGTCGGTCCCTTAATAAGGGGATACCTGCTGACGTGTGCTACGATAAGAGGTGCACCATGTTTTCGCCTCATAAGGGTGGTCACTTAACCCTTTTAGTACTCCAAGTGCACATACCCATATATTTGGCTTTCATCCCAAGTAATGTGTCCCCATAATGGGACAGCAGTCCTAAAAGGGTTAAGGAAGCTCTATGCCATCACCCAAAAACTGATTTTAGAGGAAAATAAAAGTGCTACATACTATATACTATATTTTAAAAAAGTTAAAAAAAAAACAACAGCTGTGAGCTCGAGGATTTCGTCGAAGCTATAGTATATATACTATATATACTATATACCCGATGCACAATCCCATGGCCCCAAGTAGAAAACGGAAAATGTTGCAATAAAATACTGAAATTTTCGTCGATTTTGGTTTGGGTTAAGCAGACCCGGTCATTCAAAAAACCGTTTCAGCCGATAAGTGCTACTCGTGCATACCTCCATCGCAGCACGCGCCTACTGTACTACTCTTCTTCCTATTGGTTGGATTGATTCGCCTAGGGTTAACACGCCGTGCTGTCGTATTATGATTATGCGTTTGCACTAATAATACTACGGGGGAGCACAGTAAATAAGGGACCCCAATGGTACACACAAAAAAAAAACTATACGTATCGTATTTACCTATTTTTAACTAACAATATTTGGTCCTGTTTACTATGGGTCCTCCGTGATAGCTCTCATCTCCCTGAAACTGAGCTGTATACCTTGTCGCCTGACGGTCCCGCTTCCTGTTGCGCGCGGCTTTAACGCGAACGTTCCGTTGTCTCGTATCTGTATCTCTGCTGCTGGGTCTGCGGGTGTGGTTGCTCAGACCGATAGCGTAGTATCGGTCTCGAGCTCGGACCTGGAACGGCGGAGGAGGGAGCGCAAGAACATCGCCAGGGAGCTGCTCGAAACCGAGGACAAGTGAGATCGGTGCACCTGTATGTAGACTCTGTAGACTACTCAATTATTTCATTATTTCCGTAAAAGAGCGTTGAGTTCGCGCACGGGTGCTATCATCGTTTGTTTTCAGCGTTTTCTCGTTTTTTTTTCGACATCGGTAAAAGGGTGCTAATGATAATAAAAGTCGAACATTCTATTTTTGGAGGGCTCTCTCTCTCGACTAGCATATTTCCGCTGAAAACCGACCGCCACCCCTTTCCGAAAACGCCTTGTTTGGTACTGGCAAAACCTTCCCGTTCTGGGAAAATCGAGTTGCTGAAAACCGACCGCCACCACTTTCCGAAAACGCCTTGTTCGGTGTTGGCAACCTTCCCCCGTTCTAGAAAAATCGAGTCGCTGAAAACCGACCGCACCCCGTTCCGAAAACACCTTGGTTGTTCGGTGTTGGCAAAACCTTCCCCCGTTCCTAGAAAAAATCGAGTCGCTGAAAACTGACCGCCACCCCTTTCCGAAAACGCCGTGTTCGGTATTGACAACCTTCCCCGTTCTAGAAAAATCCAGTCGCTGAAAACCGACCGCCACCCCTTTCCGTTCTGGAAAAATCGAGTGTTGAGAAGCGATCGCCACCCCTTTCCGAAAACGCCTTGTTCGGTATTGGCAAAACCTTTCCGTTCTGGAAAAATCGAGTGTTGAGAAGCGATCGCCACCCCTTTCCGAAAACGCCTTGTTCGGTGTTGGCAAAACCTTCCCGTTCTGGAAAAATCGAGTGTTGAGAAACGATCGTCACCCCTGTGCGAATTCAACGCGCTTTGCGATAACGTAGCTATGTGCTATTGTATTACTATTGTTATTAACTATTCCTACTCGGGACGGCTGGACGGAAATGTAAGGAATGGTTGGGACCTTCGGGTTTCCAAGTTATATAGATCCGTAAATTTTGTCCACAGTGGTGATGGTATTGAGATAGTATCCCGTATACCAACCGAGGACGGGCGAGAGTCGGACGGTTTTTTTTAACAGACGACAAAAACTCTCGATCCCTCTCCGATGGCAAAAAGTAGAACTTTTTGAAGGTTTGGACGAAGACCATAGGACGCCGCAGGCAACCTTTCGCCCCCTAGACTACGGATCGCAATGATAGCTTCGAGGCCGTGATGTAGACTATGTTCACTGGCCTTGCCCGGTACTAAGTTGGTCAGCGGTGGGTTGAGTCCATGCGGAGATCGAAGGTCAATCGTCGCATGACTGTCGTGTGAGTGGGGCGGTTGTTGTGCGCGCTGTGGGCTGTTGTGTGCGGGGTGATTTCGCCCATCTCGGAGATATGATTGGTAGATGGCTACCGTGGCTCCCGTTGTTACAGCGATTTGATTGGTAGATAGCTGGCGTTTTCTGTCCCGTGCGATTTTACACTTGCCGAAACTGTCGTTTTTTTTAGCTCGTTCCGTTCCCTTTCAAACCGTCATTTTCGGGGGTGTTCTTCGGACAGTCAATCAATCCTGCGCGTCGTTACCTTTCGCTTTGGAACCGTCGATTTTTTTTACTTGTTGCCGTTCGCTTTGAAACCGTCGCTTCTGGACTCAAGTTCCTTTTTTTTTCTTGTCGCACTATGAATATTACTACTTTACAGGTACGTGCGGATGCTGGAAGCCCTCCTGGCGACCATCATCCGACCTTGCCTCGGCCAGGGGTCGAACAAGACGCCTCCCCTCCTCAAGGACGACGCCAACGAGCTGTTCGGAACTCTGAGGGCAGAGGAAATTTTGGCGATCAACACAGCGTTTCGCGAACAGCTCAGGGTAAGCCTTATTCATGTACTTCGTATTAGCCTTTTGTGGATACCAGGTCCCCTTCCCCTAGATGGTACCGCCTCATTACACACAAGTTCAAGGTCACCCAAGAGGGTCTGGCACTCCGCTACGTGAAGACCCGAGACACCAACCCACCTCGGTGTGTCCTCCACACCAAACCCACACGTACACGAGAGAACCTGCCAGGGGCTCCGCCCCACTTTGGCGTCGTCGATTTGGCCTCTTTAATCGGACAGATGGCGATGACGATGATGATGATGATGATGGTGATGATGATGGTGATGACGATGATGATGACGATGATGGTGATGATGATGATGGTAGTGGTGATGAATATCGAGTACCCCCCCCCCCTCTTTATCTGTATACCGACCCCGGCCATCCACTGCTGTATGCTCTATGTCCCTTTTTTGCGTTCCTCTGTGGTGACGCACTGCTTGCTCTTTGAAGGGGCGCATGGCCACGCTGTCGGACGAGACGTGCTTCGGAGACCTCTTCAAGCGCTTCGCGCCGTTCCTCAAGATGTACGTGGAGTACTGCACCCAGCACGAGAACACGGCGAGCAGGGTTAGCCTTATCGCCGCCAAGAATGACAAGTTCGGCAACCTGCTGCACGTGAGTTGGCTCGGCTTCGCTTAGTAGGTCTGGTTAGGTCAGGTTGGGTTATAGGTTGGTTATACCAAGTGTTAGTTATTACGGAGGACCTAGAGTAAATACCCTGGTAGGACCAAATGGTGTGAGTAACAATAGGGAAATACCCAGGTTTTTGTGTGTCCCGTAGGTTCTATTTACTAGTATTTACTATGGCCCCCCGTGATAATTGGTTGTCAGGTTAGGTTGGGCTAGGTTGAGTTGGGTTGGGTAGGGTAGGGTTGGGTAGGGTTGGGTTGGGTTGGGTTGGGCTGACATGGGTGGGCTTAGGTTAGGTTAGGTTGTCAGGTCAGGTTAGGTTCGGCTACGTTGTAATTGGCTTGCCTTGGCTTGGATTGAGTTTTTTTGTTTTGGGTGCAGTCCCTCTGTTTGGCTTGGCTCTGCTTTGCTTTGCTTTGTTCTGCTCTGAGAAGCCTCTTTGTAGTGCCTGTAGCTGGTAAAGAGGCGTTATGCCCTGTGGTTACGACCGTTCGTCGCTTTCGACTCTTTTGGCCACCGCCGTAAACAGGGCTTGCCGGTGGCTTGTTGTTGTTGTTCGCTCACAGGCAGAGTGCAAGCAACGATTTCTCGCTTGGCGCTGATCAGGCGATGGTTGGTTTATGCAAACTACGTGCCAGTGCACGCTATTTTTTGTATCGGTGGTCATGGAGGAGTTGTAGTTTCGATGTCGTGTTGCGGTTGTTGATGTCGCTGTTGCTGTTGTTGTTTTTGTGGCTGTTGCCGTACTTTCATTATCATATCGCTAGTGCTGTTTCTCGCTGATAACATAAGAGGCACTGCATGGTACTCCGTGTACTACTGCTGTATTGATGTATTCATCGCTTCCGTACGGCCCCTTTAATGATGGTGTTCAGCGAGCAAGATCGGACCCCCGTTGCCAAGACCACGATGCGCAGAGCTTGCTCATCATGCCCATCCAACGGATACCGAGGTACGTACGGTAATCATGTGCCTTTTTTTTCTTGGATTCACGAACCAGTTACTTTTTTTTGTCGATCGAGCGTAGTATCCTCCGTTTTATTCATTCGTTGATGTATTGACTGTTTTATGGACCGTTTTATCTGGAACCACCAACGACCCTATCCTCTTGACGACCGGTCCACTGGCAGATCGTTTCAGCTAACGAATGTTTAATCTCGACCGATCGTTTCATCTAACGACCGTTTCATCGACCAACCGATTCATCCATCGACTGTTTCATCTATCGACCGTTTCATCTAGCGACGGTTTCACCGACCAACCGTTTCATCGACCAATCGTTTCATCGACCAACCGTTTCACCTAACAACCGTTTCATCAACCAACAGTTTCATCTTCCGACCATTTCAAGTATCGACTGTTTCACCGACCGACCGTTTCATCGAACGACCGTTTCACGGGCCGACCGTTTTCATCGACCAACCATTCAATTTAATGACTGATTATTGTCTGCGCGGCGGAATTCGGTTATGTACGGAGCAGGTACAAGCTCCTCCTGGAGGGTATGCTGAAGAACACGGACGCGGATCACCCCGACCGTCCCCTCCTACAGCACGCCATCGAGCAGATCTCGGACGTGGCGAGCTTCATCAACGACAGCATCAAGAGGAGGGAGAACCAGGCCAGGATTTGGGGTACGTGCCTTGCCTTGCCTTGCCCCGCCTTGCCTTGCCTTGCCTTGCCTTGCCTTGCCTTGCCTTGCCTTGCCTTGCCTTGCCTTGCCTTGCCNCCCTTTTTCCTCCCCCCCTCCCTCCTCTGTGCCCCCTTCCTGGCGATGTGTAGATCTGCAAGCGATGTTGTCGGAGCCCGTCGACCTGGCCAAGCCGACTCGGATATTCGTGCGATCGGGAGTCCTCACAAAGCTCGGCCGCAGGTACGTACATAGAGTATTCAGTTTTTTGTATATGTTTGCACACTACAGTCACTACGGGCAGACCATGATGTATTACGGGAGCATGGTAGCAAATACCACCCACGGTACGCACAAAAACATACCAGGGTTTGTATTTACTGTACCTATTTTTACTAACAACAATTGGTATGGCCCAATCATCTATCTATCTATCTATCTATCTACCTATTGTAGATGCTCTGGGTCCTCTTTTTTCCATTATGAGATGTTGTGCGTGTCTTTTAAGCTGTCACTCTGGACTATGCGCATGGTTGGTATATACGTTGGTCCACTACGAGTTTATCATGCAATGATCTAAACCTTGCTAAAACCCTCTTGGGCCTTCTGATTTCAGATGCACAAATTGACGGTTACAGATGCGAAAATTGACGGTTACAGTAGTAACGGCCACTGCGTGATTGGGGGGTGATATGATACAGTGGTTGCTGTCCCGAGTTACAATGGTTGATGCAATGCAAGGAGTCGGACACACGGCACAACCGCAACATCATCCTACCCCTACTGCTGCTGAGCACTCACGCTGCATAGACTGTAGGCAACACCAAAGTTGTCATGGTTTTGGTCGGTATCCGTTATACCCGTTTTATTCCTTCTGTCCGTTACATCCCCTATATATATCCGTTGTATCCCTTGAAAGGGGTCCCTACAAGGGGGTTAATCTGACAATAACGTTTTTTCATTCTGTCCGGTAGGTACCAAGATCGGGAGGATTTTTTCGCTTTGTTCAACGACGGACTGCTGCACGCCAAGCCGGCCACTTTCGGGACGAAGTACGTCTTCAAGCGCATCGATGCTGTGCTGCAGGTGCGTTCATATAGCAATTTTTCGGGGGGGACATGGTAATCAGGACCTAATACGAGTATTGCGTGTAAACATACATAGGAAGACGCATGGTTTTTAGATCATTCGCGGGTTCTGATTTTGTACTATTACACTATTACTATGCCCCCCCCCCCCTNTGCTTCGTCTCGAAAGGGATGCGTGGTCAATGGTCAAATGACTAAGGCAAGCAACAAATGAGTACGCCCCCCCGTGCCTGTAGTGACCCAACGATGCTCCGTCTCGAAAGGGATATCGTGGTCAATGGTCAAATGACTAAGGTAACACATGAGTACGCCCCCCCCCCCCTTAAATATATAATATATATTATATAGTTGGGTTGGCGTCGGTTGGCAACGACGCTGTAAAACATGCCTCTCACTGCGTGAGCTAGACAACCAGGGTCCGTTTTTTTCTTGTTTTTTTTTGGCGGTTCCCAAGGCTGGCGGTCGAGTAGATCATTTGTGCGGGGTCGGGAACCTCAACTCCGCCCAAGGGGAATGATCGTATCACGTAGTGTGTATATGGTAAGGCACCCAGAGGCAGATACATAGTAAACACCCATTGCTGTCTCCGGAAGTGCCACACCAGAATTAAATTATTCATTGGAGGCTGTCGTCCATATGCAAGTCCGCCTCAGAGGCGGTCTTAGCAGATGCAGCTCACCCTCCATGCGACTCGCCCAATACCTCACGGGCTTCGCGCTTGGTGCAAGCAATGTCTGCCTGGTTGGTGAAAACCCAACGTGCTCCGTCCCGGCATTGTAGGGGTGCGAGGGTCTATGGTCATATGACTACGGCCGTGCACGACATGAGTACCCCCCGCGCCCCGCCCCGCCCCCCCGACAAGACCAGCACTAGCAAAACGCAACAGCAAAGACAACAACAGCAATCTACAGCGACAAAGCCAAGCAAGACCCACAGATTGCCAGAGGAAACACGATTTCGACAAAACAAACAAGACCTGTCAGATTTTGTAGACCACTCTAAATCTACATACACACCCCACCCCGTACGTACATAGCACGCGCGATCGACCTACTCGTATCACACGCAGGCTTGCAAACATGACTTCCAAAGGAAATTCCGAGGAAAATTCCCATCTCACAGCTGAGCCGAGGTGTCCTTATATTTAATACTCAAAACAAAATCAGAGCCGAGAAAACAAAACAAAACAAAAACTGTTTCCCTCCCCATAACAAAGCGACCCGTCTCGGAAGGGATGCGTGGTCAATGGTCAAATGACTAAGGCAAGCAACAAATTAGTACGCCCCCCCCCCGAACAAAGCGACCAACGCCCCCTCTACCTATTGCCATCAGTACACCCAATGTGTTTCCTGATTCCTAATCCTAGAGATATACAAATTATGTGGTCACAGACTGTGAAACAGAAAAACAAAACAAAACAAAATAAACGCAAATTAATGGGTAAGGCAAGTGAGATGCTAACGTACCGGGTACGACAACACAATGACACGAGCCGAACCGAAAATTAAGAACAAAAAGACAAATAAAAAATAAAAAAAATCTAAAACGAAACAGAATACCAATGACGCAGGGAGACAGAAGCGCACCGAGAAGAAAACACACACGTGCTCAAGAGAGGTACGAGGTAAATATTTACCACTTCTGTGAATATAAGGAGCACTTAGAGTACTGTAGACGTTCATAAGAAGACTAAAAAACAGTCCTTACATTCATGTCTTAAGAGTGGTACAAACTACGCGTCTTTGCTTGTTACTTTTTTTTGTTATTTTCTTGGTCGTTTGGCGCGTTCTCTCTTGTTTTTGATGGTTTGACATTTTGATTTTTTAATTTTTTCTATGTTGACATTTGATGATATGATATTTCATGTTGATCTTTGATTTCGATGTATGATTTTGATCTTTGTTTTCGATGTTTGATGTTGATGCTTGATGTTGCCGTTTAATGTTGATGTTTGATTTTGATGTATGATGCTGATCTTTGATTTTGATGTTTGATCTTGATGTTCGATGTTGATGTTTGATGTTTGATGTTGAACCAGGTGGAGAACGTGGGGTTTCTGAAGGACAAGCCTAAAGCGCTTCACGCCTTCCGGGTGGTGACGAAGGGGCACATCTACCTCCTCTCGGCCAAGTCCTTGCCACTCAAGAAGGACTGGATGAGGGTAAGTTATCGGTGTATTGATTGATTGATTGGTTAATTGATGGATTGATTTATTGGCTGACTGGTTCATTGACTGATTGATTGAGTAATTTATTGACTGATTGGTTGATTGGCTGTTAATAGTTGATTTGTTGAGCTTGATTGATTGATTGATTGATTGATTGATTGGCTATTAGCAGTTGATTGGTTGAGATTGATTGCTTGGTTGGTTAATCGGTCGTTATATTTATTAAACTGATTGATACTTTCGGGTTGATAGCGATCGACGCGATCGCCTGTGACGGTTTCATTGACTGACTGATTGATTGATTGATTGATTGATTGATTGATTGGTGTGATTTATATAATGGATTGATGTTGATAATCCGATTAAGTGATGTGAATCCACCGATTGAAGGGTGTGACTGGCGTCATTGCACGATCCCCGATACTCTACAAAACCCTGGGTTGTATTCGTCCCGCTTGTGCGGTTAGATACTGTGTGTAATGTGTTTTGTTTTGCTGTCCTGCGGCAGGTATTGGAACTGGCCGTTCGAGGGGGTAAGCGAGAGACGATCCACAAGGGGCCTCTGAGGGTCCTTCGCGTGGGAAAGGAGGCGGGAGTGCGGCTGGAGTACTTCTACATTTTTAACGATGTGGTGAGTAATGGTGACTGCGGCGGTAGCAGGAAGCGGGACCGGAAACGGAAAATATGGAAACGGGAACGAAAACGGAAACAGATCGAAAACGAAAATATAGGCAGAAACGAAGACGGAAACGGAGACGGAAACATAACCGAAAATGGAACCGAAAACGGATTCGAAAACGGAAACGAAAACGGAAACGGAACTTGAAACGGGAACAGTATCAGAACTGAACCCCAAAACGGAATCGGAAACGAACCCGAACACGAGAACGAAAGCGGAAACAGTAGCGGCAACGAAACCGAAACCGGAAACAGTAACTGAAACGGAAGCTGAAACAGAAGCATGAAGTATTGCTATTGCCGTTGTCGACACAAATATCAAGTTCACCTCCATCCTCAAGCTCAATTCCATCCTCAAGCTCAATTCCATCCTCAAGCTCAATTCCGGTCTCAGTCTTTGCCTCAAATCTCAAGTCTTGTGTCAGTCTCAGTCTCAAACTTCGTCTCAGTCTCAATCTTCGCGTCAGGCTCAATCTCAATCTCAGCCTCGTCCTTAATTTCAATATCATTTTGAATCTCAATTTGAATCTTTTTTTAATTATTGATCCCAGTTTTAATCTCAGTTTCAATCTCAAAATCGTTTCAACCCCAATAAACTCTCTAATTATTGTCAGTTTCAACCGTCTCAATGTCAATGTCAATCTCAATCTTAAATATCAATCATTCCCAATCTCAATATCAATATCTGTTTCAATCATCTCAATTTTCAACGTCAATTTAAAATGCCAATCCCAAGCTCAATCTTGAATGTCAAACCCAATTTCAATCTCAATATCTGTGCCAATCGTCTGATTTTCAATATCATTCTCAAATGTCGATCTCAGTCTCATACGTAAGTCATAGTCTCGATCTCAATCTCATTGTCGTTTTCGATTTTTTGGGTGGCAGGTGGTGAGGGGCAAGGCGCTGTGGAGGGGCAAGTTTAAGCACAAGGAGACCATGATTATCACCAGGGTGGATGTGAGTCCCACCCACATAGTGGGAGAATGTGAAATGTACAAGGAGGAACGGGGGGGTGTTAGAAGACAAGATGAGGAAAATAGACGAATGTGACATGGAGAAGTTTGGTACACGACGTAGATAGTAGCGAGAAAACGATTGCTATCTTAGGAGATAGATGGTGGCCACAGGCGGCGAAACAGGAAGGGGATAGGATTAGCAAAGCGTTTCTTTGTACTATTGTGAAACAACGTTATGAGCGCCCGAATGTTGGAGGTTGTCTATATAAGGAGTAGGAACGGTGCTCCGTCTCGAAAGCGATGCGTGGTCAATGGTCAAATGACTAAGGCAAGCAACAAATGAGTACGCCCCCCTCCCCCTGCTGCTGTATCGTCGCCACGGTTGCACGTTGCACCCCCGGGGGATTCACGGTAGTTTTTAGTATTTCTCGTCAAGCGTTGCCTACAATAAGAGCTGTTAAGCCCTTAAGAACCGGTCCCCCGTTTTTGGGGATAAACTACTTGGAATTAGTGTTGGACAAGTTTTTCAGTTCTGAACGGGTTATAAACACGAACCGGGTGACGCGTACTACGATAAAGGTACAGGGTATACCTTTTTTTGGCTGAAATTATTTTGTGAATGACGGGAGCTCCTTAACCCATTCAGAACTGAAAAAAAGTATCCCACAGTAATTCCAAGTGATTTGTCCCCAAAAACGGAGGACCAGTTCTTAACCCTTGAAGGACTGGAGTCCCGTTTTGGGGACAAATTACTTGGAATTAGTGTGGATTGTCCCCAAAACGGGACTGCAGTTCTATAAGGGCCTGAATTAACGAGTATAAAATAAATTCAATTTGGAAAAAATAAAATTCAAATCCGCTTTTCATTGGTCAACACACGCACCAGCACCAAATAATATGCCCCAAGATCCTAATCTTTGATGCTGGTGCGTGTGTTGACCAATGAAAAGTGGATTTGATTTTTTTTTTTCCAAATTGATTTTTTTTCTTGTTCGTTAAAACGGGCCCTAAGGGTTAAGGGCTTAACCCAAATTCGTGGGAATTTGGTTCTTGTGTTGCATTTTTGTTTTCATTTTATAGTTGGGCCGTGGTAATTATCATCTGGTAACAATTTTAGTTGCCTCCAAAACCAGTTTTTGACTTAGTATTAGTGTAGAATTCCTCAAGTGACCACCCTTATAAGGCAAAAACACGGTGCACCTCGACCGTAGCATGGTTCGGGTGTGTATTTGCCATTGTGGCGCCTCTCCGGCAGCGTCGAAAACATGCCAGATAAACCGAGTCCCACTTGAACTCTCGAGGCAGAGCTTTCAGGGCAGATAGACTCCTTATCTGTATGGTCTGTATGATCTGTATGGTCTGTATGATCTGTATGATCTGTATGATCTGTATGATCTGTATGATCTAGCTCATGTCGCCGCGCGTGGGAACCGTATAATCTGCGTGAGCTATTAATAGGACACGTTTCCTTGGTTGGATCTGCACTTCTGTACAGACCATGCCCAGGATATCTACTAGTAGTGGCAGGTTAGGACCTAACAATCTAGAGCGTGATCTGTTCGACGTGCGAAAAAATCGATATTAGACGGAAGCATATATAGCCAACACGTATGCATTTACTGTATGCTACCGGATACCATAGTCTTACCCCAAATACCCCTTCAATGCTGCCCGCCCCCGCGTTGACACGAAAAATCGCATTTAAAATGAGCAGCCGAGCTTTAGCCTCGACGGCCGGATCGAGGCCCTGCTGCCCAAGGAAATTTCCGCAAGGATGGCGCACGAGCAGACCTTCCGCATTTTCCACCGGAACGGGAGCGTGATCGTCATGGCCAAGTCGGAGACGGACAAGGCCCTCTGGCTGTCGTCGTTGGAGCACCAGATGAAGCTCAGGAAGACGACGCAGATCGGAACCGTGGCGTCCAGCAACCGGATCGTACACGAGGTGCGTGCGTGTGTGTGTTTGTTGTATTTACGTTAATAACCCCCCGTTTGGGGCCCCCGAGATGTGATAGCGACCGAAACAATGACAAGTGTTGTTTTCTGGTGTTTTGTGCACCATGTACTCTGCGTGTGTGTTGTCTTGGCATGAAACCCTTAGGGACCCCTTTTAAGGCCTATATGGGATTTTATACCTATTTTAAGGGATGTAAGCTCCCTTGTAAGGGATATGATACCCCTTTTAAGATATATAAGGGATATAGTACTCCTATTAAGGGATGTAAGACTCCTTTTAAGGGATATAAGGGATATAGTATCCCTTTCAAGGGATATAATAACCCTTTTAAGGGCAGTGAGGGATATAAGACCCCCTTTAAGGGATGTAAGGGATATATAATATCCCTTTTAAGGGATATAATATCCCTTCTAAGGGCAATGAGGGATATAAGACCCACATCTTAAAGGACAGACGGAAAAACCCTGAATGCAGGGATATAGAGCAGCCCCCTTTAAGGACAATGAGGGATATAAGACCCCCTTTAAGGACAATGAGGGATATAAGACCCCTTTTAAGGGATATGAGGGAGATAAGCTCCCTTTTGAGGGATATAAGACACTCCTTTTAAGGGGTATAAGGGATATTAGAGATAACGATCAGAACGATGGCAACTGCTGTGGTCTTGGCGACCAAAACGTACCGGATACGAAGACACGAGAAAGCAAGCCGGGCAAGAAAATGAGGGCTACAAAATGAAGTGAAATGTGTGGTGATGCTATGCGTGTGTTCGTGGTATTGATGTGTTTTTGGTTTTGGACTATTAGTAGACTTAGAAGTATGAACGTAGTAGTAGTAGTGATTGTGGTAGGGTAGTGTATTAATAGTGTGAATGAGTATGTAGTCTTCATTCGGCGTCCGTTATGGTACCAGAGGCTGGCATATATATACCCTGTGTGCTGGTTTTGCCACAATGCTAAATAGATGTAGTACAGAACAGTTACGCTGCGTCACGCTGAGTATCGTACCAGTTGCGCTGTAATCATATTACGTGCTGTACCATTAAAGCTGTACTTGCGTATACTGATTGCACACGCTTGGCCGCGAGTATTATTCACATGTACAGCAGTAGCCGCCCCCCCCCAGTATGGTCATACGACTACGGCCGTGCACAACATGAGTACACCCCCCCCCAGTTTGAAGCTGTGTCATCCATATGCAAGCCCGCCTCATAAGCGGTTCTTAGTAGGATGCAGCTCACCCTCCATGCGCCTCGCCGAACACCTCACGGCGCTTGCTTCGCGCTTGGCGCTAGCAATGTCTGCCTGGTCGGTGAAAACCCGACATGCTCCGTCCCGCGGCAGTGTGTAGGGGTGCGAGGGTCTATGGTCATACGGCTACGGCCATGCATGAATATCGAGTACACCCTCCCACACACACACTAGATCGTAGCGAGAAAACGATCGCTATCTTAGGAGATAGATGGTGGTCAAAGGAGGCGAAGCAGGAACGAAACAGGAATAGCAAAAAACTGTATTTGTAATACATGGACACAACGTAATGAGCGCCCAAATGTTGGAGGTGTCTCTATTAGGAGTAGGAACGGTGCTCCGTCTCGAAAGGGATGCGTGGTCAATGGTCAAACGGCTAAGGCGAGCAACAAATGAGTACGCCCCGACTCGCCTAACACCTCACGGCGCTTCGCGCTTGGTGCTAGCAAATGTCTGCCTGGTCGGTGAAAACCCGACATGCTCCGTCCCGGCATTGTGGGGATGCGAGGGTCTATGGTCATACGAGTACGGCCATGCATGAAAATGAAGTACCCCCCCCCCCCCCCCCCCCGCTCCAACCGCCGTCACACCCGGAACATTCCCCGAAAACAGGACAACTTTGCGGGACCTGGAAGATTCTTCCCACGGGCCAAACGCCTCCGGGGCCATTTCTGGGAACTCCTCTTCGGGTTTTTCGCGTCCCGCCTCGCCCTGGCGGGCGCCTCCCCAAGTCGTTGTCTCGGGGCATCGCTCGTCGACGGCAGAGCAGCAGCGACGGGCGTCTGCAGCGGCCACAATGGGTTTGGGGCCGGTTAACGAGCGGTTCATGGTTGGGTGGGGCGTCGGTGGGGGAATGTGACGGGAACCAAGGGCGAAGAGGGTCGAGCAGAGCGTCAAGCGCTGGGTCAGACCGCATGAGGCTAACGGAGGGGACGGTGAGCGCGCGGGGGAGGAGGTAGCGAGGGAGGGGGGGGGGGGTACTCATGTCGTGCACGGCCGTAGTCATATGACCACAGACCCTTGCATCTACTACAATGCCGGGACGGAGCAAGTTGGGTTTTCACCAACCAGGCAGACATTGCTTGCACCAAGCGCGAAGCGCCGTGAGGTATTGGGCGAGTCGCATGGAGGGTGAGCTGCATCATGCTAAGAGCACAGAAGTGGAGGGGGGGGGGGTGTACTCATGTCATGCATGGCCGTAGTCGTATGACAATAGATCCTCGCATCCCTACAATGCCGGCATGGAGCACGTCGGGTTTTCACCGACCAGGAAGGTATTGCTTGCACCAACCGCGAAGCGTCGTGAGGTGTTGGGCGAGTCGCATGGTAGGGAGGAGAGGGGGGGGTACTCATGTCGTGCAWGGCCGTAGTCATATGACCATAGACCCTCGCATCCCTACAATGCCGGGACGGAGCGCGTTGGGTTTTCACCAACCAGGCAGACATTGCTTGCACCAAGCGCGAAGCGCCGTGAGGTATTGGGCGAGTCGCATGGAGGGTGGGCTGCATCCTGCTAAGAACCGCCTCTGAGGCGGACTTGCATATGGACGACAGCTTCAATGAGTTAATTTAATTTCTGGTGTGGCCACTTCCGGAGACAGCAATGGGTGTTACTATGTATCTGCCTCTGGGTGCCTTACCATATACACACTACGTGATACGATCATTCCCTTTGTGCGGGGCAAAGGTTCTCCACCCCGCACAAATTATCTGACAAGACCGCCAGCTTTGGTGACCGCCAAAAAAAAAAAAAAAAAACGGTACCCTGGTTGTCTAGTTCACGCAGTGAGAGGCGTGTTTTACAGCGCCGTTGCCAACCGACGCCAACCCAACCTATAAATATATCATGTTAATAGGGGGGGGGTTAATAGGGTGTGTGTTCATAGGGTGTGTGTTACTAGGTTGTGTGTTACTAGGGGGTGTGTTAATAGGGGGTGTGTTACTAGGGGGTATGTTAATAGGGTGTGTGTTACTAGGGTGTGTGTTACTAGGGTCTGTGTTACTAGGGTGTGTGTTAATAGGGTGTGTGTTAATAGGGTGTGTGTTAATAGGGTGTGTGTTAATAGGGGGTGTGTTAATAGGGGGTGTGTTAATACGGGGGGTGTCGATAGGGTGTGTGTTAATAGGGTGTGTGTTACTGGGGGGTGTGCTACTATTAATATGGGGTGTGTTATCTTGCGTGTTTATATATTAAAAAATTAAAAAAACAACAGCTGTGAGCTCGAGGATTTCGTCGAAGCTCATCTTTGCTAGCT
>MEHQ01000724.1:0-101261 GCA_008828725.1 Saccharina japonica
CTAATTCCAAGTAGGTTTGTCGCCAAAAACGGGAGACCAGTTCTTAAGGGACCCTTTCAGAACTGAAAAACGTATCAAACACTAATTCCAAGTAGTTTGTCCCCAAAAACGGGAGACCAGTTCTTAAGGGGTTGATAGAAACAGAACGGGAGACGAGTTCCATAAATGCCGACAATCCGGCAACATCGATGAACAAACAAAAACTATCCCAGGTACTTACGTACATACTCGTATTACTTGGTAATTGATACGATCTCGTTTGATAGATTGGATGAAGCTAAGCTTTTGATCTGAACAGACAGTGTCGGCAAAAAAAAAAAACACGGGGGGTGCCATGGGGTGGAGAGATGGGAAACATCGAAAGTTCGATGTAACGCAACTAATACATACGAGTATTATACATGTATAATACGTACGAGTACAGCAGCAGTTGAAATTACGAGGCGAAAATTCAGCAACGTTCAAACTCGTGAAGAAAAACGAGTCCAAGCACAGAGTACGTAGTATTCATACCATTGCGTGCCGAAATGTAAGAGGACTGCTGTTCGGGTATTATTAAGAGTAATAACTACTGTATTCATGATATTAATAATATGTCTGTTGATACTAAAACGGTCAAAATATTTCCAGAACGAACGACAAAACTTTCCGCAAATGTAAAATGACGTAAGGACCACTTGGATACAATTGATAACACTATAACGCCCACACGGCGGTCCTTCCCTTTCCAGACAAGAGTGAGTGGGATAACATACCACCCTCTGGTATGATATCTGCCTGATTTGAGTATCAAACGGGGGGTACAATCCCGGTCCAGAGCGGAAACAGTTTTATTCCCAAAACCTAGCGTGCAGGTAACACACCACCCCCCGCACCAGCATGGCTTCGTATAGTCAGCCATTGCTGCCAGGTGAACACAAATGTAAAGGATGGGGTTACTCTTCATATCTTACCCCCGTGGACACAAATATGAAGGCTGGGGTTACTCTTCTTATCTTACCCCCCCCCCCGCCCCACCACCAACTCATTGAAGCTGTCGTCCATATGCAAGTCCGCCTCAGAGGCGGTTCTTAGCAGGATGCAGCTCACCCTCCATGCGACTCGCCCAATACCTCACGGCGTTTCGCGCTTGGTGCAAGCAATGTCTGCCTGGTTGGTGAAAACCCAACGCGCTCCGTCCCGGCATTGTAGGGATGCGAGGGGTCTATTGGATCATACTGACTACGTCCGCTGCACAACATGGTACACCCCCCCCCCCCCCCGCCCCACCACCCACCCGCACGCCATCCCTCGCCGCTCGTGAAAAATATCACCCGCCCCGAGAGAGGCCGCCAATTGCAACAAGCAACAACAACCAACGAAGGAAAACCGAAAACAGGCCCCCCCGTTCCCCCGTCCATATACCAACTCTCGCCGGCATGTAAAATAATACCCGTTTGATTTTCACGTCAAGAGTTTATCTACTGCTGTAAACGGGCATCATATTCCCCAGCCACACTGCTGTTACGGGAGGGACCTACGTATGGTACACACAAAAACCTTCAAGTTTCCCAATTTTTACTACCAATATTTGGTCCCTATTTACTGTGGTCCCCCGTAAAATAGTATATAGTGCTATGTATGATACTGCCATTCTATCTATGTATATTAATATGACACCTTTTAAACACCAAGAAAAGGTTTTGTGATGGCCGCAGCATTTTCGTTTTTCGGCCCCGAATAAATATTCCAAAGTTTCAGAATGGTGGAGAGGTTTTAAGTTAAGGTTGAAACTGGAATTACGAAAAAAAACGAAAAACAAAAAAACGAACTCTTGCACAAGGCAGGGGGTCTGATCGGGTATAATAGGTATACAAGAGCAGTTCTGATCGGGTATAATAGGTATACAAGAAGAGCAGTAAGTACGAGAAAACATAAAGGTTCAAATATACCCAAAGCGAAAAACGACAAAGAAAAAACTTGCAAAGCCTGAATGACCTCTTCCATTTCTGTCTTCCCATGGTTTGTTTTTTTTCTCGCCACAAAGCCCACACTACTGCTGCTGTCTGTACGTTCAAGGCGCCAAACAACCAACTAACCAACCCACCTTACTTACGTAGTTGTTACCAATTTGCCGTTCGTTCACTGCCTATCATAACAGAGTCCACTGCCAATGGGGTGCTGCCGAGAGATGCAACATTTGAAGCAAAACTAACCCCGTTAAAAATTCATTACTGAGGACCACAAGTAGTAAATTTACCTATTTTTAGTAACAATATGTGGTCCTATAGGGGACCTACGGTATACAAAAACATTATACCACTCTGTACCGAAATATAAGCACATTTTAAACATTAATATTCAATCAGAAAGGTGCTTATATTTCGGTACAAAGTGGTATAATGTTTATTGTTTTTTTACCGACAACATTTGGTCCTATTTACTACATATGGTCCTCCGTACTAAACCTTAGTCCGCGTTTTGCAGCAGTGTACCGGTAAAGGCTAAGCTGCCTATCAAGAAGGGGGGTAAGGAAGAATGGTTGCTTGAATATGGCCGGGGACGCCTAAAAAATACAAAAGGGTTGCTTACTTCAAGATCGCCGGGGAAGCCTCAAAATGCAAAAATACAAAACTACACAACTCAAACATGTCTAAAAGTCTTCTCGACACGAAAAAACAACTATTAATAACACTATTTTTTTGCATCAGTATACAACCCAAAAATTATGATCTGCTTGTCTCGTTCTCTACAAGACGAGAAACAAAAAAAAATCGACCCGCGACCAACCTGCTCTTGGCGGAAGACGAAGTTGTTGAACTGCTGCTGCAGCACCTCGTTCGCGTAGTTAATCAAGAACTGCTCGAAGTAATTGTTCGTGAAGATTTCGAATCCTGAGAGGGAAAACGTCAACGAAAAAAAAAGAAGGGGGGGGACGGAGGCGGGGTTCATTCAAAGGTCAAGGTTGAAGATTCCACGAAATATCACTGCCTGCTTCGACCGGTCTCCCGAAGTCGACGCGAAATCATCGCACAGCACCACGCACACTCACAGCAACAATAACAATCGACGACCACGACCACGACAACAACAACAACAACAACAACAAGCACAAGACCAACAACAAGACCAACAAGCACCTCAAACAACGACGCAAACAGCAACAAACAGCAAGACCAACAACAACGACAAGACCAACAACACGTTGTTCTCATCGTGCCCAGACACCCTATCGAACACTCCCAACACAAAATACGACACCATCGAACAAATTCGAGACCAAAAACAAGTAGGCACCGACCCCTCTCTATTACGGGCATAGTAAATAGGACCTACGATTCAGACAAAAACCTATATATAACCCGTTTTTCTCAAACAATATTTGGTCCTGTTTAGGGCCCGTATTAACGAGTATAAAATAAATTCAATTTGGAAAAATAAAAATAAAAATTTGCTTTTCATTGGTCAACACACGCACCAGCACCAATTTTTATGCCCCAAGATCCTAATCTTTGGTGCTGGTGCGTGTGTTGACCAATGAAAAGCGAATTTGAATTTTATTTTTTTCCAGATTGAATTTATTTTATACCACTCGTTAATTTGGTCCTGTTTACTATGCTCCCCCGTGACAACCCTCTCGCCGGAACACTACCACACAACACCACTCTTGCTCACCGAAGATGTCGAGGAGCCCGATGAAGATGCGGTCCTCCGACACCGCCTCGGCCTGCTTCGCCTCGATGCACTCGTTCGTCCGACCCACGACCCACTCGAACATCGCCGCGTACACCGCCTTCGCCAGGGCATCCCTTGCGTGCCTCGACTGCTCCTGCGTCAGGTAGATCGTCACCTGCTCGCACCCACCCACCCACCCACCCACCCACACAGCCACCCAACCGAAGCAGAAAAAAATAACGACGCCCGACCCCAACCCAACCCCGAAAAAAGAAAAAAGAAAACGCAAAGCCGTGTTGCAGTAGGCAAGTCGACGGCCAAAGCCAAAGGGCAACGACCAAAAGCCAAAGGGAAACGACCGAAGCCACAGACAGGGCAACGACCAAAGCCAAATGGCAACGACCAAAGCCACAGGGCAACGACCAAAGCCAAAGGGAAACGACCAAAGCCACAGGGCAACGACCAAAGCCAAACGGCAACGACCAAAGCCACATGTTTTTAACCCGAGTATCACAACGCCGGGTACGTACAGCGGCGGCAGATCGAGGAGCGCACCGGGCCGGGGAGGACAGGGGGGGGAGGGAAGCGAAAACGCGAGATATTCAGAGACAGCTGGGACAGAGCAACGTGCACAGCAGAGACATACTCGTGGATATACCAGATATCGTACACGTGTAAGAGCGCGGCGGCCGAACTTCGCAGGCTCGGCTAAAATGAACAGGTACAACAGTAGTGGTCGACCTCCTCCTCCTCCTTTCCCAAACCGGCAGCACCGGAGCCTCCCCACCCCGCACCCCCATCCTACTGCCGCCGCCCATGTACACCTTAGCGTTTCACTTTAAAATCCCTCACGCCTCCCGACCGAGCCGCGGTGCCCAAAGAAAGTAACACAGGGAAAATGAAAACAATCACCAACCAGCCAGTCGCCCGCCCAAGAAAAAAACAAACTAAACAACCGCGACAGCAGCAACAGCAGCACTAACAACAAAACAAAACTAACACCAACACCACCGCCACCACCACCGCCACCACCACACCACCACCAACACCACCACCAACACAACCCCACAAACGCCCACCTGGTTGCTAATGCCCGCGTTAATCTTGCGGCTGGTCAGGGCCGTCAGAATCCTCTCGGGCGAAACGTCCAGCAGGCGGGCGGCCGCCTCGAGGCGGGGCCGGCTAGGCTCGGACAGGTCCGTCAGCCTCTCCTCGTCCCCAGCGTCCGGGCGCTCGACAAAGTCCACGTCACCGAGGGCAAGTACGGCGGCCACCATGCGGAAGATGTTCGCCTGGGGTTTCCATAAAAATACACATGCCATCGGATGGGGGTGGGGGGGGGGGGGGGGTTAGATTTAGACACCGTACAGGGGGATGTCCTGGGGGGGGGGGGCGTACTCATTTGTTGCTTGCCTTAGTCATTTGACCATTGACCACGCATCCCTTTCGAGACGGAGCACCGTTCCCACTCCTAATAGAGACACCTCCAACACTTGGGCGCTCATTACGTTGTTTCCATATATTACAAAGAAACTTTTTGCTAATCTTATCCCCTTCCTGGGGGGGGGGGGTTGAGGGGATGCTTCACGGAGAGGCAGGCAGGCGCCAAGGCAAGCGAGAGTTAGCTTCCATCCAGAGTGTACGCGAAAAACATGCCTCCAACTAGACTAAAGAAGGCAAAAAAAAGGTGAGGGGAAAGTGTTGTCTTTCGTTGCAGACCCTGCCGTCCCCGCCCTGCTACGTACGATTTCTACTGCACAAGCCACCCCCTGAAACGATCACCCAACCTCACCATCACCGTGGAAACCCTAGCGCCAACAAGCACCAACCCCTAACCCTGCGTCACCGCCACCATGCGCCACGATGGGCACAAACAAGAGGCCCGAATAGAGGCCCAATTCAACCCAAAAAAGAACCCCAAGGTATACTCGCAAGTTTCACCCTCCCCCCCCCCGGTGCTAGCAATGCCTGCCTGGTCTGGTCGGTGAAAACCCGACATGCTCCGCCCCGGCATTGTAGGGATGCGAGGGTCTATGGTCTTACGACTACGGCCATGCATGAAAATGAAGTACACCCCCCCCCGCACATGCAAGGGTCTATGGCCATATGACTACGGCCATACACGACACTGGTTTACACCCCCCCCCCCCCCCCACCCCAAACCCAGTGAATCCCCCCGCTCACCTTCTCGTTCTCCTCGAAACCCATGACGGAAAACGCCTCGATAAGTTCCGCGTACAGGTCCGAGTCAAGCACGCCGTCCCTGCGGTCGTAGCACCCGGACTGTGACGTGAACTGGTGGCCCTCAAGGTCGCCCATCGCCCAGCTCTCCCGCTGCTCCGCGGACGCCCCCGCCGCCAGCATGTAGAAGATGTGGTAGTTGCGCTCCATGGCCGAGTGCTTCACGACCCTGACCTTCTCCAGGAGGAAGGTCTTGATCTGCGCGCCGGTCAGCTTGCCGTAGCCGTCGAAGATGATCTGTGGCGTTACCATTGTGTAGGGTACGAAAAAAAAAAAAAAAAGTCGCCGCGAAGCAAGAAAGAAAAGAAAGCAACAAGAAGAAGAAGAAAGAAAATAAGTAAGGAAGAAAGGAAGAAAGGAAGAAGGCAACCAACAAAAGAAAGAAACGGAACGGGAATGAGAACAAAACGTATCGCAAGCATACCTGGTACAGCACCTGAAATCATCACAAGTGGTGTGTATGCTGTAAAGTCAAGGCAGCAGCAGCAGTAGCAGTGCTCCTTACTACTGTTTGTAGTACCGATACACCGATGGTACTGCTGTCGTGTTTGTCTCACACTCGTACCATATGTACGAGCGCAATGCGTCACCAGGCATACCATAAAGGGCTTTGGTTTCACACAGAGAGGTGCGATCGTTTCTCGGCGCTACTGCTGTAGCTATCTCGACAACGGAGGGGGGGGAAAAAAAGTTGTCATTAAAGTCGAACAAACCTATTTTTCAGAAAGCTCTCGACCAGCAAGTACCTTTCAAAAAAAAAAAAAAAAAACCCCGTCTGTTCGGCATCATTAATAGCGCAACTTCCCGTTGCGGTTCAAAAATCGAGCGCTCAAAAACAAAAAACGACCGCCAACCCCTGTCCAAAACCAAACCTTTCAGAACTGCAAAACTTATCCCACACTAATTTCAAGTAGTTTGTCCCCAAATTCGTGGGACCGGTTCTTAAGGGGTTACGGTGCCGGTTCTTGACCCCTTAAGAACTGGCCTCACGTATTTGGGGACAACTCACTTGAAATTAGAGTGAGATAACTTTTTCAGTTCTGAATGGGTTGAGGGAGGGGTTAAAGTGCCGTTTCTTGAGGGGTTCTACGACGACTATTGTTGGCACTTTTCGCTGTCCGGCGACTCGCCTGGATGTACTTCCCGAAGCGACTGGAGTTGTCGTTGCGGACGGTCCTCGCGTTTCCGAACGCCTCGAGGATGGGGTTCGACTCCAGAACCTGCTGCTCGATCGTGCCCAGCTCGGTCGACCCGGTCTTGCTGCCCAGGATGGCGAGGTACTTCATGATGATCTTGCAAGTCTCGGTCTTCCCCGCACCCGACTCCCCGCTCACGAGGATAGACTGGATGGTTTGGTCCGGGGATGGGAAAGGGGGGGGGAGGGGGGGCGTGTTAGGATGGTACCCCCGGTCGATAAACGACAATTACAAAAAAAATACATCGTAACATAAATTAGGAACAGGAGGAGCAGGAGGAGGGAGAGGAGGGGAGAGAGAGGGAGGGGGGGTTGGTTGGTTGTTAGGAATGGTTTACGTAACCCTTTCACATTTGCGTTAACGTTCTTGGAGACAAATATACTACGAGTACCAAAGATGTCGGGAGACAGGACTTTATACCCTTGACAGACAGCAGATTTGCCTTGACATGCCGTGACTGACACCAAACTATTAGGTTTTAGTGTGTAACACTTCGGCTCTACACCCTTGACAGCGCATGTTTTGCCTTGCTTGACATGTCTCCCGACATCTTAGACGAGTACAGTAGTAGGAATTAGTGTAAGACACATTTGCAGTACTAATATACACGACACTTGGTTAGTTAAATTAGCCCTTACGTCTACGCCACTGAAAACGTATACCATGCGAGCGTGTATCGACTCGATGCTGACCGCGAGTATTGGTGCTAAAGTCGCCGTCGGCCATGAAGAGCAGTTTTAGTTTTTTAGAAACGAAGACCGTATTTACTACCGTTGTAGTACGGTAGGTGGTACCAGGTATATATTTATCACGGTTTTCAGTGCCAACATGTACGGAAACGTAAGGAGCGTTCGGTTATTCACATTCTGTCATCTCCCAAACGATGTTACATTTCCAGACATTCTGGTATCAAACATACCACCAGGTATAGGTGGTACAGCCGTACAGCAGTATCATAGTACGAGCGTATATGTACGTAGCAGTCCTGCTCTACTACTGCTCTGTAACGAAAAACACAAAAACACGCTACGAGTATAGACATCGATTGTTCTGTTTGCACTTCTACATATATACAAGCAGCAGTTCCTCCTCTCGTTTATGCGTGCCTGCTCCGAATCCATGCCTCTTCAACAAACGTACATGTTTGCAGAGCATCTACGTGTAAGTACGTGCTAATAATAGTGTCGTTCGCGTCAAGTACTCCTCTCCGGTAAAAATCGCCAACAAGCAGACAAGCAGTGTCGGTGGCGAGATCTTCGGACTAGAGCACTGGCGTGGTACCGCAACACGCACAACGACCTACGGTGCATTCGTAGTGCAGTTCAGTTGTGCTCGTAACTATTGAGAGAACAAATATGATACCAGTATATGATAGAGCAAGAACATGCACAGCAGCAGCAGCAGCAGTGTTGTACAGCAGCGAGAGAGTCAGTCGTAAAGCTACGAGTACAGCGTCCATCTACGCTAACTTCGTACCAGCCTTATCTTTCTATCTCCATGAACCATGGACCCGTATCGCCGTCAGTCATATCTATATAGGTACGTAAGCGAGCAGAGAGCAGCAAGAGCGGTGCATGAGCTACGTAATGAGCTGCGACTGAGCAAACTACTGCTGTAACGCTACAGCAGCCACAACCAACAATATGATAGCAGCACCACACACCGCGTACCGCCGTATACCAGTCATTTTGTAGTTTCCAAGTTTTTACGCTGAATTTGACGTGCTGTACGAGCATAGTGTATTTGATGTGTGATGTGTGATGTATTTGATGCCAGAACACTTTTATTTATCGAAGTTCTGTGTAAGCTGCAGAACGTATCACATATACAGCAGTAGAGCACAACACGTCAAAGGCAGTCAGGCAATACTCGTACGAGTGTACGGGAAGTAACCGGCGGATAGTCGGCGGCGGCAGCATACCCGAGACCTGAGGGTTCATCAGCAGTCAGGAGTATAGTATTGTTACCAAAAGCATTCTATTTTAGTCTACTGCTGCACTGCTGAGGTACACCATTGACACAAGTCTACGAGAGTCAGAGCTCTTACCCGGAGCCCTCACCTCACGTGACAGAAGCAGCAGTGCGTGGGGCTGCCTGCCTATATACTGCTGCAAGTAGAGACAACAGCAGTCTATAATATACTGGTGTACGCTAACAGCGTTATAGCAGCGCCTTGCATACAACGCAGTGTTCTCTACCAGCAGTCGTACACAATGCACCAGGTATCAGGTATGTCTCATGCTTCTACATCTATTGCGACTATATACCCGCGTACGACGTACTGCTGTCTACGAGTACCTGGTGCTTCACAGCAGCAACAGCAGTACGAGCAAAGCTACGCACGATGTATAGGAATATGAACGGCCGCGCGCTTACATGTTATCTATACTCGAATGCTTGTCGCATGCATGCCCGAACGTGTTTTTATATATACGACGGGCTGCGTTACCGTAGATGTCGGGACGCATATTGCCACCACGACTGTGACGCGGGGTGTAACATTTGTCGACTATCGTCACGATCGATCATGCTTGCAGTCGACACGGCAAGAGACAACGAACGAGCACAAGGAGGAGGAGGAGGAGGAGGAGGAGGAATGCTTTGCACTCTGCCCGTTTGTGTGGGGGGATGGATATTATATAAGCCGAAAAGTGCCCGTTGGATTTTTAGCCAAAACATCCATCTCCTGCAGGGTTCAAATACAAATTCGAAGTCGTACGTACGATCGTCCGAATCAATCGGAGACTCTTCATGAGCACTTCGCAAAGCTACGCAAGGCGGGCACACTACAGGGGGTTTCCCGAGAGGCCGGGGGTCATCTACGACCGAATGGAGTAGGTCTACGTACATGTCGGTATCAAGCACCCAGAGCGGGACGTGGTTCAGGGGGCATCTCGGATCTGTGATCTGGAGATGATTTTTTTAGCGGCAGATTTGTGTGCAAAAATTCCTGGAATGTGGTCGACAAAAAGACTAAAGAAGGCACAAAAATATGTGATAACTTGCCCGTGGGTGAGAAATGTGCGGAACATCCTCTCTCGCTCGCTCCTGGTCGGGTGTCTACGAGTGTACTGCTGTCGAGTAAAAGTTTGAACACGCCACCACGACTGCTCTCTAGAGTTCGGCCTCTCTCTGCGCGAGCGTGTCGCAGCAACGCGCACACGCAGCGGTCAATTGCCAGCTCGCATTCTCGTACCTGGGATCGGTGCTCGTACTCGTTGGAAGGCGCGGTCATGTTCCGGTATGCCTTGTCAGCGATCGCGTAAACGTGCGGGGCCAAAGTCCCGTCGTACTCCGGGTCGTAGTGCCGTCGCTCGCCGTCCTGGCGATAGGCGGCCAAAATCTCGTCCGTGTACAGCTGGACCCTCTTGAAAGGGTTCACCGCTAGCAGGATCGGCCCCACTCCCGTGTAGATCAGGTCCGACTGGTATCGCTGGTTCAGCGAGTAGAGGATCGTGGGCTCGTGGAGGTGGGTGAGGGACGTAAGGTCTTCAACGCCGAGCCCCTCCAGGGTCGATGCCTGGCCCGCCACGTTCCGAAGCTTGACGTCCGCGCACTCGTCTTGCTCATCCGACACGACGAACTCCGCCGTCCCGCCTTCATCCAGCACGACCGTGATACGGGCGGTCTTCTTCCCGGCCTCGGGCACGCGCTTGCTGACCGAGCCCTTTCGCCATAGCTCGGGCCCACCCGCCGCCCAGACCTTGACTCCCTCCTCCATGACTGGAAGTTAGTTTTGGCACGGAGGGTAGTTTGACAAAAAAAAAACGCCGCCGTTCTCGTGTGTTTCGCTGGCTACGGTGTTGCCTCGACAGCAAGCGACCTTCGGATCTCCACGAGCGGTACTGCCTAGCGCGCTCACTGTCCCCGGGGCTCGCAAATCACCCTTGAGTACGGGATGCACAGCCGATCTAGGCTTCACACAGGTCAGCTCGTGATGAATTCCGATAATCCCGTTGGGGCGCGGGAAAACCACACTCTCGGTTTAGAAAATGGAGTTCGTAAAAATGCAATTGCGTTATTTTGGCGGGCGACAAAGTGTGCTTCGTTCTCGGAACACGCTGCTCGGCTGGCTTGGCTTGGCCGTCGTTGGCACGCTGTACTTCGTCGTCGTTGGGCCACACAGTAATTTTTTTCTGCGGCCTAGATGAAAAAAGATCTAGGGCCGTTGCTGGCTCGTGTATCGGTCAACGAGATCGAGACGCAGCACGATGCGGTCGGTCGATTGGTGAAGATTTTGGCTGAAGCAAGAGATACAGACGACGGAGTAGCAGATGCATGCACGGCGCTGTTCGACCTGCTGGCTAGCCCTCGCCTTGCTGTGGTGTCCAAGGCATGTCACGGTGAGCATGGAAGACTGTACCCTGTTACGAATGCTGCCCGACCTTCCGTGTTTCGGCTTTGCCGTCGCTCTCTAATCCAGAGTGCAAGACCTCTATGATACTGCTGTATTTGGTGCCGCTGTCAATATATAAGTTGCTCTCCTCGCTCATCCCTTGCGCGACTCTTTCCCTCCAGCTCGCATCGGTCTTTCCGGCATCAAGCACAGGCGAAGAACTCCCATAGCCCTCGAGCCTGCGACCTGCAGCAGGCGGCACTATATACTCGTAGTTGTTGGCGGCACGGAGAGTCAAATCTACCGATATGTAGACTACGCACGTATGCATTCATGAGTTCATGAAGATGTTCCAGCCCAGCAGAGAAGAGCGAGAGCGAGCAACAACACCACAGAGACTCGAAGAGAGACAACGGCACACCTCTCATAAGCCCCTACTACTGCTGCCAGTACTCGAGCGACGAGGGTGCCATTTCCAACGCTGTCGGATCTGAGGATGCGCGAGATGATGCATGCCGTGCGCAGTCGCTTTTGGCTACGATATACGAGCAAAGAGCTATATATGTGTGTCGTCGATCGGATGTGTTCCTCGTCGTTATTACAATAGTTGATGACATCTTCAAGCCAGGAGTGGCGGGGGACGAACTACCAGTACGAACGATGTCTACGATGTACTGCTCGTACATACGTGAAGCTCGTGTGGTTGTCGCTGTCATGGTTGGTGTTGGTGGTGCTGGTGCTGGTGCTGGGTGCTGGTGATCTCGCATTCGATTCACCGCCAATTGCAACAGTCTACAGGTAGCATCAGCCCCGTGGTCACTAAAAGGCACAAGGAGTCAAGGAGCCTACTGCTGTAGGCAGGCGGCTTTGTTCCAGAATGACAGCCAGCACCCCGACCTGTCGGATTAACACCAAAAATAGACAAATGCTGCGACAAATTCATGACGCATTTAAGCGTGCTTTAAACCACGAGTGTGCGGTGCCTACACAGGCTAAGGCCTAGAGTAACCAGGGACCCTAACCCTAACCCGTACCCAACCCGCGCAGTGCCTTGTACAGAGGTGTAAATCGACAGCACGGGTCGGTCGGTGAGCGAAACAGGGGCGTAGTAGCGGTTACATTTCACGTGTAGCAAAGATGGACACCTGACTTGCTGCCTGCTGGACTGTCGTCGACGAATATAAAAGTAAAAACAACGCCCCTAACTGTCGAGGGCCATTGAATGGCTTGTCTCGCCCTCCTGAGCGCTGCCAGTCTCTCTCGTTTGAGCGTTGCGTGTGCCTCTCCGGGGCCCACTGCTGCTGCTGCTGCTGCTGCTGCTGCTGCTGCTGCTGTTCTGTCAGCATCACGCTTACTACGCTTACGCTTACTTCGCAGACAGATCGGCACATGCCTGTTCTTTGATGAATGCGCTACTGTAGACGCATACCGAGGGAAACGAGAGCGATGTGTACGCAGCAAGCTAAAAAGGCTAACTAAAAGGCCCGTTGTTCGTGCAGAGCAACATGACCACAGTCGACACGACAAGCGACGAGTTGATCGCGGCTGAGCTTTCGGTAGACCCCCCCTCGTGAAACACGAAAAACGATTGCCAGTTTTATTTTCGTTTGTTTTACACCTCCCTGGAGCGATAGTTTTTGTTGCAATACGCAAGCTTCGCCTCTTGCCGGCTTGCACGCTGCTGCTCCTGTTGCATCCATGAAAAGAGCCCGCGCGGTGAGTCCACAGCAGAGTATTGCGTCGCTAACACTGATGCATGGGGCAGTCTGCGCGCTAAAAAGCTAACGTACGGAGTACTACACAACACAACACTACTTTATCCCACGGGTGATGAGATAACCCCCCCCCCCGCCCCTAGTTGAGATTAATTTCCAAGCCGAGTCTCGCCAACCCAGGGGAAGTATACGCAGGAAAAACGACGGGCTTGGAAATATCTCGAACAATATATTTCCATAGATAGATGCATGGCTCGGTTTTCGGGACTCTCCCCGTTGCCGAGATAAACCAGCTTGGAAATCCGTCCGAGGGGGTGTGGTATCTTATCACCGTGGTGTGATACGGTACAACTGTCAGGTACATAAGGCGAGGTGATATCGGCACGCATCTGACGGGACTGTCACGGTTAAGGGTGGGGCGGAGCGGGGCGAGGCCTCGCCTCGCTCCCCTCCCCCCCCCCCTCTTCTCAAACAGGGCGATGAATCCAAACAGTAAACGAACTAAAGTCCAACTCGGTTAGCCCTGGTTTTATTTGTATGAGCTCTTTTAAGTCGTGTTGGTAGCGTCGTTGACATTTGCCGGTGCTTGCGATGTTGACGTTGTGGTCGCCACAGACAAGTACCTTAACCATCCCACACCCTGCCCTGCCTCGTCCCGTCCCATCCCGTCCCCTAACCGTACGGTGCATCTAAAAGCTGTGGAAAGCTGAAGCTCGTCTCGGCCGTCCTGACCTTGCTCGCAAGCGACGTTGATAGTATCGGTGCAGCATCGCGCTGTCGACTTTGTTACCGCTATGATATGAGCATATGTACCGCCAATGTACTCGTACTAGCATGCTGTACGAGCGGAAGGAAGAAGGATGATCTTCTTCCCCGAGAAAATCGGTATTTTCAATACCGTACATGAAATACTTAGGTGTATGTACGTAGCAGAACATTTTTTTTTACGATTTTAGACATCACCAATCGTGAATAGCATCGATCCAGTGGTGATTTTTTATCAAGTCGTATGTACATACTCGTATATTATAAGCTCGTTACATCTGGTGTACACGCATTAGCATCTAAACTATACACTCTTCACGCCGAAACGTTTAAAAAAAATGTGTGTTGTGGGTTGTGGGTTTCCAGCAAGGTATTCCCGCCAATTGCGCCGCCACGCTGATTATCGGAAGACCAAACACGCAAGAGACTACTACTGTATTTAATACTGCTGTACGTACTCGTACAGAAGACGGACCACATGTTGTCTGGTAGATTGAGAACGTCCGCCGCAGTATCAACTAAAATGTAACGCCCGCAAAAAGAGACAAAAGACGCTAGTGATAAGACCGATGCTCCTATATAGAATAGAACGCTGCTGCTGTTTTTAAAAACACGCACACCCCCCGTCTACGATTCTGGCACCATACGAACGTACACCGATCGATTGATGATTGGTGGTGATGTTGTTACCATGATGCATTTTGTTATTTGATCGAAACAAAGCACCTGACCTGAGCACCTTTTTCGATGTGATGACCTGAGCACTGAGCACGAGTAATTCTAGAACGGGTTTACCGGTACCCGATCACCCCCTTACTAGGCCCGCCATCTCGTGATTAAAATAAACAAAATAGACGACAGCAAACATTAAGGCCAATGGGTACCATGGTGCTTCAGTCCGTCCAAAGGGAAAAGGGAAGTCAGTTTTTTGCGACGCATTTCTGACAATAATATCGGGTCCGACCTTAGAAGAGTGCGCTTGTTCCTCTGCACGCAGAGCCCGCTTATTGTCGTGCAACCGAAGGTGTGTGACTGAGTAGCCTCCGACAGAAGGAAGAACATCGCACGGCCTGGAAATTAGCAGTATCTCTCGAAGCACAAGTGAAGGTGGAGGTGGATTCCACATTTTTTTTTCATTGGGGAGTTTACCCTCTCGCGCAGGATGTCGTGACCGTGAAGCTTAAGAGGCGTATTACGTGCGCGCTGGTCCCAAGGTTTTTGTGCTGTGCTGTATGTGTACTCGTACGGATGTCTTGAAACATAGAGCTGCTTGTTCCAGGTTTTCGATCATCCAGGGAGATCGCAAGCAGAGCAGATAAAGCATAACCGAGACAGCTTTTTTCTTTTGCCACCACTACCGTACACTATTCTACACTATTCCCTACTGGTATACGATAATAGTGGTGGGGAGGTTGGAGGAAAGACTTCTCGTATACGTACAAAGTATACGTACGAGTAAATATACAGCAGTATACTGCTGCACGAGGTACGTATATACTAAGTACAAGTAGCACGTACATAAGAAAAATCGACAAAAATCGACGAAAATCGATGAGCAGTGGGAATGAGAGCAATAGGACTGCTAAATGCCGAACCCTGTGCGCAATAAAAACCACGGCAGGCATGCACCGGTATTAAGTATTAATATAGGGAGAACGGTAGACATTAGACACGGGACACCCGACCTGCGATCGTTTTTATCACTCCCGCGAGTAGATCTTATGGCAAGTAGAAACTGACGACCAAAAAATGAAACAAAATGACCCTCCTTTTTTTGGAGGGTCATACATACGAAGCCCACAGGCATGCACCGGTATCAAGTTAGAACGGTAGACATTAGAAACCGGTCACCACGACCTGTCCAGAAGCTCGCGATCGTTTTAATCAACTCCTGCGAGTAGAACTTCTGGGCAAGTAGAAACTGACGACCAAAAAATGGAACAAAAATAATCGGTCATATCATACGTACAAAGCAATAAAATAAAAAAATAAAAAAAGTGATCGATTGGTCTGCTGCTGAACCTTCATGTAGTTTTTTTTTTTTTTTTTTTTTTTGTCCATCCCATTTATTATCTTCGCCCTTCCTTTCTCTCTCCTCCCTAGTCGTAACTCAGATCCGGGGTCACAAAGTAGGCTCCTCTCCCTCCTCCCCCACTACGGTTCTTGCCTTGTATTTTTATCGCGAGAAGACTTCAGCCTTTCCTTCCCTCGTCGACTCGCATCGAATTGTGCCTACCCACGCTACTATTAATTGGCGCTCTCAGCAGTTGATTCCGTTTTTTATTTATTTTTGCAAATAAACTCAAAAGTCCGACCCACGTGAGATTCGAACTCCAGACATCAACGTTCAGAAGCGTTCGAGGTTACCTCTAGACCATCGGGGCGACCGACGTTATGCGTTACTACGACAGCAGTGTTACTACGAGGTATGAACGGAGCAAACCGATCAATATATGGTATCATATGTATGCCTGGTGTGTGCGTGTGTGCCCCTTGAGGCGACGGAACCAGACTTACAGCTTACAGCAGCAGTTTGTCGGAACCAGCATTGAATCACATGGGTGATTGTTGGTGACGCATACTTTCTGAACCCCTTGAGAGCTGCATCCACCTTTTGGAGGGGGGGGGGACTACTTGGAATAAGAGTGGTATCATTTTTACAGTGTGGTAAGAAAATCATGGCATCAGCCGTCGAAGCAAGGGTGACTCTTGATAATCTAATACGAGAACTGCCGAAGGTTTTTCAGATGACACATGTTGAGACCTTGATTGGTGATGAGTAGTTATCGACCCGATTCTGTTGCAAGTCTGATACCTGGTACATTCAGCAGTAAAGTACGTACGAGTATAAATAATGTATTTGGTGATTCGCAACGCTTTTTTTATTATTGACTTGAATACAGGATGTAGGGTACTATTTGACAAAAACAAAAACAGCTAATATACATTCTGGCATTTGTGTACGATGCAAGCACCAAATGCACTTTGGGACGGGTTCTTGTTTCAACTCGCCGAACTCCCACCCAGTGCCAGACCCCTGCTCGCCCACACCCACGAGTAGAGCCCCGTACTAAAGTAGTTGTTACTCTTCCTTCCTTTCTCAACCCCCTTCCCAGCCTCCTCTGCACTTCCAGTGCAATCACTCACTCACTGCAACCTCCCACCAACATGATGACCCTCTTCCCAATCCCCTCTCAATCACGCCAACGATGCATTACCTCTCTACAAACTCCAGATTTCCTTCGTTCAATCTTGCACTTTTGCAAATGCCCTTCTCCGCCAGCCGTGGGTCTTTTCTCGTACTTCCACTTGCGGGAGGGACACACACCCGTACAGTACGGCGCACGTTTGAGGCCCGGTCGGCTTCCGTGGCGCGCTCCCCTGGGCGTCCAAGGCGGCGCTGGAGCTGGCTCTTTTTTTAAGGGATTGCGTGCCGCCTCGCCGAGCCTCGCAGAACCATGGAAAACCCACTTTTTATTCTAGCGTTTTCTCTCTGCTGCTGCTGCTGCTGCTACTGCTGTATCATATACTAGGTGTACCTGCTGTATCACACCGTCCCTCAAACTCTTGAGTTCTCTGCGTTGTGGCAGCCTCGATACGACACCACAGTCGCACATGAAGCTCTCCCCTTTTGTGAGGGTCACAGGCGGTGCTTCTCTCTGTGCGTGTGTGCGTCTGTGTGCTATATTTTCTCAAGTCTCGGGAAATAGGAGCGAGCGAACACATATCTAAAGAGGGGTGCGGTGCGCTTGATTGGTTTCGCCTTGGGAGTCAAATGGATAAGGCACGCAGGGGGGCCAGGGCAATATGCACCCACACTTCCTCGGGATTTCTTAACCAAACAATCGCGCAGCCACGGCAAACAGCAGCAGCAGTGGTACAACAGCACCCGCGCTCCTAAAGTCTGGCCTTTGTGACGGCCAGGGTGCTTTTGCTTTTGAGCTTTTGCGCGTGCGCAGCTACTGCTGTTGTACTAAAAGTGTTCACCAGCAGGAGATAAGAGATGCAAATCATGACCACATTTCTATGCACCAGCTTGAAAGAGCACACAACATCGTGGAACCTCGACCTGCCATATACAGTAGTACGCGACACCAGTTAAGAATCTCTTATTTCTGGCCAGGCTGGAATTCTTATGTAAGGCAGGGTTGTGTCCTACACTATGTTCAGTACGAAACAGGTCATGTTTCTTATTTTCGTTTAAAAATCCGGCATGAAATTCTTAACTGCGGAGTTCTTAAGTGCTGTCGCGTACTGTACTTCTTATTTCTGGCCAGGCTGGAATTCTCATGTAAGGCAGGGTGTGTCTTACACTATGTTCAGTACAAAACAGGTCGTGTTTCTTATTTTCGTTTAAAACCCGGCATGAAATTCTTAACTGCCGAGTTCTTAAGTGCTGTCGCGTACTGTACTCGGAGTAAAAGAGGAACGCCTGATGGTGGTGCTGTTTCCCCCTTTTCAGCCCGCGACACCCCCGAGGATTTAAAGTCAACCACATTTATATCAAAGGGGGTTTAAAGGGAGGGACATAAGAGTTAACCTTTTTAGGACTGCAGTCCCGTTTTGGAGACAAACCACTCTAATTCTAAGTAATTTGTCCCCAAAACGGGACTCCAGTCCTATAAGGGTTAAGAGCCGGGGATACTAGGCGTGTCGGATTCTATTGGCACAGCTGAGTCGACTTTTTTGTTTGGCGATAAAAGCGGAGCCCAGTACCCCGTTACTGAGGATTTTGAAATTGGAATGCGAATTATAAGAGTACCTTCTCGCTGTACGTAGCGTTGCCCCCTGTGCTGTGCATCAATTTTCTTTGTCTAGTTAGGTACGAGATTTCCCTTCGCAGCAGTGGCTTACCTTGGTGCTGAAAAATACAAAAGATATATTTGTAGTACCGCAATACAGGACACCTACTGTAATAAGAAACAGGAAATCTGATCCAGTCTGGGTTTCTTATTTGAGAACGGGTTGNATATAGAACGTCCGAGTGTTCACGTGGTAGGGATTGGAAAAACTAGCACACGTGCCAATCAACGCATTCAACTTCCAAAGCTGGTGCTCTGAACCGAATATCTGTGCAGACAGAAGGGGCATGTACCGAGCGTCTCCCATACAAACTTAACCCCTCCACCATCTCACACTAGTATGTACCTCGAGGTCGATCCTCGGTAAGTTACTCGGCGTTGGTATCAAAGACAAGATAACAGTACTGGTGCCTATGAACCCGAGCACCACCACGTAGAGTAATGATATCCAGAGGTTGTTCAAGACACCGAGAAAAGACACATACATACGCCAGACAGATCGATGTACCCCATTGAACCCAACTGAACCCATTGTCTCTTTGACGTGCAACGGCGTTCAGTCCTGGAAACAGCGCCAGGCTGTGACATGTTTCCCCTCCCACCCTCACTGCCAGCCTCCTTGTCTTCCTCATCGTATTATTTCTCGTCCTCGTCCTATTCGCTCTTTTCGTCGCCACCTTCCTGCTCCTCCTCCGCCTGCTCCTCCTGCTCCTGCTCCTCCTCCTCCTCCTCCTCCTCCTCCCCGCCGTAAGCCATAAGTTCCGCTTCATCCGTGACCGTATTTAACGTGATAAGATCGTATCCAAAACTGCATACGGTTGGTCTATTTCTCCTACCGAAAGGCACCACCCCATTTCAGAAGCCTGTATACAGGTGCGAAGTGGGTGTTTACATTATACAAGGCGGACAAGGATGGCTTGGTGGTAAAGATAAAAGGCTCCTCGCGAAAGACATTCATTCGCAGGGCGACCCGCCGTGTACACTACCGTATCGATTATTGATGAATGGTACTGCTACGGTGTCCAATAGATCGTGGAGTACACAGCAGTCTACAGTCTCTGGCACCTACAAATGCTGTCGAGCTTCCCCCGTGCTGCTTGGGTCTACAGCAGCGGCTGACTAGTAATACTCGTACTATGCTGTACATTAGATACGCAGTCTTATCCCAGCACCTTTTTGTATACTACAACGACGCCACTACCTCTTTTTTTGTTTGCTGTTTTGGTCCGCGTGTGTTTCACATTATTCCCCCTGTAAGTGCAGAACGTCCCCGAAAAACATCGGGGCAGTATATACGTAAGTAAATACAACGAAAAAAAAAACTACATGTAAGATACTCGTATATACACATAATACGTAGCTTCTCAACTGCCGAAAGCGACATAACTTTTTTTTTTTACGAATACCCTGCTGAGCGAGTGCCTATCGACAAGTAAAAACAACTAAAAACTATGAATTGGTTGTTTTAAACCGGACCAACCAACCACAGGCCTCGGGCACCTGCTGGCGAGCGAAAGCAGCGTCGTCGATCTCGCGGAGTCGGTGGACTGGCTGGTGAGAGCCGTCGAGGCGGCCACGGCGCGGCAAGAGGACCAGCGGCAGCGCGGCGGCGGCGAGAGCGGGAGCGGGGGCGGGGGCGGGGGCGGGGGCGCGGGAGGGACGCCGCAGAGCGAGGTGGGGGGCGTGACCCAAGCCCTGACCAGGTGCGTCGTCTCTGCTACCCGGCAACTGGCTAGGCGGGAGGCGAAGGAGCTTGCCGCCGGCAGACTCGTCGGAGAAGAAGGAGGGGAGAGGGGAGGGGGAGGGGGGATCATGGCCACGCTGCTGGCCATGGAGCGCGGCCTGCTGTACCCCGCGCTTTCCCACGAGGCCACCTGTTTTGTCGGCCGGAGGGGCACCGACCCGCGGGAAGTGGTTCGCGTGGTGGGGCCTCTGGCCGCGGCGGTTCTTCTGCAGCCGGAATGTGAGCGCGGGTGGTCTCGAGCTGTTGTTGGACCACGGGAAAAAAAAATGGAAAAAAAAAACTGAAAAGGGCGAGAAAAGCTTGAAATAAAGAAGAAAAAAAACGGGAACTTATGTAGAAATACGGAAAAGAAAAAATCGGATGACGAACGAAATGAAAAGAGTAAAAAATATATATTAAAAAAAGCGAAAACTGCACGAAGCGCAAAAGGGGGGGGGGAGAAGGAAATGTGATAAGTGAAGAGGCCGCTGGAACGGAGGGGGGGGAAGGGAGAGGGGGGCACAGCTCGCGCCAATCGCGATCCTGCGATATGTTTGATTGGCGCCTTGGTGGCCTACCCCTATTCGTCCACCTCACACGTACTCGTTGCTCAGTTTTTCTTTTGGCTGGCTCTTGAGACTATGTAATTCCGCCCCCTCCGCCCTTTTTACCTCTTTTCTATTCTCCTCCTCTTCCTCGTCGCACCGTCTGCACACGTTGTTTCCACACAAGCGTGTCACGCCCCGCCCCCCCCTCCCTCCACACACCCCATAAAACGCCCCGCTGCCCAGACCCCGACCCTGAACCCCGCCCCCCCCCACCCCCGCCCCTCCCCCCCTGGTCATACTACTACGGCACGCATGAAAATGAAGCACCACTCCCCCCTCCTCCCTCCCTCCCTCCCTCCTCCACCCCCTTGAAAAACGCCGCTGCAAACGCGACCCCAACCCCAACCACCGAAACCCCACTGACGCCGACCCTCCTAAAAAACGCGGAGAGGCCCGCTACCTTGCCGCCGTGACGCCCACCCGACACCCCTTGACCCCAACCCCGACCCCGACCCCAAGAAGACGCCAATCTTCGCGGAGGTTTCCTGCTAAAGTTGTCGGCCGCCTCGGCGACGGCGAGCGATGATGTCAAGCTCTGCCTGGTGGTCCTTCAGGCGGAGCTGCTGGGCTTCTGCGCCGTGCACACCGCGGCGCACGCCGACGTCGCGGCCGGGTGGTTCGGTGCTCTGGGGAGCACCGCGCTGTCGCTGGACAGTGACGGGGCCTGGGAGAGGGCGTCTCGCGCCGTTTGCGGGGTCGCTGTTTTTCTCGTCGCGGAGTTTCGAGGTTTGTTTATTTTGTTTTTTGTTTTTTTTTGTTTTTGTTTTTTGTTTTTGTTGATGTGGTGTTGTTGCTGGAGAGAGAGAGAGAGAGAGAGGACCTCTCTTTCGGTCTGTTTTGTTTTTGGGGTGGGCTGGGCTAGGTTAGGTTGGGTTGGGGTGGGGTGTTTTTGGTTGTTGTTGTTGTTGTTGTTGTTGTTTTTTTTTGTCTGTGTTGCTTTGGTTCTGTATGGTTTGGTTTGACTTGGGTTGGTTAGGTTTGTTTTGTCCTGATTTTCTGCTTCGACTTGCAACCATTCTTGTGGCTTCTCCGCACATATACGAACCATGGTGTTCTGCCGACCGCAAATCTTACTATTCGACTGTTCAGTTCCTGCCTGCGACTCCTCGCCATGTTTGTGCGCCCCTACCTTTGCCGCAGGCTCCGATCACCTCTCGCGTTCCCGCGTCTGGACTACTCCGCCCCTGTCGTCGTACCTACCAACCAACAACCCCCCCTCCGCCCCCCCTCTGTCCCTGCGCGCGCGCTGACTCCCTACTTCGCATCGCCTCCTCTCAGAGCGCGGGTTTCCAGTCGCACCGCTGCTAGATTCTCTTCTTCGAACGGTCGCGGCCGACCCCCTTTGCGTCGCGGACGAGGTGGCGTTTCTGGCGATCACGGCGCTGCAAAGCGCGTGCGTGAACGAGCGGGAAACGCTGCTGGAGATTGTCGGGCTCGCGGTGAGTGCCATGCCCCGGTGCGGCGTCAGCGGCACCAGCGGCGCCAACGGCGCCATAGGTGCCCCCTACCATCCCGCGGCGACGATGACAGCGACAACCCCCCCGCCAAGAGTTGGCGGGCGCGCCGACGACCTCTGCGCGCGGTCGTGGTCTCTGGAGGCGCTGGTGTACCCCGTGGTTAGCATGGCCGCCGCCGGGAACGCTGCCGCGGCGGCGGTGCTTCCTCCACTAGAGGCCGCGCTGGGCGGTGGTCTTTCCGGCGACGGAGCCGAGGAGGTGGTGAGAGCCGCGAGCGCAGTTGGAGGGAGTGGCATGGAGGCCAGAGAGAAACCTTTGCGGTATTGTAGCGCCGTGGCACTCGGGATCCGACGGCTGAGTGCGCGGGAAGGCGACGGCGAGGCACCGGCGGCGGCGGCGGCGGCGGCGGTTGCTTGCGAAGGGCTTCGGCGACGCGCGAGCGAGCTCGGGCGCGCGAAGGGTGGTAGCGGTAGCGTTAGTGCGAGGGAGTCTGCCGCAGCCGTGGCGGATGTAGAATGTTCCTTCTGCGTGCTGGCGCCGCTGCTCCTTCGGCCCTGCGACAAGCGGGTACTCAGCGCGGCGTGCGCGGCAGTCGTGGCTGTGGTTCGGGCGATCCCGTCTTTGGGGGTGCGGCTCCTGCCGTTCGTGCTGTACGCGATTAGGAGACGCGGGGGAGTTGTATCGGAAGATGGCGGCGCTCTGTTGCTGCTCCAGATCCTGCCGGAACTGGGGGCGCACAAGGTGGCGGCTAAGCCCGTGGCTGGCGTGGTTCAGGCGCTGGCGAAGGCGCCGCAGGCAGCGGTTCGAGGGGTCGGCTTGCGGCTAGCGGCTGCTTTGATTCGAATCAACTCCAGGTGCCATGGTGTTAGGATGGATAGTCGGGGAGTGGATTTGCTCGTGCAGAATGGAAATATTTTAGGATGTTGAAATGGTGCTGCTGCTGCCACCAAAAAGGTAGTATTTTATTCTACTTCTACTGATATTGCTGCTACTACTTCTACTGCCTTTGATACGACTACTTCACAGCATTTTCTACTACTACTACTACTACTACTACTACTACTACTACTACTACCGCAATTGCTGCTAATATACCACTATTGCTACTACCACTACTTAAGAGATCGATTCAACGGCCCCCATGGCCCTTCCCGCCGCCCCCCGCCGCCCCTCCCGCCACCCCCGGCACCACCCAGAACTTTCAACCAGCTGAAGGCTCTTCTCCTGGAGACCCCCGTCGACCACCGACCTCCGTCCCCGCCGGAGCCGGACGAGTCCCGCCTCTGCCGCGCGGCGGGGATGCTGGACGTCTGCACGAGCGACCCCGAGATCGGCGTGGAATGCGTCCGGTCCCTCCAGGCGCTGCTGGCGGACTCCTCGGGCGCTGTGACGGCCCTGGCCCTGAAAGCTATTGCCGCGCTGTGCCGCAGCGACTGCCTCGACTTTGACGCGGCCCTTCGAATCGTCACGAGGAAGGGGAAAGTGGCCCACACCGGACGCGATGGCAGCGGCAGCGGCGGTGGCGGCGGCGACGGTGGTAAAGGTGGAGGTGGCGACGCCGGCGGTAGTAAGGTGGGGGACCCACGGGTCGTGGAAAGCTTGGCGCAGCTGTGCGGCGCTGGGGCGGAGGCGGCGACGATGGCGGCGGAGGACGAGGAAGAAGATGAGGCTGGCGAGAGCGACTCGGACGGCTCCGGCGCGGGCGGCGACACAAGGTGGGCCATGGAGAAGGCGGTGATGATCCTCCTGGAGAAGAGCGTCCGGTCCCACCCCGACGAAACCGTTCGCTCGGCCGTTTACGCCGCCCTGGCGGCCCACCTTCCCGCGCTGCTGCAGGCCGAGGCGGGCCCGCACGCCGACGAAGGCGCCGCGAAGGTTGCCGCGGCTGTCCGCGAGTTCCTCGGGCAGGCGATGCTGTCGGAGCCGGGGGTGGCGGCGGCTCGCCCGAGCCTTCAAAACGCTGCTGCCATCGTGTTGACCGCGGAGAGCGCCGACCCGTCCACCTGGGCTCCGTCCAAGCGCCCCGGTGCGAGGCGGGAGGGGGGCGGCAAGGCGACGCAGGAGCGGTCGGGACCGTCGAACCGCCTCTTGGCCGCGCTGCCGACGCCCGCCAGCGTCCTGCAGGCGTTTCGCGACGACCCGGCCTGCCCGGGGCTGGCCGGGGCGGCGCTGTGGAGCTACCCTCCGACGGCCACGGTGGCGGCGGCGGCGGCGACTGCGATGGCGGACCGAGATACAATGGCTCGGGACCTGCGCGAGCTGATGGCGGCCGAGGGGACGCGGGGCGGGCTGGCGCTTTGCCCATGGCAGAGGGCGGCTACTCCGCTGGGCGTCCAGCGGTACGTGGCTCGATTTTTCGCCGCCTGCCTGGCGGCGGAATCTGCCGACGCCGCGCGGCGAGGGCGCGCGGGCAGGGGCGCGGACGTGGCAACGGCCGCCGTGGAGAGCTGCCGCGGGGCCATCCGGAGCCTGCGAGGGGTTTCCCAGGGGCTTGTCGCGGTGGCGTCGGGGAGCCTGGCGAGCGTGGTCCCCGCCTCGTTCTCCCACGTGGTCGTAGAGGAGGCCGACCGTGCGATCGGTCGCTTGTCTGGCGGCAGTGCCGGCGGCGGCGGCGGCGGCGCCCAGACACTCTTGGACGGGGAAGAAATGTTTCCTCTCTGCGCGGCGATGGCGGCGAGGGCCTTGCCTGCGGCGGCGGCACCGAAGGTGGCGGACGTCCTCGACGCTGTGGAAGACCTCCTCGGTGGCGGCAGCGGAGGCGGTGGCGGCGGTGGTGGCAGTGGCGGTGGGGGTGGAGTGAGGGCTCGCAAGTCGGGCGACGTGTCGGCGGCGAGCGAGCCCCAAGCCTTCTGGGCACGTGTCGCCATAGGCGTGACCTCAGAGTGGAGCCTGCGGCATCCCACAGCCCCAGAGGCGCGGAGCACTCTCTCGCGAGCCGCGAGAGTCCTGCTCGAAGGCGCGGCGGCGGCGGTGGGGTCGGATCAGGTGCTTTCCATCGCTCGTGCCTGGTTTCCGGATGGTGTGGGAGACGTGGCCTCCGGGACAGAGCGGGTGATGGTGGAGTGGGATGGCATTGATGTTGGGGGCGTCGGCGGCAAGGGAGTTGGGGCGGAGCTAGGGCTACCGTCCACCTCGCAGGGGTCGATCTGCCTGGCCCTCTTCTTGGGGCTCTCTTCTACCCTGCCTGGCCTCCGTGCGACGGGCATGCACAGCGAGCTCCGCCAGGTGACAAGAGCTATAATACCTCTCGGGGGTTTTGACGATGAGACTATGGGGCAAGCGAATCGCAAGCGGCAGCCGGGTGTCGTGATTGGTGTTTGGGGGGGTTTCGCGGTGTATTGTATCATCCCGCGAGCAAGCATCCGGCCTGCGTTTCCTCTGTCACTGCGTGAACCGTATACACCTGGTACATTCGTACGAACATTACGTAGAGTTTTGATGTCGACACTGCTACGTAGTTTGTTCTGAAAGCTCCAGCGCCGCAGTCGCAGCCATTACACAAAGTACATACCAGGTACGTAGTAGTGTTCGCCACCTGTACAGCAGTACCACCGCTTGGCACTTAACGTTTGGCTTTTTTTTACGGTGTCGCCTCTGTTCACACCGAAAAACTTGGAAAATAGATGTATATACGAAGTGTATCTGATTACATATTCACAACAAAATGAAACTAAAACACTAAACTACTGACATGCTACTGCGTACTTTTGTGCGTACACAGGTGTTCAACATCGTCAGGGCGTTCCAAGAAGCGGGCGTGTGCGGAGCCGCGCTCTGCCTCGCGACGGCGGCGTCGGAGGGCCTGTCGTGCGGACTCGTCGACTCGCCGGCCGTCCTCGGCTGCCTGCGGTCCATCAGCCTCGCGCTGGATGGCTCCTCTCCCGCCGCCCTGCCCGGGGATCGCGGCGAGCTTAGTACTGGGAGACCGCCTGCGCAGGACGCGTACCTCGGGGCGGCAGGCCTCGTCGCGACCTGCGAGCGGCGGAAGGTTATTCTTCCTCCGGGCTTCGCGGAGTCGGTGTTCGAGAGCCTGAGGAGGACCGCGGCGCACCGGAGAGGCGCGAAGAGCGGCATCCGCGTGGCGTCCTTGCTGGCGCTCGCATCCATGATCGGCTGCCCGCTGCTGGGTCCTGGCGAGTTCGCCCCGAGGTGCGCCATTTTTTTTGTGTTGTGTGTTTTTTGTTTGTTTGGTGTTTGGTGTTTTGGTGTTTTTCGTTTTTGTTTTGTTTTTTTTTGCTATGTTTTGATTCGATGTGATTTGGTTTGGTTTGGTTTTTGGTTTATTTATTTGTTTGTTTGTTTGTTTTTCTTTTTTCTTTTTTTTCTCGGAAAATTGATCGTTCCTCGTTCCTACAAAACGGTTGCTTTGTTTATTTCCGTTTCGTTTATTT
Source organism: Saccharina japonica (assembly GCA_008828725.1). Lineage (NCBI taxonomy): Eukaryota > Phaeophyceae > Laminariales > Laminariaceae > Saccharina > Saccharina japonica. The sequence goes on from MEHQ01000724.1 coordinate 26,889, forward strand.
ATTTTGTTTTGAGCTGTTTTTTGTTTTTTTACGGTGACGGCCAACCTCGTTTTGCTGCAGACGTGCCTTTGTTTAGGAGCACCCATCGCATTAGGACGCGAATCCATCACCTCCTTTCGTTTTAGGGCTTCTTTCTCTGCGCCTCCTCCACCTTAGCGCTAATTTTTTCGTGCTCTTTCGCTCTCGTTTCTCGTTTCGGTGTCGTTCGTCCCTGTGGTTTTTCCACAAACCCCTCCGGGATTGCCAAAACAAATTTAACCGCGCTGTGCGCTTCTCGGTGAAGGCGCTCGCGCGTGTCCTCCGCCGCAAGCCGGAGGACGGTGGAAGCCCTCTCGAAAGACATTCAGGAGGCCATGGAGGGCACATCCTTGCGCCCGAAGAACGCCGCCGCGCGGGTCTGGGGCTGCCTGTCCGCCGTCGGTCAAGACGAACGGTCGGTCGGTAATCCGACCTTGCAGGCTTCGCTCGGCTGGGCGGAGGGCGGAGAGATGCTCGGCACATATTCCAGCGGTGGCGGCGGCGGTGGTGGAAGCGGCGGCGTGGGGGGAGGGGGAGTCACCGGCTCGATCGCCCCGGGCGCGCTGTATGTGGCTCGGGAAGGAACGCTGATGAACTTGGTGCTGACAGGTTTGCAGTCCGTCGCGTCGGGTGTCCACGCTGGCGGAGTTGAGGCGCAGGAGGAAGGCCCAAAACAAGATGAAGACCAAAATGGGGAGGGGAAAAAACAAGAGAAAGGCGAGAACCCAAAAAGCGAGCAAGAAAAGGGCAAACAAGAGAAAGCCAAGATGAGGAAAGGCGAGCAAGAGAAGGACAAGCGAGGAGAGGAAGCCGCCGCGCCGTCCCACCCTTCCCTCTTCGCGGCATCGGCCGTGGCGTGCCTCAAGTCCTGCCCTTCCCTGCGAGTGCCGCACCTGCAGATGGCGGCGGTTGTCGAAGCCCTATTCAGGGGCGGCCACGGGGCGACGGTCGAGACCGGCTGCATCTCGCTGGCGCTGGCCCTCGCCGACAAGGAGCAGGCGTACTCCACCTGGCTCCGCGGCCTGTTCCGGTGGGAGCTGTTCACGAATCTGTCTCGGGAGGCACGCCGGCATCTGGTATCCGTTTTCGACGAAATTGTCGCGAAGGTGCCGTCGGGGACGGCGAGAGGCCTGGTCGAGGAGGTCTGGAACAGTCTCGCCTCGAGCTTTGTTTGCCCCGTGTCGGAAGACTCGGCGTCGCGAAGGGGCGGAGGGATTTATCTTTCGTCCGCTGAAGGCATCGCGCAAGGGGCGGCTTTCCTGTCCGCTTTAGGTAGGAGGCTGGTGACAGCGGCGGCGGCCGCGGTGGCGGTTGCTGGGGCAGAGGGAGAAGCGGCAGAAGCGGGGGCGGGTGACGAGATCAGGATCGTAACGACGGAGACATTCCTGCCTTACTTCATGGACGCGTTCGCCTCCCTCGACGATGGAGGTGATGGTTATCTCGCGGCGTTAGATCGGGACGCCCCCGAGGCCCCGCTCTGGGACGCCCTGGTGGGCTTGCTCTCGCGCCTCCCGCGCCGAGGCGTTGAAGACGCGATCGCGTTCAAGGCCGGGGCCGCCGCCGCGGGGGGACCTTCCTCCGAGAACCCCTCCCGCCAAGCTGTTCGAGCGTACCTCGTCAGCAGGGTGGCGGCGGTCGCCGAGAGAGCCGCTGGTCAGAGTCAGTTCGAAGGAGGCGCCTCTAGCGCTGGAGCGGCCACCGCCACCACGGCTGGGATCGGTTCCGTGGCGAGGTGGGCAGCGCAAAGACGGACTGACCAGGGGGCGAGCGCGGCTGTCCTACCTCGTCTCGTGGAGGGGCTCAAGCGCGTCGACACCGCCCCCGCGAGGGGGAAATGGTTCCAGACCCTGCTGGACACGGCCGCGCTTCCCGAGAGCTGTCCGACCCGCGCCGCCGTGCTCGTGAGCGGTGCCTCGGCAGCTTGGGAGCCCTCGAGCCTGGGGCTGCTAGTGGTTGGTGAAGAAGTTAAGGCGTTATCGGGTAGGGGTTTGCGCGACGGGAACCGTGAGGGCGCTATTTGGTACTCAATGAGCGTTACATCGCCGCGAGCGGTAGCGGAGGTAGAGAAGGGCTCGCCGGGGAGCAGTGCCGAGGTGTTGGCGCGTCTGTTCAAGCTGTCGGGGTTGTTGTCTCGTCGGAGACAAGAGGCCGCGGGAGAGGCTGGGTCGGACGACGAGGGCGGCGGGAAGGGCCTGGAGGAGGTGCGGTGGGGCGTGGAGGGTTTCATCAGAGGACTGAGGCATTCCCCGCCAGTGCTGAAGGGGACGCTGTCGAGGCAGTTTGCCTTGTTCGCGGAGTCGACGGCGGCCGAGGAGGCTCTGTCTTGTGTGTAGCAAAAGGGGGTCACGGATGTTAATACTATTTGAGGTATTTATATATACAACCGTTGTTTTTATATTTGAGATGCAACATTTTTCATCTCGGTATCGTAGGTGATACCGCAGTAGTAGTGGACGAACCTTGATATCAATAGTGAATCTTCCTAAGGTGGCCATTTAGGCACTCTGGTTGGCTAAGGGTATATTATACGCGGCTCAATCAACTTGGGAGTCTTTCCCAGCCACAGCATCCCGAGTCAACCTAGAGTCAACCTAGAGTCTTTCCAAGTACAGCATCCAAGCCGGCCGAGTCAACCTGGAGTCTTACCAAGCACAGCATCCAAGCACTGACCACTGGTATAGGGTTAGAGTTCGGGTCGGAGGGTCGGCTTCAGGCGCCAGGCACAAAAACTCCGCAAAAAATCACTATCAAAGCGTGTCCACCCCTCTGATACCGATATTATTTTCCTGCGTTCACCTGCTCCCGGGCCGGTGGGTTACTCTCCTTCTTCCCCTTCTTGGGACTCAAGAGGGGAAAGTGACACATACATGCAATGGTATCGTAGAGGTTCACCATGTTTTTGCCTTGGAAGGGTGGTCACTTGAGGAGCTCCATACCTCACCCGAAAACTGATTTGGGAGAAAAAAAAACGTGCTACTTACCCGATGAACAATCAATACCATGGCCTAACAAAGTATTAAAAAATTAAAAAAACAACAGCTGTGAGCTCGAGGATTTCGTCGAAGCTCATCTTTGCTAGCTGAGTGTAATACTTCGATCGCGCGTACTTACGGATTTTATATGTCCTCATGTAGGATGTACATCCCGTATGAGGGGGACACAATCTGAGGCTGTAGAATTCAGGAAGTGTGTGTCTATTTGTGGGGGAAGAAATAATTAAAATTAAATTAAAATTAAAATTAAATTAAAATTAAAATTAAACAGTCTGAAATAAACGTACCAGGTATACTATGAGCGCTTTATATTAAAAAAAAAAAAAACAACAACAACAACAACAACAACAACAGCTATGAGCTCGAGGATTTCGTCGAAGCTCATCTTTGCTAGCTGAGTGTAATACTTCGATCGCGCGTACTTACGGATGTATAAAATGAACAATATGGCAACACAAGAATGAAAGACCGACGAATTTAGGTTAACCCCTTAAGAACCGGTCCCACGTTTTGGGGGACAAATTACTTGGAATTAGTGTGGAATAAGCTTTTCAGTTCTTTCTGAATGGGTTAAGGAAGCCCCGTCATCCAGAAAAGAAAAGAAAAGAAAAACAGCAAAAAAGTGCTCGTATGTCTACGTAGTATCGTAACACGCTTCAAATTGGCGATAAAAAGTGACGATTACAACAACAAATGGTCACACTGCAGGGTTAGGGGATGAGAGTGATTGAGGATGTTCGAGTTATCTACAATGCAAGGAGTCGTACGGCACGGGTGCAATAGGATCCCCCCTGTACCTGTAATACTGCTCGACGCTCAGCTCGCGCTGCTCGTGGATGGTCGATAAACATACCAAAGTACGGAAGTTGTCCTTGTTGTTTTGGGCGCTACTTTGGGGTCCTTCCCTAAGGGGCTATGCTATAACCCTTCTGAGACTTGAGGGGGAATCGTGACACTAAATGACGATGCCAGTAGTAGCGTCGGCCGCACGAAGCACCCCGGGCTGCTGGGACACGCGCTACGTTCTACGGTGGTACGGTAGCGGTAACAACCAAACATTTTCTGAGGCGTCCCTTCCTCACTTCGAGTACGTCTCTCTGTACCTCTCCCGTCAACCGACTTTTAAGAAAAAATTACCGATTCTCCGTTCATTACACGGTACAGAACTGAGTATCAACTCAACTACTATATCGTAGGTTTTAACTGACAAAATACCATATTGTAACATGGAATATAAAACAAGCGCGCCCAATGAGCGTGTCTGGCGTATCGCGCAGCTTTTGCAAAGTTGTGAGTTTAAACCGTTCAATCGGTCGTACTCACACCAGCTGATGACGTATTTCAACTTTTTTATTAAAAAAAAATGCCAAGCTATACTCAGTACAAGAAGATCGATACTGGTACGCAACCAACCAACCCCATGGTCTCGTAGGGATCGAAAAATAATTACGCATCTGATTCAAAGGTATTGGGAGCGCTGCTTCTTTCCTCGTTTGACGAACTTTATTTTTACCAGCAGAGTGAGAAATGTTTTGGACTAAAAAAAATGCAACCTGTGCCTACCGCCTTTTAGCATACACTACCGGCCCTCTCATAAGAAAGTGCCCCACAAGAAACTCAGCCTAAACATTACGGGGGAAATAAGAAAGTCGACAGCTATTATACTGAATTTAGCGTGGCGGACACCCCTTTCTCAAATAAGAAAAGTCAGCCTAAGCCCGATTTCTGGTCTCTTATGAGCGGGCCGGTACTGCTGTATGGTTTCCGGGTGATATGGATGGATGCTACCATACACCACATGTACCGTAAAAAGAGCGTTGAGTTCGCTCAGGGGTTGCGATCGTTTTTCAGCGCTCGCTTTCTCGACAAACGTTAACCCATTCAATCAGAACTGAAAAAACTTATCTCACACTAATTCCAAGTAGTGTGTCCCCAAATACGTAGGACCAGTTCTTCAGGGGTTAACGAGGGTGTGCATTTATAGTCGAACATTTTTTTTACATTTTCGGAAGGCCCTCGACCAGATCTTTCCCAAAACACCATTTTTGTTCGGTACCAGGTATTGGCAACCTTAACCCTTTCTGTTCTGGGGGCGTACTCCATTTTCATGCATGGCCGTAGTAGTATGACCGTAGACCCCCGCACCCCTACAATGCCGGGATGGAGCACGTTGGGTTTTCACCAATCAGGCAGACATTGCTTGCACCAAGCTTTGCGAAGCGCCGTGAGGTATTGGGCGAGTCGCATGGAGGGTGAGCTGCATCCTGCTAAGAACCGCCTCTGAGGCGGACTTGCCTATGGACGACAGCTTCAATGAGTTAATTTAATTTCTGGTGTGGCCACTTCCTGCGACAGCAATGGGAGCACTATGTAACTGCCTCGCGGGTGCCTTACCATATACACACTAACAGGGGGGGGAATAAAAATCGAGCGCTGAAAAACGATCGCACCCCTGTGTGCTGTATAAAGTCGAACATTTTTACATTTTCGGAAAAAGGCTCTCGACCAGATTTTTCCGAGAACGTCTTGTTCGGTACTGGCAAACTTCAACCTTCCCGTTCCGGAAAAAAAAAAAAAAAACTCGAGCGCTGAAAAACGATCGCCCGCCTGTGGTGCGCGCAGCGACTCAACGCGCTTTACGTACGGTATTCTTATCCGAACGACACCACCAGCGGTGCAAGAAATTGTACACGACACACGCGCAGGCAGCTTGATACCACTACTTACCACCAGGTACTCCGCACTTGCTGCAGGGCGTTCACACGAATCATCATATAGACAGTAAGAAAATACCGCACATATCTCAATGTTGTTGGTCGTCGCTACGTACACTTGGTCCTCAAGAGGGCTACACGGTTAAACTGCACCACCACCGATCCCCGTCCTCGATTCGAAAGTAGTCATAAAAACGGCTGCCCCCCCCCCCCCTCATTGAAGCTGTCATCCATATGCAAGTCCGCCTCACAGGCGGTTCTTAGTAGAGGATGCAGCTCACCCTTCATGCGACTCGCCGAACACCTCACGGCGCTTCGCAAAGCTTGGTGCTAGCAATGTCTGCCTGGTCGGTGAAAATCCGACATGCTCCGTCCCGGCATGGTAGGGATGCGGGGGTCTACGGTCATACGACTACGGCCATGCATGAATATGAAGTACACCCTCCCCCCCATGCCTGCGCACTGTCCGGCTGAGAGCTGTGACGAGAGCCAGAGATGAGCGCCAAAAAAGCACCACGCTTTCCGTCACTATTATGAACGAACGAACGCCGAACGAAACAGTAGCCCCCTTCTGGCGTAATGGCCACAAAATTTGCACCAATCTAGTCGAGTCGCCTCGTCAACCTACAGTAGTGTCGCCTTTTCTTGTCCCTTTCTTGTGCCTCCCGCGCCCGGCCCCTCTCAGACACTCGGTTGTCAGCAGCACTCCCGCGGGTATTGTTGAAGAAAAAAATGCTCCAGCTTGCGAAGTGAAAGTCAGCTAAAACTCGGTCATTTATGTATTGCTGCCGTTGTTGCGGTCCATCTTGGAGCTGGCGGTCTGTGTACCTAAACACCGCGCGCGAGCTCGTTTATAGCGCTGCTGCTGACAACGACACCGGCCGCCGCATTCACCTCGCGTGTGGGTATATATACCGATTTGGCATCCAACGTACAAGAAAAAAAAAATACCCTCGGGTAATGTGACGCTCCGTAAGTACTTGAGACTACCCTGATACCGAAACCTGTACCCGCAGGTATCCTGTTCCGTAAGAACTTACTACCCTGGTGTCAAAACGTTTACCCGGGTATCATGTAACGTAAGAACGTACCCCGGTGCCAAACATTTACCACGGTACCTGGCATACAACACATACAGTACCGGTATGCACCTTCCCCCTACACTAAACGAGTACCCCCGAGTAAAATAGCTGCCCTGTAGTCTGTACAAGCCCGTCTTTGTCTTGTACCGTTGGTTATTGAAGCAACACGAAAAGCCGTACCACACATACATATGTACCGTAAGAAAAGCAGTTTGTAGTCATGCTTACGTAAAGTATACAAACATGTACCTTAAAAAAAACAGTACGAGTCACATCCTACGTACTGTAATTCATATGTTCATATCTATAAACTGCCAACAGTATCTCCGTGTATATGCGCCATCGACCTTCTGCACAATTACTGCCGTAACTAACTGTCACCGCTGTAAAGCAAACTTTTATGTACCAGATATGCACGGGTCTGTAATACGCACCACCATATGTTGTATCAACCGCACCACAATCTTCATTGCCGTGAGCGCTCAAGGCAGCCCTTCGTCACATACGACACGCGCCTCGAGCTCTCGCCAGCGCGTCATATTTTCAACAAAGACGCGGGTTTCCTACAGAAGCGTATGGAGGCCTTGCTTCTATCGCTCAACAATAACGCGGGTTTCCTACGGCAGTGTGTGGCCATATTTATATCGCTCGGGTAATCCGGGCAAGTCGTGGGCCAACACTCTCGTGAGGTATATATAGGCAGGCGGTGAGCACAGCCGGCAGCGTTGTCCCCATCGAACGCTACGCCGGCCAACATATTTACCCCCCACCCCCGGTGCTCCGTCTCTCGGAAAGGGGCGAATGCGTGGTTCAATGCGGCTCTCCAAATTGGACTAAAAAAGCATAGCAACAATAATGTGAGTGTTATTACGCCGCCCGACCTTCCACTCCTCCCCACCTCGCCCCCCCCCACCCCCCTCCACTTCAAGCAAACAATAACGCCCGAACTCCTCATGAGGTTATAGTTGCAAAAACCCTTAAGCCCACCTCTTACAAAAAATAATCGAGGCACGTGTATAGGCAGAGTTGGGGAGACAACATTTGAAATCGTTCGCCAATCAAATCACAAAACGTACAAATGGATATTGACCTCTACAGTCTATAGCTGTAGAGGATTCACAACAAGGGGGAGGAATTGTTGGATGTTCGACAAAAAAAGCCGTCTGCGGAAACACCTCGCCCGGACCTCTCCGAAGAAACTGACCAACACCCGTTCTTTACATCGCACACAATGAAACACTGATACAAAAAAAAAAATCGAAAGAGTTACCAGTACGTACGGAGCGGTAGGGGGGCTCAAATCAAGCGCTAAATCTAGTTGTCGCGACCAAGGTCATCTGACTCCGGGACCTCCGGAGCCGCTCGCGCATCCCGCGCAAAGACTGGAGGGTCTCGTTGGCACTCTCGACTCCGGACGCGACGCGCTCGCGGTGCCACCGCACGTTTTCCTTCACATCCTCTAGCGCATGCTCCACGTCCGCAGCGATTATCGACAGACGTTCTTGCGCCGCGGTCCATTCTGCGGCCGCAAACCATGCGGCAGTGGGATCAGCGTAAGCAGTGGCAGCAGCAGCATCAGCAGCAGCATCAGTAGCATCAGCAGCAGCGGTAGCATCAACATCAGAAGCAGCAGAAGCAGCAGAAGCAGCAGAAGCAGCAGAAGCAGCTTCGCCTTTTCCCGCCGAGCGGTCTTCGCTGACGGGCGCCGCCCCCTGCGAGCCTTGTTCCCCACCGGCCTGTCCGGCGGCGGCACCATCACTCCCCCTCGTCGAAGAGTGCGCCCGCGTGTCACCCACGCTATCTCGCTGCCGCGCCTGATGATTCGAAATCGACGCCCGCCCTCCTTCTGGCGACTGCTCGGGGTTTTCCGCATGGTCTCTGCCGTCCGCTTCCATCGGCTGCGCGGCGTTCCTTGCCGTTACCCTCCCTGCCGTTGAGGCTGCCGTCGCCGCCGCCGCTGACGCTGCTGCCACCGCCTTTGGTGTCGCCTCTCTTGTACTGACGTGCCCGGAAGCGCGTGGATGCTGCCACGCCGGCGCAAGCCTCCCTCGTCGGAGGGCCAAATCGCAAACCTCGCTGAGGACGTCGGAAGAGCACATAACGAGCAGCTCCCAAAGGAACAGCTGGCCGGCGCACCAAGCCGGCTGACCGCGGTCGCGGCTCAAAATCTTCACCACTTCCTTGAGGCGGGAAAAAAGGCGAGGAACGTTCCAGTTGCTGGTACGGCAGCTGCTGCTCGAGCTGCTGCTGCGGGCGCCACAGCTGTCACCGTCGCTGCGTTCCTCGCTGCAGCCGCCGGCGATGTCCCAGCTCGCCGATTCGCGGTCGCCAAGCACCCCCCTGTGGAGGCCCAGGATGAGGTCGTAAACAAAGCCCATCGTCTCGCACGCGCTCAGCACCCCCGTCCTCACGGCGGCCACGGCGAGCTCCCAGCTCCTCTCACACTCGTACTGGACGGTGAAAAACCCGCTGTGGCCGTCGTTGACCACCAAGTACGGCAGCCCTTCCCTGCTGGCCTCCCGCTTCCTGCCGCCGCTGCCGCGGTCCTTAGCCCCGTCGGCGTCTCCGACGCCCCCAACCCCCGCACCTCCCCCGTTCTCGGACACGCGGGCCGGCTCACGAAGATCGCGAGACAGGTCACCGATAGCAACAGACGACGACTCTTCGGCCATTAAAAAGCTGTGAACGGCCTCGCCCGGAAGCCCCCCCGAACCACCGCCGCACCGCCCGCCCCCTTCGTCCGCTGCGAACCCGGCTGTTCGCTCGGGTGCGGCCTGCAACCCGCTCGACACCCGAATGCGTAGCGGAACAACCCACCACGTGTCGCCGCCGCCGCCGCCGCCACCACCGCCACCGGCACCACCGTTACTGCTGCCCCCCTCCCGATCAAGCCCTGCAGATGAATCTGCCCCCGGCATCCCTGCAGCCTCCGATCGTTCATCGGTCGCCGCCGCCGCTGCACAGCAGTCTTCGGCGGCCGTGTCTGAGGCCTTCGGGTCGACGGTGCCGGCACCTACGGCGCCCTGGCGTTCCACGGGCGATCGAGCCTCTGGGCAAGAGGGGGCCAGGTTACTGCTGCTCACCACCGCATCCGTTCGGAGCATCTTCGTTGACCTCGCGGTGCCGCCCCCCTCGCGGCTCGCCCCGCGATGCAGGCCTTGCGGACACGCCTTACCTTCCCGTGCGACTGCCCCCGCTGCTGGGTCGGCAGCCACGTCGGCAGCAGCGCCAGCAGCCGCGACAGCAGCTGCGCAGGCGTCGCCCTTCCCTCCCTTCGGAAGCGCACAAAAGGAAAAGGGCTCCTGAACAATGGCGAGCGTGTCGGCCGCCGACATGCGCACGCGCAGCACGGGGAACATGGCACGCGTGAGCCACGGCCGCATGAGGTCTCGGACGTTTAGCGCGATGCCGTCTCTGTCGCACACGCCCTGCACCACCACCACCGTGATGCAAGACAACGCGACGCAACAACGGAGTAAAGCGCGGCGGAATTGGATTGCCGTGGGGAAAACGGGATAGGGGACGGCAAAAGTGAGATGGACCGTTGCCTACCGCAATTTTCAGGGCGAACCCGCAACAGAAGGCTTTGTTAGATTATTCGATGGAAACCGACCCCCAAACCATACAAACATAGCCAGCAGAAACAGAGCAGAATAGTATGCTGCTGAGACATGGTCAGCGCTAACTTTGTCTCAGGGACAAGTAGTCTACAGCATTATTTTATGTTCAACAGCGCTTGCAGTCACAGCGATACGCCCTCGTTTACCTCCCCAACACACCTCTCCCTTTAAGCACGGTTTGGGAGATGTCCTTCGAAATGCCGTACGACGTAGCCGCTGTAGGCCCTCAATAATGCAGCAAGGGGACTCGAACCGCGCGCAACAACGGTATCCTTACCACCGTCCCGGCCGAAACTTGATTAGCCTCCTGTACGCATAGCCTGCGTTTGCTTCTTGTACATCCTTTCAAAACACAATATGTAAGGGCTCAGTGAGAGCGAGAGCGCGATCACGACCACGCGGACAACCCCCCCCCCCTCCCGCTATCCACCATCTTTCCACACAACAACTCCTACTTGGCTCACCTGCACCGCCTTCCACAGGTCTTCCTGCGTCGCGCACGCGTACTGGTGGTCCACCACGAATCGCCGCATGCCCTCCAGGAACCTGGCGCCGCCGACGCAGTGGCACAGCATGCGGAGGACGCTCGCACCCTTGCAGTACGTTATAGTGTCGAAGCTCTGCAGAATGCTGGCGATGTTCCCGTTGTGCTTCTGAACCACCGAGTGGGTTCCTTCCTGGGAGTCCGCCTGCGGTAACAGTAACAGCAGCAGCAGCAGCAGCAGCAGCAGTTGCGTGAATCAGAAACGAAAGAAGAAAGTGCAAATACAGGGTGTGGGGGCAGAGTTGGCTGACCAGGCGTTTCATTGGAGAAAAGGGAAAAAAGAGGCGATAACAAGAAGCGGACGCCACGCAACAAGCGGCGGGTGACTTAGGCGACTCAAACAAAAAACAGGGGTTTCCCGCAGGAGGCAAAACGTTTGTTTTTTTCCTGACCGCTGTCACACCGCAGTCGCGGTGAAAAGCGCGGGAGAAGACGAAGCGAAAAATACCGGGGCCAACTCTATAACCCATTCGGGGTGTAAGGTTCGGGGTGTAAGGTTCCTCGAGTGCATGCTGAGGTTGATAGCAGAGGAGGGGCGGGAGGGGGTGGGGTGGGGAGGTGGGTGGGTGGGTGGGGAAGGGGGAGAAATCGCTCAAACAGCCGTCTTCCCCCAAACATAATAATTAAACAAATATCCGGTCATAGCAAGGGCAGCCAGGCTTGGGAAGGCCTTTGCGGCAAAGCGGCGACGGCCAGGGCAAGTATCTACGTCTACGTCGAGCACCCACCAGCATCGCTTGGAAGAATACCTCGCTCATGAAATTGGTCCAGACGCGATAGGACGAGTCCAGAGAGTCCACCGCAACGTACTCGAAGAACCTCGCCAACCCCTACGCGGGGGGTGGAAAGGAGGGGGGGGGGGGGGGGGGGCGGGGGGGGGGGCGCCACCAGCATCGCTTGGAAGAATACCTCGCTCATGAAATTGGTCCAGACGCGATAGGACGAGTCCAGAGAGTCCACCGCAACGTACTCGAAGAACCTCGCCAACCCCTACGCGGGGGGTGGAAAGGAGGGGGGGGGGTGGGGGGGGCGAGGGAGTGGGCGACACCACAGCGTAGAAAGTGTTGGATTACAGAGGAGGAAGACAAGCGAGTTTAGGAGGGGAGGGAGAGATTCTGGGAGGTTTGACACGTCCATTTTTTAGGATCCAAGCACGGACACCTCCCAGCTCTTTGCATGCAATGTGGAGAAGGGAGAGACTGCGGACTTCCCCGATGAAGCAAGTCCCCTCCTTCTCCACCGCCTCCGACCTTGCGACGGCGGCCTTCTCTTCTAGGGGTTAATGCACGTGCACTCAGGGGCATTTCTCACGTCCCCGACCCTCGCTGAATGAACCCGTGGGCTATACAGTAGTATCATAGCTCAAACCCATTCCAAATAACCCGGTTTCATTGCGCTCGTTCTGCGCACCCCCACCCCTCCCCCTCCTGCCGTTTTTTTCGATTTTTGAAAACAAAACTTCTACTATACATCGGCCTGGCGCGAAGCCGCCAGCTCAAACGCCAACAACCTGGTTTATTCACCAGGAGTCGGCAGGCAGGATGGGCGTTTTATTGCTTGTCTTGTGCATTTTTTCATGTACATTACTCGTCAGCTACATACATACGTAGACATGAGTTCCAAAGGTGGTTCGGGACCTGCTGCTGTTGTAAGGGATACGTGTCGACTTGGCTTGAGTCATGACCCGGTCGCCCTCGTGTTCGCTTTGGAGCCTTGTCTGGCATGCTCGGTACTTAGAGGAGAGCTGTATAGACCTTGGCCCCGCTTCGACAGAATGGTTGAAGTATACTTGACCTTAAACCCTGACACCAACCTTAACCCTCACCACCCCGACCGTCCCAGAAATGTCTCGGAACGACGATGTAATGCGGGGCAACAGCAGTAGTGTGGGCTACCAACCATCTTGACAAAGCCGGGACCAAGTCGTAAAACACGACAGAGACCCCGTGGCTCCGTTGGTGGTATGTATCAGACGGCTCCACTAGTAAACTACGGAAACATGTCCGGAGGGTTCGGCGGGTTTGCATGCACCTGAAGACGTGTTCGCTTCTTCTCCGACGGGTGTAAGTAAGTGTGTTGATACACATACATACCATGGTAACAAGTTGCCGGCAAGCGTCGGCCAGCTATGTATCTCTCTCTCTCTCTCTCTCTCTCTCTCTCTCTCTAAATGGTACGACACGGCAGACAAACACCTATCACACAGCGGGAAACACGGTGCAACCCGCCCAGAAAATATGTCAGGAGACGGCGGTTGGACACCTTCACTGACCGCTCCTACACTAAAACTAGTACACTATTACGGGGGACCGTAGTAAATAAATACAGTAGAACCAAATAGTGTCATCACGGGGGAACATAGTAAATAGTAAATAGGACTTACGGTATACACAAAACCTACATATTTCTCTATTTGTACCAACTGTATTTGGTCCTATTTACTATTACGCAGGACCATAGTAAATAGGACCAAATATTGTTAGTAAAAATATGTAAATGTATAGGTTTTAGTGTGTAACGCAGGTCCTATTTACTATGGTCCCCCGTAAATAGTGTTTACTATGGTCCCCCGTAATAGTAAACAATTGGAAATATATCGTTTTTTTTGTGTGCCGTAGGTCCTATTTACTAGTGTTTACTATGGTCCCCCGTAATATGTAAATGCCAAAAGAAGCCTTGACAAAAAGGACCGGTTCTCCTATATATACTGTCTGCCGCATTGTTTATAGTCGACAGGCAGGCTCCTACCGACCGGCGGGCGTGCTTACCTCCTTCAGCCAGAGCTCGTCGAAGCTCTGAGGAGTGACGATGTCCCCGTACCACTGATGGCAGACCTCGTGGCAAATGAGCCGGGCGATACGCCGCCGTCGCACGAAGGTTGTCCCCGCTGTCACCAGCATGTACTCCTGTGTCCACACGGGTTTTACGTACGTACGTACGTAGATACGAGGACAGCAGCAGGATAGGTTGAACAGCCTCGAACGTGCGTGTGTCTTGTTTGTGTATTGCCTGCGTGTGGTTTGCATGCGTTTTGTGTGTGTATTTGCGTTTGTGTATTTGCATGTACGAAGTATCTGTGTAAATCGTATTATGTGCGTGTATGTGTGTGTTTATGCGCGTGTGTATCATACCGCTATGATATCCATGTGTATGTTCATGCTCGTTGTAGTCGTTGCTGTTCTCCCAATAGTCATCGCCAGAATGCAAGTCGAGGGTACAAGACAGGCTCCAGAAAGTGTGTTTGCGGCTCTGTGTGTATGTCACGTATTACTAGTGTCTTGTGTATATTGTCGGAGAAGAAACACCCGTGCGTATAACTTCAAGGAGCGCGCGGAGGGAAAAAACAGGATTGCCCAACAGCTGCAGCTGTAGTGGGAATATCGAGAACGGCTCCTGAAACCTAAAACAGGCTATGACGCCTCCGCAGCGACAGGTACGGGATACACGGGAACCCGCTCACCACCGCCACCGAACATCACCACCAACACCACTACCAACACCACCACTACAACCATCACTACCGGTATACGGAGTATACGCAGAACCGCACGGGTGTTTGCTGCTGTGCGACAGGCGCGCACAGACCGCACATGCATGCGCGCACATACAGTCAAAAACCCAAACATACCAGTGGCACACACAGACCACACACAGACCACACAGACCACACAAACATACAAAGAAACCCCGCCAACGAACACAACACACACAACAACAAACAAACCTGCAGCAGCGTGATGGCCCCGAAGTTCTCCATGCCAAGCCCGTGCATCCGCGGCATCCCCAGCAGGTCCAGCTTCGCCAGCGGAAACCTCACCGAGAACAGCCTGGAGAACAGCTCGAACGCGCGCCTCGCAAGGTCGAGCGCAAACTCCGCCCCCTCCAGGCCGATCGAGCTCAACACGTGCACGCTAACCTCGACCGTCTCCTCGTCGGGGCGGATCTCCTCCTCCTTCGGCGGTAGCGACAGCTGCGGCGAGAGCGGCGGCGGCGGCGGCGGCGGGACAGGCGAGAGCGGCCGGGAAGTCGCGGGAAGCAACGGGAGCACGGGGACCAGGCTCCCGCAGGGCAGCAGCGGTCCGGCGGCCCGGTCGGCGCCGGTTGCCAGCGCGCGTGTCGTGAGGCTGTGGAAGTCGGCGACCCAGAACCCGAAGACGTAGGTGGGCATCAGCGGGGTCGGCTGGAAGGAAACCGTCTTCACTGCAGGACAGCTTTCGTGTCCTGCTGTTGTTGATGTTGCTGTTGTTGTTGTTGTTGTTGTTGTTGTTGCCGCTGCTGTCTTTGCCTCTGATGTTTTTGTTGTTACTGTTGCTGCTGCTGTTGTTGTTGCCGTTGCCGTTGCTGTTGCTGTTGATGTTGCTGGTGGTGGTGATGGTGTTGCTAGTGCTGCCGCTGCTGCTGGCGCCGCCGCCACTGACGCTACCGCCGCTGGCGGTGCCACTGCCACCGACGCTGATGTTGATGGTGATGGTCGTGCGTCATGTTCGATGCGCAAGACCGGGGTGTTCGAGATGGCCCGAGCGTGCCGAGGAACGCCGCGAAGGGTGAGGTGGAAGACGGCCTTTGCGCTCGGGAGGTCAACGCAGGGGAAGAGGTCCCTCGCGTGCGTTGGCTCGAGGTGCGTCCCGATCACACACCCGACAGGAAACGCCGATAACGCCTTGTTCGCGCTTTCGATGGCGGCAGCTTCGGCAACGGCGGCGGCGGTAGTGGTGGCCGTTGAGGTAGCGGTAGCGGCCGCGGCGGCGGCGGCGGTATCATCTCCATTTGCCAAGCAAGTCTGTGAAACGGCCTCTATTCCTTCGTCTCCGCCTTCTCTTACTGTTGATCCTCCCACGCCCCGCCCCCCGCCTCCTTCTCCTCCTCGCCCTCCTCCTCTTCCTCCCCCTCTTCCCCTTTCTCCTCCTCCCTCACCTCTTCCTCGCCCGCCCCCTCCTCCTCCGTTCTCCTCAACGCAAGGAAAATTATCAAAGTCCTCTTCACGATTTCTGCTGCTGCTGCGTCGATGTCCCAGAAATGAGACGCCATTCGTCCGCGTAGTGCTGATCGACCCCGAAAATCGTACCTCGAGCACGGACGCACCCTGAGCTGCAGCCTTCTCCGGCACCTCGAGCCTTGTCGCACGTGTCAGCGACGCGGGATCCCTGACGACGAGAGCGGGTATGCCGTTCACCGTCGCATGGGATAGCTTCAATCCTGCGGAGTGCAGGTAGAATACTCGGCGCGCGGGTCCGGAGATGAGCACAGGGATCGTCACCAGGCCGGAGAACGTCGCTGAGAGGACGTCCAGGGTGATGTCCAGGTGGTAAGCTTGCACGACCACACTGTCCAGGTACTCCGCGGGTATGTCCAGCGTGGAGGCCGTTGCATCGGGCGGCAAGCGTTTCTCCTCCATGGTTCTAGGAATGGAAGTGCTAGTAGACTCGGCGCTAGGTGCTGGGCTTGAGGTCTCGAGGTGCTATACCTCGTTGTTCTGTCTGTTCCTCTGGGTCTGCCCTCGGAAAAAGTATAATAGCAGACGTAACTTTTACATGACTCCGACCAGAACATACATTTTGTGAAGCAGCAGGGAGGGACACAACAAGGGCGATACCCGGCCCTTCGTGCGACAGACGGGTGGGGAATTCCAAGACCAAGCACCAGTGGAATCCCGGAGACCCTCCGCGTGTAGAAGAGCACAGGCAAGGTGGCCTTCTGCTTGAAACAGAAGACGCAACGAACTGCGAACCTGCTGACAGTCTGTCGGCTATCGGCCCCTGATCAAACACGCAAATAGACTGGAAATCCCGCCGCATGTTCCGCTTCAGCTTTCACGTAGGACCGCACCGGCGACCGAGTTTGCGCAGGAGGCAGGAGGCGCTCAATTGCAGGTTGCAGTACACCCACAGCAGCGTTGGCACTCTGATTGACTCAGGTGAGAGAATTGCGAGCCCAACTATGGGCCTGCCGCCCGTTCGCACCCTGTGCCATACGAGCCAACTGAATTGTTAGAGACAGGTTATTTGAGGGCATACTCATCATGCCATACAGATAGTCCTGCCTGCTGTCTGCTGTCTGCTCACAGGAGCGGTGATCTGCCACGAGTCCCCTAGTCCCCTACGTCGTTGGGACCCAGCGGGTTATCTTTTATCCTTTCCCCACCGCAGGGGTAGCATGATTTTGGATCTCTAGGAAATCGTGAAATCGTACGTACGAGTATTTGCGCACTTTGCGCTTGCCGCCGGTCCACTCGGCGCTGAATTCTGAATTCCTCACCTCCCGATCTCATCTTCTCAAACCAAGATGATATTTTCCCCAAGGGCATTTTCTGTTGCGGCCATCAGAAAGAGGTCCTTTTCCTTTTCGATTATGTACGGTCGCGCGAGTACAGCAGTCAATGGTCAAAGTTTCTTCGTGTCGTACGTGTAACATGTGCATACCTGGTACGTATACCGGAGTAGTACAGCAGCATTGCTACTGCTGTGCTGTACTGCTGTAGAATGAGCTCGAATACACTATAATCTTCTTCCATCCGCCGTCAGCCTCGAGTGCGCATGCATCATGCATCATGCATGCGTCGCAGTACTACTGTACAACGGTCTTCGCCGGCGGCCGGCTTGCGCAATGCCCGAAACATTCTGAAGTAGCGGTGTGGTGAACGATTAAGGTCAGGCATAATGCCAAGAGTTGGGAGCACTCTACGAACACACTGCCAGAATCCGAGTAACGGCTTCATACTGCTGTAGTACTGATACTTGCCGTGTACGATCTAGATGTGATTGCCGCACGGCTGCTGCATGCTGTTGTAGCCCCTCTGATATGTATGGCTGCTATGATAAACGCCGCACACCTGCTGTCGAACGTAAGTAGGGGGGACCAAAACGAAGTAATAAATATCTCCATAGAGGCTTGCTCAGGCATTTTGTCCATACGACAGACAGAACCGAGATGTTATTTATGAAGGCACACAACAGCCGTCGACGTATTGCTTTATTGTCATGAAGTCCCCTCTGGAGCGACGCCACCACGAGCGCTATTATACCGCAGTTAGACTCCCGCCGTTTTGGAATAAACACATAACAATCAACTCTTTGCGAGTATGGATAGCTAACCTTACATCGACGACCGATATCAGTTCGCAAACGATTCAGGTTATCCAATCGTACGCATCAATCGGGTGCACGATAAAATCGACGTCGGAATCGCAAAACGGAGACGATGATTACGCCGGTGTACGAGTATTCATAACATATTTTAACCGGCTACATTTGCCTGATCATGTCGTGCCGTGGCATCACGCTCACCACGCTTGCCCCCTCGCCAGGACTCCATCCCTCTCACTCCGTTTTGCGGTGTTGACATACCGATACCTTCTCCTTGACCCATCCCTTTGAATGCCGATGCGCGCGCGGTCCACTCTCTGTATACACCCGCTGACTCTCTCTCTCTCTCTCTCTCTCTCCCCTTCACTCTGCTTGTCGGGGGTGCAGCTTTACGGCCACACACGTTGCGCGTGCAGGCGAAAAAGGTCCAGAGCTACTGTACAATAGTAGCTGTGACTCGTACCGGCACGTTCTACCGTTTTTCACCCTCTGCCGGTTCGCCGTTCGAAGTGATGGTAACCCGCTCCCCGTGACGGGTATTGCTGCTGCTGCTGAGTCATGACGGACCGCAAGGTCTTCGACCTTTTCTACGGAGCTAGGGAAGGCGACTATGGAATGTGTCGCCGTGCGTACGAAACCGGAGCGGACATCAACTTCGCCTTCGACGGGCGACGCGCGACCAAGGGAGGGGCGGGACGATGGTATGTATGCATGTATGTTCACACGTTCACGTGCGGTCTTGGTCCCAGTCTGTTTTTTCTAGTGCGATAGAAAGAAAGTGCTCGTGCTCGCCTTTTCTGTGAACTCTCTCACAAAGAAAAAAGAAATTAATTAATTCCCACTCACTCAAGCCATTGATGTGTTTATTTCGTGTACCTACATACACGTAATCTGGTGTTACGCCATGACTTAAGATAGTTTATAGCTGTCGGTATAAACTCGCGCAGCAGAATTTTTGTAACTGCTGTCTGCTTGTGTGCGTTGGCGGACGGCGTACACCGGACGCTTCGGGAAATTTCGAAAGGGATCCCTATTTTGTTTTTGTGACGCCGTGAAAATTAGAAAATCACAGCATTTCACTCGTCAAAACTTGTAGCAGCGATGTAAGGTTTTAGAGTCCGTTCACGTGCTTTTGATGCCATTATCAGGATACATGCTTTCCTACCCAACTGTTTTGGGTGCTCTGTGCTTGCTTGTCCGTTCTAGACGGAACAGCGATATTGCGACAACATTCGTAGTGCCTGTGCACGGTGTTCGATAACAAGGGCTTCCGGTATCCCAGGCGGGAAAATCCCCAACAAATTACGGTGATATTTCACCATTGCTTTCCCGGCAAGATGTGTGGGGTCGCGTACGCATTCCCATGTGTATGTCTACTCGAGAGCGTCTGGCGGTGTTGCCACGTGTATGTGTGGTAACCATTAGCATATGGTCGTAGCTGTCGCTAGGAACGAGGAACTCGCGCAGCAGGATTACATTTACAGCTGTCGCCAACCTGTCTGCGTAGAGTGGAAACCTTTTGGCGGTCGTAACATCCCTTTATAACCCAAGGATAGTCCTGCTTCAGCCAGCTCCGAAGGGAGTCCCTATTTTATTGGGCGCCGTATAAATGTAAAAACTCGCGTTCGCTCGTTTTAACTGGCCAGGTACTACGGCGACCTGCAGTGGTACGCGCCGGACGGGATAAACGGCGACAAGATGGACACGCTGCTGATCATCGCGGTCAAGACCGACAACGCAGAGCTGACGAGCTTGATCCTCGGCCTTGACGGCGTGGACGCCACGAGAAAAAACGGTAAAGGCTTGGACGCCATGGCCGTCGCGAAGGCTCTCGGGCGGGAGCATCTCCTGCTTGGAATGGCAACAACGTCAGCGGCGGATGCGGTTGAACCGAGCGTCAAGGGTGGGGGTGCGGCGGCGGCAGCTGGTGGTGGTGGTGGTGATGGTGTTGGTGTTGCGACGAAGCTGGGCGCTCTCCCGCCCCCTCCGGGTAAGGCTGCAGGGGAGGTGGCGGCGGGGGCGGAGGTTGTGCAGCTGGGCTACGCGGTCGAGATGCTCAAGGTGATGACAACAGCATACGCTCGCACGGAATAAATCATTACATATTCTTGCGCTTTGGCGATGACGCCTTGCTCTATGTTCTATTAATAGCTGTCCAGTAGGATGCAGATCAACCCGTAGAGAGATACCAGAATGTTATGTTCGGCATGTTCACTGCTATGTATATGATAATGCTTCTCGGAAAGCGGAGTACCCGGGTACCTACCTGACTATGACCAAAGCAACCACGTTTGGCACCCAGATGCCCCAGAGAATGTACATGCCCTGAGAACCACACCCTTGTGCATCTTCTAGATGGTGGTACTTTTCTTGAGGGCGAGAAGGTGGTGGAAGAACCTGCGGCTGTAGCCTTGAGAGTTTAGCCTCTGCTGCTGACGTTGTGAAGCGTGCTACGATAGAGGTACGAGTATAAGGTATACCTTTTTTTGGCTGAAACGTTTTCGGACTGACCTATGAAAGGCTCCTTAACCCAAAATCGGCTAAAAATTCAATTTTGTGTCGCAGTATTTTTCATTTTATGCTTGAGGCCATGGGATTGATTGTTCATCGCGGGTATGATAGCACGTTCATTTTCCTCCAAAATCAGTTTTTTGGGTGAGGTATAGAGCTTCTCAAGTAATAAGCCACCACCCTTATGAGGCGAAAACGTGGTGAACCTCTATACCGTATAGCGTGCGTCTTGTCTGTGTTTCCTTCCTTTCTAACAAGGCGGAGGGTGTGGTGTTCGTTCGCGGCTTCCGCGTGCCGCGCAGGCAAGCAACGACGAGAAGGAGGCCCAGATCAGCAAAGCAGAGCGAGACTGCCAGGCGTACCAAGACATGCTCAAGGAGAAGGACGCGAGCATAGGAGAGCTCCAAAAATCGGTGCGACGAGATTGCTGCGATCCACTTTATTTTTGTTTTCCCGAGCGCATCGCGCAACAAACTATCACGGCCATATTTTCACTCTTGACAATACAAACCATTATCTCGACCGCGAGCTCTGCGTTGTACGATGATGGCGGGGCCTCCTTGAAAAAATATTTTTGCGCAAGCATTTCGCACCACCGAGTTGTTTTGGTCGTGCGGCAACAAACGCGAGATTCAGTAAGTGCCACCACGAAAAAGTTGCCTACACCGAACAGATCATATCCCCCATGTAGCCCGTCCGGCCAAAAACACGAGAAAATAATGTTTGCTGCTGTACACACACTGATATTGAGGGTACAACATGGATCACACAATCGCAGACAGGAGTGTGCCAAAAAGTGGCTAAAAGAGGTCGAGGAACCGGGCTTCGAGTTTTTTTTTTGTTTTCAAAAGTACTAGGAAGCCTACACCCCGGCTCTCTCAGCAAGAACGTATACTTCGAAGAGTGAGGCTAGAGTGAATTACGACAAGTTTACGGTTCCTGGCACAATGATGTTTGTCGTTCAGGAGAGACCGATAATAAAAACTGTGGGCACCAAAATGTATCTCTCCGTCTCTATTTCATTATTTAGATATTTGGGGTCGGATAAGATCCATGGCGTTTGTGATCGGCCCGATCTACACACAGATCACGGTTGCCGGGTGGGATCTGCATGATGACACGGCTATTGCGCCGCATGTTTTTTTTTCCGGGTGAGATCTGTATGGTAACAGCTCTTGCATGGCATCTCACAGCGCCAACTACACGGTCTATGTGGTTCACTGTAGACCCTGACCTGCCCGATGTGGTGAAAAGTTGTCTACGTACCCCTCGCTCTCTTCACACATATTTATACCATACGTACTCATCCGGGGGTACATCGTGGCTCCCCCCCGTGCATGATTAAAAACGCCGACGAGTCTCGGCGCCCGCCCCACCCTGGTTGGTGAAAACCTAACGTGCTCCGTCCCGGCATTGTAGGGATGCGAGGGTCTATGGTCATACGACTACGGCCGTGCACGACATGAGTACACCCCCCCCCCCCCTTTTTTTTTTTTTCTCAGGTCCTCGACAAAGAGAAAGAGGTAATCGCGATGATGCACAAGATCGGCCGCCTGGAGGAGGCCCTGAGTCAGTTCACAGACCACCGCCAGGCAGACGCCGAGCAGTACTCCGAGTGGGGGCAAGCGGAGCCCTATAACGCAGAGGGCGGTGCCAGAGCCACCCCCGGCGGTGGCAGTGGCTCGTAACAGCCTGTTCGTTTTAGCTGGTTCTCTTATTTTGCGACAGAGAAAGAGAAGCGCTGCCTGTACCGAGAGGACAGATGCTATCGCAATATATCGCTGATATTGCGAATTGCGCGCACGGTCCCGTTCGTCTTTTTAGTTTTAAAATATTCTGGGAACACTGCTGTTGTTGCGAAGATGCGGAATATCCCCGAACAGGGAGATGATCCCTCAGCAGGGAGATAACCCCGCCGGGTTACCTGAGACGCAACAACTCCACCGGCGTACTCGTACGTATGTGGAGATGCGGCGGGATTAATCCCGCAGGAGGGGTGGGGGGGAGAGATGTGAGCCCAGCCTTCGGTCATTTGAACTAAAGCGCACCACTGCTGTTGCATCTTCAAACGACACAGACAGGCAAATCATTAGGAGGGTGGGCTTCATGGCACGTTGTGCGGTTTTTAAGAGCGGAGCAACGCCGGCAAAAATGCGGGGGGGAGACCGGTATTGCCGGGCGGGGCGCGTCAAAGCCTTATTTTGTCCTTAATTATACTAATTTTAGTGTAGCGGGACGGTCAGTCAAGGGGATAAAATCGCGGCCTCCCATATAGCGTATTTGAAGACCAGCCACCGGCCCTTTTGCAATAACTCCTTGCTGTTCCAGCAATTACTGCCTGTAGCGTGAAAAGCCGACGGCGGCGTCGGGTTCGTTCGCTGACCTCAGGCCTAATAGCCGTACTTTTTATCTGGGCCCACCCATGCCCGAACCAGGAAGCGTGTACCCACTGTTCGTACTGTACGCAGATTTTGTGTACAACAGCAGTAACTTCGAGCGAATAAACACACCCAGGAAATATTGATGTTTTCACGATTCGTAAACAAAAAACGTGGCAGAACAATACAAAATCAAATCGTAGCATTACGCCTCGTATAGGTATTTATGTCTACACAACATGTCACGTTGTTTCGTGACATTTTGTAAAAACAAAACTCGATGTTTTTGCGGCGTCCGCTAGAAAAAATGGCCCTATTCTCCGGTCCTTGGACCGGAGACTCAGAAAGCATAATCCCAAAAGTGAAGCCCGATTTTCAAAATATTAGGCGTGACAAAAGTGGCCCCAGTTTTCAAGTTACTCAGCGTGACAGAAAAGTGACCCCCGAAATCAAGTCAATAAGCGTGACAGAAAAGTGACCCCCTGAATCACACCACGGGTACCCCCTTGTCCCCTCGACCCTCAAAGCTCGTTCTTGGCGCACAGCAGCGGCGTCGCGACAGTTTTCGCACGCCTCGACAGCCAAGCACACACCATGGGCCTCGGCCGAGTATCGGCATCTTGGTGAGCGCACGCCGAGCACAGCAGCACGCTCGCCGAGCACCCCTCCAGCAGACCCTGAGAAAAAACTGCGACCACTGGGAGTTCCACATTTATTACTACAGTACTATTTTTGAATAGGGGGTGGGGGTTCCTGATGGCTGTGGTGACATGAAAGCAAGCCCACGACGGTTGCATGACATGAACGCAAGCCACGACGCCTCGCCACCACGTGTATGAGTACATGCCACGCCAAGACCAACTGCTGTTGTTGTGGTTTGGCGCCGCGAAGAGACGCGCCGAGTGCGCTGTACTGGGCGTAGAACCCAAGCGTCCGAAGCTACGCTGGCTGCCTCTGGTCTGGCGGCGACGCGCCGTGTGCGCTCGAGTCGACCTGTCTTGGTATTTTGTGTTTTGACACAACGAAGCATCCGAGCGTTGACTGACTACTACTGCTGCTGCTGCTGCTGCTGCTGCTGCTGCTGCTGCTGTAAAGTCTTCGAGTACGGAGAGGCGCGCGCCGAGTGCGCTTCCCTTCGTGTCTAGGCCCGAGCCCTCGCCAGCCGACTGTAGTTTGGCGACGGAGAGACGCACCGATCGCCGGCTGGTCGTCGGGCGCGAAGCAACGTCGCCGTGTCACCATCCAACCCATCGATCGTGCTGCTGCTGCTGCTGCTGTTGTTGATGCTGCTGCTTGCTTGCTGCGTGGATAACATCTTGAATTTAGAGACCATGCCATTTTTCGATCCGGTCAGATTTAGCACAATCAAGAGGCCGTTGTTCGTAAATGCCATGTTCGAGCACCTTGTGAGATGGTTTCAAGTCATCGTATTAGTCGTCCCAACAGGGAGAGGCAAAAGGGGATGACCCCGGGGGCCATCACGGCATCCACCAGCACACCAGACCTGAAAGACAAAAGCAGCGGAATAACCTATAAAATACCTATCACCCGAAACGACACGAAACTGTCATATTGTGAAGAGACCAAACGAACACCCTCCCTGGCTCTTTACAATACAGTGATAACAGAGCGACGATCAACAACAGAACTCAATCGACTCCATCACCAAAGTCAACGAAAATGACAAGAGGAAACCCGTCCCAACGAGCAAAAACCTCTTCCAAACTCCCACTCAAAAACTATAGCAATCACATACCAGGTACGAGACTACAACAGCCGCGCCTCAAAATCAAAAACTAAAGCGAAAGACATAATACCAGAGATCGCGAGGTCTCCCGGACAAAAACATATTTTTGCCCCCTGCTACCGCCGTAGATACACAGATCGTAACGATAAAACGAAACTCGTAGAAATCTTCTCCGCATAACATAGAATTTACCAGACGCTACGATTACCCGAAATAATAGTCGCTCGTGATACACCATAAAACCGAAAATACTCCCTTTTTGGCTCTTGTATGCGTCCTAGCTCCTATCAAATGGATAAAGAAACATCGATGTGTTGTCACGACGAACAGCCCAAGCCCTCCCAGCTACTAACTACTAAAGCTATTTGATCATCCGCAACGCATCTAATATTCCATTTTTCTCCCGTGCGAACAAATCCACCGAGTTCGCAGATAATACTGGTGTTAGAATAACGAATCATGAATGAATATGCATACCCTCCCTTATTCTGCAACCAGTAAATACTGTAGTTACAAACAAAAGATATCCTGCATTAATCAAACAAATCAGTAACCACCAATAATATCTCTCAACAGGAATACACCCCTCAAGGCGCAGCTACGTAACCGCACTCCCTCCAAACCATTAAAAACAAATCAATTTCAGTTCGACCAGTCACATCTGGGTTTTGCCTAAACCAAGGAAACGGACCGTTGGATTTACAAGGACAGTTTGTTTCGAACATGAAAATAAACTTCCTTAAAATTACCAGGGGGATAGGGCTACGTATACCATCCAGAATAAACCTAGACGATAATCTACCTTCGTACCATTCACGACTTTCCCGGGTTGAAAAAAGCATTCCATACCATTCAGAGGTCCCTACCAAGTGAAAAACAATACATCTCCTATATACTATTCACCACTTACCCGGGGAAGAACGATAAATCCCATATAATTCAGCAATCTCTAACACGTCGCAAACGATATCTTTCATTCACAACTTACCAGGAAAGAACGATATCATACCATTTGTAAATCCTACCCAGTCGCAAATGATGAATCTCCAAATTAATTCGTACGATCAAAAACATTGTTCAATTAATTTCGACCGACAGGTGTATTCAATCGCGAAAACATTCTCACGAATACCCACCAGAAAGACCAGACGTTAACCCTCGCCCCGCGATGTTGCCGAATCACAAAAAGCTCCAGCTGGCGATATCCACGTTTGTCCCCTCCATCCTTCCCGCTGCTGCTGTCTGCTGCTTCTGTCATGGAGTGCGTGCGGCTATTAAGCCGCTCGACTTGTTGCCATGCGGACGCTTTTCCCCTCGTTATATAGTACTGCTGCGCAGTCAGCACCCGATATCCACGCACCCGCTCCTCCGCCACTAAACTCCCCGTAGCAGAGGGCACGCGATTATATTATATCGCGCGACTTTCCCCAACTAAATTGCTCACGGCTGGTGGCGCACAGCTTGACAACCATGCGTCTTCTCGCGAAACTCCTTTGCAAACATGTTTTCCCTCGCTTGCGCGATAACCCCATATCTGCTGGCTCCACAACCAACCTTCTGAAGTGAAGCGCGTACGGCAAAAAAATGAATGCCGTGCGACTTGAAAAACCCCTTTCCGCTACATACGGCGAGGGTGCCCGCGGTTATCACCACCGAGGGACTTTCAGCTACTGCTGTGTACAGCAGTACCTGCTCCGTTAGAACGCTACCGTTTCCACAGCATCGCTCATCCCACCACGTATCTCCCCGTAGCGGAGTGTGTGCGGCCACGCCGCACTTTCGCCCCCATCGATCCACACAACGGGGGTGCCCAAATATTTGCTCCCTCCTTGGGGCTTTTCGCAGCTAGCTGCTGTCCGTCCCCCCTTTTCCCGCTATACTCGTACACGGCGGGGGTGGGTACGGTTATACTCCCACCATACGTAGGACGTAAGCTGCTGCTACTCCTGTTACGCCGTAGGGCTTTAGCTACTGCTGTACAGCATACAGCAGCAGTAGCTGACGACGCCGGCTCCACGGCATCGACTGCAGGATCCTCCACGATCGCAAAATACTGTCTCCCCATCCAACGCCGGAGTATTTCCCTCGCCACATATACTACCAGTTAGTAATGGTACGAACATGGGTGCAGAGAAAGCTTGGAACAGAAGCAACCAGGCCACCATGCTGTCTTTCGTACATACATCAAGGTTGTTGCTCCCTGGGCCATAACAGAATCGCTCCCGTCAGCCCCAACCCAAATGTACGGACCTCTCTCAAGAACGGTTTCGAAGCGGTGGAGCTCTTGCATGTTACAGCAGTAATACTCGCACCGACTCAACCTCTCGCCGTCAAAGAAAACGTACCGCCATCTATCTGCCCCAAAATTGTTGAACGCGAAGAATTATTTGGAGAACAGCTCACCTCCGAAGCCACCCTCCCTACTCCCTGTGTCACCGCCGGAGAGTTCCGACGATGGCGAGATACAGCATCCCTCTCTGCTGTATCAGCGGTGGTTGGCTCCTCCTGCCTTCCACCGGACCCCTGTTGCGCCTTGCTTCACAGCTTTTCTCCGAAAGAGCGACCATCCCAAGAAGCTCCATATGAGATTGCCACGCCTTCTCTTCTCAGCTCGACAGCAAGGCCCTGTTCTGACACCTGAGCTTGAAAACCTCCAACTTCGGTACCCGTGAGCCTGCTAGTACCACCGGTCACTAACCTAACGACTGCTCTAGAGTGTTCGTAAATGCCATGTTCGAGCACCTTGTGAGATGGTTTCAAGTCATCGTATTAGTCGTCCCAACAGGGAGAGGCAAAAGGGGATGACCCCGGGGGCCATCACGGCATCCACCAGCACACCAGCCTGAAAGACAAAAGCGGCGGAATAACCTATAAAATACCTACCACCCGAAACGACACGAAACTGTCATATTGTGAAGAGACCAAACGAACAGCCGTTTCCTATGCGGTTCGATTTCGAGCTTCAGATTAGTATTTTTCGATCTCAAAAACGAAAGCACCGTCCTCTGTATGCAGTCCGATTGTGCAGTATACTCATTCGATTGCGATACTAACACTTGGACAAAACTTGCTCGATAATAATGGCCCTTTCTCAACACATATTTTTTAGTAAGACCGGAGACTAGCAACGCGAATGTTACTCATTCGATTGCGATACTAACACAATGACAAGAAGTACCAGGTGAGCTCTCTTCACTTCGGTTGGTATGAAAAACGTGACGATTCGAGCGCGAGAAGCACAGGCCCGAATACCATCTGATTGTCGGCAAATTGGAGACGATGGCTTAGCGGAGGACGGGGTGTCATACTGCTGTCTCGATTGGCGAAGAAAACATCTTCGATCAGCCAGCCATCCCCCCCCCCCCCCCCGCCCGCTCGTCTGCCATGGGCCTTCGCCTGAACAAAGTCGCGCCATACACGCCACGGCATGCCTCGCAAATACCCCTACTTTAAACGTACACGGATAGGACGGACCAAAATCAGCTCAGCACCGCCGCGCAACAACACCATCCTTGCAATGCTCCGCCGCGCCACGTCCAACAGCCACACCGTCTCCTCGCAAGCCATTATTACGCCGGACGGGCTGGCTACGAAAAATTATCTCTACGAAAATCTTCCTGCGCTCTTATGTGCTCATTACGAGATCGAAGCGCGTTTCGTAGCGCGTTTGGTTTTGTTTCAGCGAAGCCATGGCTACCTACCTACAGCGGCGGTGCTCGGAGTGGCAGCAAAGCGAGAGCCCCAGGGGAGTGTAAAACACATTGTTTGGGAGTAAAACATTACTTTTTTTTGGGAATATAAAAAATTACATTTTTTTGGCTTGCTCTTGCCGCGCGAGCGCGGACCTTCACACGCCCGAGCGTGCCGATAGTACGGCTGTTGTCTAGCTATTTGTTTCCAGTTGTTCAACCGCTTTTATAGAGCTATAGCTCTACGCTCGCTGCTTCCCACACATGGGTTTTCAAGCAGCGCCCCGATTTTTTTTCCTACACGCTTCACGTGCGTTTTACAACTTCTTGCCCCCACACGCAAGACTAACTATGGTAAACCTTGTCTCGCCTACTAGCCTAATTGTACCCCCCCCGCTTTCTTCCCCAGCTTATACGTCGCCTGTTCTCGAGCAGTGCTTCCTTTGCCACCTAGCGGAAGCACGACGGCTGATTTAGTTGGTCAAATCACACCGTTCGTTGCCTGGCTGTCGAACTACAACAGTACACCTATCCTGAAACGGAAACAGCTCGACCAAACACACACATATTTCCAACACGATCGGCTCCGCTTGGGTATACTCGTATAGACCCCACAAGCAGAGCACACAACATCCGGTTTCAAACAAATCGGCCGCGGGTAATACACGCGAACGTTCACCTGGTTCACCCTCTGCGCGCGCGCCCTACGCCCCCGCACCTGAACCGCATATATAGCGGCATGACACCAAACTGTGCGCGTACGTAGTCAGGGCTGTTTTACGGCGAGTCTCCAACTAACGCTTGCCAGGGTGCGCATCGTATCTCCCTGAGGTGTAAACTCACCCCCACGTCAATATTCCGCGAGTGCAGGGGATACATCGGCAAAACCACTCGACGGTATCTCTCCTTGGCGCATCCTCCAAGCCGGTGCGGGGGCGGCAAGGCAAGCACGCGCGACCCTCTTTCCCTGCAAGGCACCGCGGGACATCATCCCGCACAAGCACCGCAACCAGGCCAAAACTGAAAGGTAGACGGCTAATCGGCGTCTCGCCAAAAGGCCCCCGCCCCACGGGGGTAGCACGCCTCGCTCAAGGAACTCCCACCCCAGTCGCACGTTTCCCTTACCCCCCTCCCCCTCTTCTCCCTCTCCTCTTTTCGTGGGTACAATAGAACTCGAGTTTCGGCCAAAAACGGACAACGAGGCGAAGAACAAAAAACAAAACTGCGTGTCTCGAAGAAAAGAAAACCTGGCGCGTCTTGACTCTTTCCCCCGCCTACTCGCTCTTCTGTCTACCTTTACGCACAAAACTTGGCAGACGACCCCCACCACGTGCTCGCCTCCTGTGCATACACAACATTATATCATATGTATATACACAAGCGCTGGGCGTGTGTGGCACGTCATGCCATATGGAAAAAAATCAGGGCTGTGCACGGGTCAGGTCAAAACTAGCAAGTGAGGTCGAATGGGGTCACCTAACCCGACCCGACCCAACTCGACCCGACCCGACCCGATTCGACCAGACCTGACGCGTGATATTTGAACTACTTTCTGATCCGACCCGACCCGATCCGACCCGACCCGACCCGACCCGACCGGTGAATTTTTGAAGACCTCCTGACCCGACCCGCGGGTCGGTTCATGACTCGGGTCATGACCCGTGAACAGTTCTGGTAAAAATCGTTTGTGTGGGCCCACACAGATACTGAACTACTGCCTTCGGAGCTCCTCGTCATCCGCCGCGGGGCGCGGTAGGCGTGCCGCCCGCCTGCTCCCCGGGATGGGTTTGTGCTCCGTCAAAATCATAATATCCTCCCCCTTTATCTCGAGCACCTTTTAGGATCAAAACACCGACAGGTACGAGTAGCGTCGGGGGAAAAAACGGATCAAAGTGCGGGCACGCAATGTCAGAAGAGTGGAGGAGAGGGGGAGGGGGTGGGGTGGAGGGGAGGGGGGAGGGGAGGGGGGCTAATGTAGTAAGAAGAGCAATCAGAACGATACGATGGACCCAAAAAGCATGCATCCCCCCATGTTTACACACCGAATTTGGTTATCATGACTAAATAAAAATATGTTTCCCCGTAATAGCGGCCCAACCCCCGACACCTCCCTCTCACACCTCGGGGCGTCCTCCTATCATCGCCGTCATGCCCGTGTCCACGCGCCAGACCTGCCCATCCGCCGCCGAGTTGATCCCTGCTCTCTGGGGCGTGTGCCCCACAATCATTCGCTTCGCGCCGGTCAGGCGTAACGTCTTTGTGGTGACAAAAAAAAACGGGGTGTCAAGTGAGGCGGGGAACGGCACGCGGAACGGTACGCGGAACGGTACGCGGAACGGTACGCGGGACGGTACATCGAAGCGCGGCGAGCAAAAAAGTAGCACACAAAAAAAGATAGAAAAATAAGCTGGGATGCGCAGGGAGAGCGGGGTGTGCGAAGAAACGATCAGCGGCGTTGGGACGGTGGGGCGGAACAGAACGGGATGGAACGGGAGAGGCAGTACGTGATTGGCCGACTCTCCCGTGAACAAAAAAGCACGCAAGAGTGGGGGACGTGGGGGCAGCCAACCAACGCGTGCTGCACGGCAGCATTCTCCTCGAAACGCGTGGTAGATCAACACAAAGAGGCAACCTCGGTTCCTCGGGAAGCGTTTTTGACCAACATAGAGTGGGAAACTTGGTTCAATGGGCCGCGCAAGGGGGCGGGTCTGTGAGGTGCCGAGACCACCCGGGGCATCGAGAGCGGCTTGAAGCAACGCCACAGCGGCAGCACCGAAAGCATCGAATAAGCTCCGTCCTACTGTACGATGCCCAACCACGATGAGAGAGCCAGGCCGGGCCGGCCAAGGACTCTACTGGAAAAAAGACTAACGCTTGTTGTGACAAGACGGGTTCGCCAGAAATTTCTCCGGACACGACGAGAACAACACGATGACAAAAAAAAACCCGACGATGTTTCAACGACGAAATTCCCCCCCGATTTATACACGGGACCGTTCAGCCTTGATACGAGAGCATACAATAAATGAAATACACGTCCGGTGAATCGCACAAAACCACCGAGCCACGCCATTCCACGCCACGCCAAAAGCCACATCGCCACGTCACGCCACGCCGCACTCCCCAATCGTACCTCCTCCAGTTTCGCTCGTGCGGCCTGGTCGATGTCGCGACAGTCGGGGTCCGAGTACACCCTCGTCCACACCGGCCCCTCGGGTTCCAGGAGCTCCTCCGGGGGCGGCCTGTTGCCCAGCAGCCACGAGGACGCCCCAGAGTTGAGCTTTCTCATCTCATTCTCGGCGTTCGCTACTGCACTCTGTACCTCCTCCGCCTCTCCTCCCCCCCCCCCGGCCGCCGACGCGGCTGCCGCCGCCCCTCCGCGCACGTGCTCGGGCAGCAGCCCCGCGTGTACGAACAAATTATCGCCTACCTGTGACAAGGAGGCGGGGGGGGGGGGCGGGGGCTCATCGCCGAAATCTATCATAAGTCCGTGGCCGAAAGACTAAGCTCCACTAAGGTGTGCTCGTAGCACTCGCAATCACGAGTAAGGCACAGAACCCCCTCCCCCCTATGTAATACATGAAAAACACGTAAATTATGCCGAAATGTTGGGAGGTGTCTCTATTAAGAGTAGGAACAGCGCCCCGTCTCAAAAGGCATGCGTGGTTGATGGTCAAAATACTAAGGCAAGCAACCAATGAGTACGCCCCCCCCCCCCCCCCCCCCCCCCCCCCGCGTAACCACCCACCTTCATACACACGGCGTGGGCCGCCATTAACTTTGCCACAGGCCCTCCAGGTCGCATCGCGACCAACCGGCACCGCGCCCACTCGGGGAAGCCGTCCAGAGCGCTCCAGTCGCCACCGAGAAGAACGTCCAGCTCGGGTCGGAGGTCCTGGAACGGGAGGAAGGCTCTCCGGGTGGCCATCGAGTGATCACCCAGCGCGTTCATCACCTATATATGTATGATATGCATTGCCACACGGATTGCGGGCATGCGCGTGCGTGAGCACGTGTGCTGGGCGTGCGGGCGTGCGTGTGTGCGCATTGCCCATGACTTGTCGCGGTCTTCTACGTCTCTGTGTGTGCTGTGTTTGCGTGTGTGTTTGCGTGTGTGCATGCGTGAGTGTGTGTATGCGTGTATGTGTGTGCGTGTTTGGCGTTAGAATTCTGAGACTCGACCAAGCACCGTCGAGGTATTTACAGCCCCCGGCGCCCCCCCCGTCCCCCCTCCCCCGCGCGTATCTCTCGCCCCCCCCGCTCCCCCCCCCCCCCACCCTTCTCACCTCATGGTTCCCCAATGATGACTGTACAGCGCTCCGTTCGTGCGGCCAGCGTTCTAGCCAGCCTGTACACCACTCCTGGATGGGCAAATCGTGGTCCCCCCGGTCGAAGATGTCCCCCATCTGTCCAGACAAGAAAAGAAAACAAAAAAAAACGAAAAACAACCCCCCCCCCGCAGAATCAGGTTAGGTGATGGGGTCAGCCTACTAAAACCAAAGGAAGCCAGGCTTGATATACAAAGTGCGAGAAAGAGTTATTTAGCTTTTTTTTCCTAAATTGTGTTTGCTTCTTCGTGCGCGGTGGTTAAATACTCATACATGTATGCACTTACGTACGTACAAAGAGTTGGGAGGGTATGAGGCCTACCGTCACACCAGCCCACCAAACGCGAACACCCGTCTAACATAATAGAGCGAGTTGCGGGTTGTCCAGGGAGCTGTGTCAACACCAACACAAGGAACAACAACTACAAAAGCAGCAGCAAACAACAACAGACATTTCATTCGCGAGCCTCACATTTCAAGAAATAACTACACTTAGGAGCTATTACGGGGGGCCATCATAGTAATCAGGACTCATTTCACACACAAAACCTATATATTACATTATTTTTACTAAGCATATTTGGTCCCTATTTACTATGTTCCTCCGTAATAGCTGTAAAAATACTACGTACGAGCGCGGTATGTACGCTATACCTGGTACACCCTTTCGCACCTGCACCACCACGGTCTCCCCACCAGCCCACTTGTCGTTCTCGTCGATTAGGTTCGCCATCCGCAAGCAGCTTCTGAAAGCGTCTGCGCGCGGGGGGGTGGAAGGGGCGGGTGAGGGGCATGAAGGACCACGACAAAAAAAAAAAAGAAGAAGGGGGAACGGCGCAGGCAGGGCAGCATTCAGTTGCAGTCAAGTATCTACGCAGAACGCGGACATCCATCCACTCAAGAAATTGGGAGTGTTAAGAGAATTTGTGGCTTGACTTTTGCATGAAAAGAAAAAAAAGAAAAAGAAAAAAAAAACTTACCATTTTACACTGAAATTATTAATACCCTGCGGGTAGTGTTATTATTGTATTTATAGAGGACCACACCCTGCCCCACGTGAGAATTTGAGCCTGGCCCAAAATAAAAGAGTTCAGGTTCCTTTCACCGCCGACCTCTGGCAGCGCTGCCTGGGAAACTCTCGTTCCTTTGTCCCTTAGTGCGGCAGACTCCGGCTCCACCCGTTTTTGGGTCGTCCGACAGTCCCGCCTTTCCGATCTGGAAACCCCCCCGCGTCGTAGGCGGAACGGAGGAGGCTTATTTGGAGAAGTATTTTCGCCGACAACTGTTATTGATACCGGCATTTATGATGTTTCGTCACCTGATACCCACACGTAAGTCGTACCCAAAAAAAACGATTGTGTTCGAACACCCCGGCTTTTCAATTTTCAAGTCATGTTGCCCATTTTCAGAAAAAAGCTCTGGCTGTATCCTTACATGGGTGGATCTGTACGTTGCCTTATTATGCAAACACGAGCGAGTGGCAATTGTTAGCCATCTGAGTTGTGTGCATTCCGGTGGACCTTGGGTGGACCGTGGTAACACTACAAGCAGTGCAGTACCAGTACTGCAGTTACAGTAGTGTGCTGCGCTTACTACGTTATGCCACCTGCTGCAACCGACACTTTGGCGGTTATGTAGAGTGCATGTGCAAGGACAGGGAAGGATACATTCTCCGATTGGACACCACGTTGCGAACTCTCTGCCAGCATACTCGCACGTATATATGATAGGCGTGGGGTGGTGGAGCTCCCAACCCATCAAGCTCGTCGCGCATTGTCTTTTTTACAATTCACTCTACGTATGCAACTAATCACCACCAGGACAGGGTTCCCACTCAGGGGTCCCCAGTTTCTACCTGGTAAATGGCAAGCCGCAACTCTCTCAACTCTCAACTCTCAACTCGGTCGACTCGAAAAACGACGCGCGCCAGTTTTTGTTGGTTTCCCCTGTCCCCGCTTTATAAAATCGACATGAAACTATCGAAACCCAAAGTGCCGACCGAACGACTCAGAGTGCACTCACAGAGTCCGTGTTACGCGCTGCAGACACAGCTCAACTTGTCGTTTCCTCGAAGGTCTCACCCCGAGGCAACATAGTGTAAGCGCCTGCCATGGTAGTCCTGGTGCGTGCGGCTGCTCGTCTTTGCGCGCAGCCGGTACACGCCCTGTTGGCGCCATCCATAATCGCCACTACTTTTCAGCAGCACGTGCTACCGAGAAGCACCACACTTCACGCCTTTAGGCACCCACCTGCAGCACTTCACCGGGGGCTAGGTAGCAGCTCCGTACGGACTGGTGATACCGGGAAGAGACTAGACGCTGGGGTGGAGCTGCGACCGTACAAAACGGTGGTGCCTGCGGCCGATAGGCTCGTAGTGATCGGAGACGTCCATGGGGATATAGGTGCGTTGAGATAAAGAGATGATACAGAGTTGCTTACGTAACGAAGTACAGCTCAGTACGAGTAGTACGGGCACAGCACACACACGTGTGCGAGTACGTCGTATACCGTATACGTGTAACACCTCTGGACCTCTGGTAACTGGTACTGGTACAGCAGTAACATGGTACACCAGTCGGCAGCAGTTACGACACATGATACATACGAGATGATACATACTCGTATACGTAGTCCAACTGGGGAGACCTGTGGCCACGATTCCGTTTGATCGCGAGACCTCCTTCATCTCTATCGTACGAGTAGACGACGTAGTACGCCTAATCCACATCGCTTGCCCGACGTGTCGCTGGGCTGGAGCTCGGGGGCCCGCAGCGGCCAGTATCAGGCCCTCTCATAAGAACAAAGCTACCCACCAGAACGTGGTCCTGACATTTGGGAAACATCGAGAACGTGCCCACGGTCTGAGCGCTGCCCAACCTTTTAAGAAAGTGGGTCCCTTTCTCTGGCTGGCCTGCGCCCAAGACGCCACAGCACCTAGACTTCTTGGCAGCAGGAGCTACGTATATGAATGTGCATCTTGACAAATCTTGATGTAAGATTCTCGCTCGCCCATTATGGTAAGAATCAACATCAGCCCGAGAGCCTGATTTCAGGTTTCTTGTGAGAGGGCCGGCACTCTGCACCGGTATATGATAGGCCACTCTGATGTATCTTTGGTGTGTGCTACCTGGTACCCGTGAAGGCGTCGCTGTTGGTGCCTGTGGTATCGCGGCCGTGGAAGTCGGCTGGGCATCGCGACCGTGCACCGGTATGGTAACCTTCTCAGGATACACGGCGTATACTTCGTACCAGGCAGATGCTCGTACGATACATACGAGTATCTCGTCCCTTTTTTGCGAAATTAATAATTCCCTCTATTTTTAGCACGAAAATATGAAAATTCTTCGTCAACCATTTATTGCAACCTGTCCCCAACCGCAACCAACCGCAAAAGCTGTCGCAGCTGCGGCAGCAGCAGCAGCAGCAGCAGCAGCAGCAGCAGCAGCAATAGCAATAGCAAGCGGCAGATTCTACTCGTATCATGTCATGCATACCATACGTTGCGCAATAATAACGGTCGTTCAAGATTACGCGGTATGTATGTACACACGGCGGTGTGCAGTGTGTCATGTTTGACACCAAGCTTAAGCTTGCAATGCCTCCGCCGCACGTGGCTTCAAGTATAGCGGCTTCGGCACGGTGCCGTTGGAAGGACGATACGCAGGGGCGGAGCCGTTTCAAATGGACCGCCAACATCATCGGGGGCGAAACATCATAAATGCCGGTATCAATAACAGTTGTCGGCGAAAATACTTCTCCAAATAAGCCTCCTCCGTTCCGCCTACGACGCGGGGGGGTTTCCAGATCGGAAAGGCGGGACTGTCGGACGACCCAAAAACGGGTGGAGCCGAAGTCTGCCGCACTAAGGGACAAAGGAACGAGAGTTTCCCAGGCAGCGCTGCCAGAGGTCGGCGGTGAAAGGAACCTGAACTCTTTTATTTTGGGCCAGGCTCAAATTCTCACGTGGGGCAGGGTGTGGTCCTCTATAAATACAATAATAACACTACCCGCAGGGTATTAATAATTTCAGTGTAAAATGGTAAGTTTTTTTTTTCTTTTTCTTTTTTTTCTTTTCATGCAAAAGTCAAGCCACAAATTCTCTTAACACTCCCAATTTCTTGAGTGGATGGATGTCCGCGTTCTGCGTAGATACTTGACTGCAACTGAATGCTGCCCTGCCTGCGCCGTTCCCCCTTCTTCTTTTTTTTTTTTGTCGTGGTCCTTCATGCCCCTCACCCGCCCCTTCCACCCCCCCGCGCGCAGACGCTTTCAGAAGCTGCTTGCGGATGGCGAACCTAATCGACGAGAACGACAAGTGGGCTGGTGGGGAGACCGTGGTGGTGCAGGTGCGAAAGGGTGTACCAGGTATAGCGTACATACCGCGCTCGTACGTAGTATTTTTACAGCTATTACGGAGGAACATAGTAAATAGGGACCAAATATGCTTAGTAAAAATAATGTAATATATAGGTTTTGTGTGTGAAATGAGTCCTGATTACTATGATGGCCCCCCGTAATAGCTCCTAAGTGTAGTTATTTCTTGAAATGTGAGGCTCGCGAATGAAATGTCTGTTGTTGTTTGCTGCTGCTTTTGTAGTTGTTGTTCCTTGTGTTGGTGTTGACACAGCTCCCTGGACAACCCGCAACTCGCTCTATTATGTTAGACGGGTGTTCGCGTTTGGTGGGCTGGTGTGACGGTAGGCCTCATACCCTCCCAACTCTTTGTACGTACGTAAGTGCATACATGTATGAGTATTTAACCACCGCGCACGAAGAAGCAAACACAATTTAGGAAAAAAAAGCTAAATAACTCTTTCTCGCACTTTGTATATCAAGCCTGGCTTCCTTTGGTTTTAGTAGGCTGACCCCATCACCTAACCTGATTCTGCGGGGGGGGGGTTGTTTTTCGTTTTTTTTTGTTTTCTTTTCTTGTCTGGACAGATGGGGGACATCTTCGACCGGGGACCACGATTTGCCCATCCAGGAGTGGTGTACAGGCTGGCTAGAGACGCTGGCCGCACGAACGGAGCGCTGTACCATCATTGGGGAACCATGAGTGAGAAGGGTGGGGGGGGGGGGGAGCGGGGGGGGCGAGAGATAGCGGGGTGGGGGCGGGAGACGCGGGGGCTGTAAATACCTCGACGGTGCTTGGTCGAGTCTCAGAATACTAACGCCAAACACGCACACACATACACGCATACACACACTCACGCATGCACACACGCAAACACACACGCAAACACAGCACACACAGAGACGTAGAAGACCGCGACAAGTCATGGGCAATGCGCACACACGCACGCCCGCACGCCCAGCACACGTGCTCACGCACGCGCATGCCCGCAATCCGTGTGGCAATGCATATCATACATATATAGGTGATGAACGCGCTGGGTGATCACTCGATGGCCACCCGGAGAGCCTTCCTCCCGTTCCAGGACCTCCGACCCGAGCTGGACGTTCTTCTCGGTGGCGACTGGAGCGCTCTGGACGGCTTCCCCGAGTGGGCGCGGTGCCGGTTGGTCGCGATGCGACCTGGAGGGCCTGTGGCAAAGTTAATGGCGGCCCACGCCGTGTGTATGAAGGTGGGTGGTTACGCGGGGGGGGGGGGGGGGGGGGGGGGGGGGCGTACTCATTGGTTGCTTGCCTTAGTATTTTGACCATCAACCACGCATGCCTTTTGAGACGGGGCGCTGTTCCTACTCTTAATAGAGACACCTCCCAACATTTCGGCATAATTTACGTGTTTTTCATGTATTACATAGGGGGGAGGGGGTTCTGTGCCTTACTCGTGATTGCGAGTGCTACGAGCACACCTTAGTGGAGCTTAGTCTTTCGGCCACGGACTTATGATAGATTTCGGCGATGAGCCCCCGCCCCCCCCCCCCGCCTCCTTGTCACAGGTAGGCGATAATTTGTTCGTACACGCGGGGCTGCTGCCCGAGCACGTGCGCGGAGGGGCGGCGGCAGCCGCGTCGGCGGCCGGGGGGGGGGGAGGAGAGGCGGAGGAGGTACAGAGTGCAGTAGCGAACGCCGAGAATGAGATGAGAAAGCTCAACTCTGGGGCGTCCTCGTGGCTGCTGGGCAACAGGCCGCCCCCGGAGGAGCTCCTGGAACCCGAGGGGCCGGTGTGGACGAGGGTGTACTCGGACCCCGACTGTCGCGACATCGACCAGGCCGCACGAGCGAAACTGGAGGAGGTACGATTGGGGAGTGCGGCGTGGCGTGACGTGGCGATGTGGCTTTTGGCGTGGCGTGGAATGGCGTGGCTCGGTGGTTTTGTGCGATTCACCGGACGTGTATTTCATTTATTGTATGCTCTCGTATCAAGGCTGAACGGTCCCGTGTATAAATCGGGGGGGAATTTCGTCGTTGAAACATCGTCGGGTTTTTTTTTGTCATCGTGTTGTTCTCGTCGTGTCCGGAGAAATTTCTGGCGAACCCGTCTTGTCACAACAAGCGTTAGTCTTTTTTCCAGTAGAGTCCTTGGCCGGCCCGGCCTGGCTCTCTCATCGTGGTTGGGCATCGTACAGTAGGACGGAGCTTATTCGATGCTTTCGGTGCTGCCGCTGTGGCGTTGCTTCAAGCCGCTCTCGATGCCCCGGGTGGTCTCGGCACCTCACAGACCCGCCCCCTTGCGCGGCCCATTGAACCAAGTTTCCCACTCTATGTTGGTCAAAAACGCTTCCCGAGGAACCGAGGTTGCCTCTTTGTGTTGATCTACCACGCGTTTCGAGGAGAATGCTGCCGTGCAGCACGCGTTGGTTGGCTGCCCCCACGTCCCCCACTCTTGCGTGCTTTTTTGTTCACGGGAGAGTCGGCCAATCACGTACTGCCTCTCCCGTTCCATCCCGTTCTGTTCCGCCCCACCGTCCCAACGCCGCTGATCGTTTCTTCGCACACCCCGCTCTCCCTGCGCATCCCAGCTTATTTTTCTATCTTTTTTTGTGTGCTACTTTTTTGCTCGCCGCGCTTCGATGTACCGTCCCGCGTACCGTTCCGCGTACCGTTCCGCGTACCGTTCCGCGTGCCGTTCCCCGCCTCACTTGACACCCCGTTTTTTTTTGTCACCACAAAGACGTTACGCCTGACCGGCGCGAAGCGAATGATTGTGGGGCACACGCCCCAGAGAGCAGGGATCAACTCGGCGGCGGATGGGCAGGTCTGGCGCGTGGACACGGGCATGACGGCGATGATAGGAGGACGCCCCGAGGTGTGAGAGGGAGGTGTCGGGGGTTGGGCCGCTATTACGGGGAAACATATTTTTATTTAGTCATGATAACCAAATTCGGTGTGTAAACATGGGGGGATGCATGCTTTTTGGGTCCATCGTATCGTTCTGATTGCTCTTCTTACTACATTAGCCCCCCTCCCCTCCCCCCTCCCCTCCACCCCACCCCCTCCCCCTCTCCTCCACTCTTCTGACATTGCGTGCCCGCACTTTGATCCGTTTTTTCCCCCGACGCTACTCGTACCTGTCGGTGTTTTGATCCTAAAAGGTGCTCGAGATAAAGGGGGAGGATATTATGATTTTGACGGAGCACAAACCCATCCCGGGGAGCAGGCGGGCGGCACGCCTACCGCGCCCCGCGGCGGATGACGAGGAGCTCCGAAGGCAGTAGTTCAGTATCTGTGTGGGCCCACACAAACGATTTTTACCAGAACTGTTCACGGGTCATGACCCGAACGATAGCGGATGCTTGAACCCACCACTACAGCCGGCCAGCTTTTTCGATACATTTATATCGCGGCGGCGAACCGATGTTGGCAAAATCACACTGTAATCTGTCGTCGTGTTCAATTCAAGTCGACTGCTTCGCGCATGGGTAGAAAATCCTGTTCCTGTCCATCAAATGCTCGAAAAATACCCTGCTACGGGCGACACAGCGATTCCAGTCAGCGCTCTCACGGTCTTCTCTTTCAATAGTGTGCACGACAGCGTGTTTTCCGTTCTGTAGCGGATGGAGTCCTCAATACTACGCCTATACATGAGCAACACAACGATTAAAGTCAATATTCGTACGGGTTTATAGCTCAACTATTACGGAGGGGGCTATTGTAGTCATCATAATCCACGATGGACCCAATAAGCAGGCATCCCCCCATGTTTACACACCGAATTTGGTTATCATGACTAAATAAAAATATGTTTCCCCGTAATAGCGGCCCAACCCCCGACACCTCCCTCTCTCACACCTCGGGGCGTCCTCCTATCATCGCCGTCATGCCCGTGTCCACGCGCCAGACCTGCCCATCCGCCGCCGAGTTGATCCCTGCTCTCTGGGGCGTGTGCCCCACAATCATTCGCTTCGCGCCGGTCAGGCGTAACGTCTTTGTGGTGACAAAAAAAAACGGGGTGTCAAGTGAGGCGGGGAACGGCACGCGGAACGGTACGCGGAACGGTACGCGGAACGGTACGCGGGACGGTACATCGAAGCGCGGCGAGCAAAAAAGTAGCACACAAAAAAAGATAGAAAAATAAGCTGGGATGCGCAGGGAGAGCGGGGTGTGCGAAGAAACGATCAGCGGCGTTGGGACGGTGGGGCGGAACAGAACGGGATGGAACGGGAGAGGCAGTACGTGATTGGCCGACTCTCCCGTGAACAAAAAAGCACGCAAGAGTGGGGGACGTGGGGGCAGCCAACCAACGCGTGCTGCACGGCAGCATTCTCCTCGAAACGCGTGGTAGATCAACACAAAGAGGCAACCTCGGTTCCTCGGGAAGCGTTTTTGACCAACATAGAGTGGGAAACTTGGTTCAATGGGCCGCGCAAGGGGGCGGGTCTGTGAGGTGCCGAGACCACCCGGGGCATCGAGAGCGGCTTGAAGCAACGCCACAGCGGCAGCACCGAAAGCATCGAATAAGCTCCGTCCTACTGTACGATGCCCAACCACGATGAGAGAGCCAGGCCGGGCCGGCCAAGGACTCTACTGGAAAAAAGACTAACGCTTGTTGTGACAAGACGGGTTCGCCAGAAATTTCTCCGGACACGACGAGAACAACACGATGACAAAAAAAAACCCGACGATGTTTCAACGACGAAATTCCCCCCCGATTTATACACGGGACCGTTCAGCCTTGATACGAGAGCATACAATAAATGAAATACACGTCCGGTGAATCGCACAAAACCACCGAGCCACGCCATTCCACGCC
Source organism: Saccharina japonica (assembly GCA_008828725.1). Lineage (NCBI taxonomy): Eukaryota > Phaeophyceae > Laminariales > Laminariaceae > Saccharina > Saccharina japonica. Next base: position 68,752 of record MEHQ01000724.1, read on the forward strand.
ACGCCAAAAGCCACATCGCCACGTCACGCCACGCCGCACTCCACAATCGTACCTCCTCCAGTTTCGCTCGTGCGGCCTGGTCGATGTCGCGACAGTCGGGGTCCGAGTACACCCTCGTCCACACCGGCCCCTCGGGTTCCAGGAGCTCCTCCGGGGGCGGCCTGTTGCCCAGCAGCCACGAGGACGCCCCAGAGTTGAGCTTTCTCATCTCATTCTCGGCGTTCGCTACTGCACTCTGTACCTCCTCCGCCTCTCCTCCCCCCCCCCCGGCCGCCGACGCGGCTGCCGCCGCCCCTCCGCGCACGTGCTCGGGCAGCAGCCCCGCGTGTACGAACAAATTATCGCCTACCTGTGACAAGGAGGCGGGGGGGGGGGGCGGGGGCTCATCGCCGAAATCTATCATAAGTCCGTGGCCGAAAGACTAAGCTCCACTAAGGTGTGCTCGTAGCACTCGCAATCACGAGTAAGGCACAGAACCCCCTCCCCCCTATGTAATACATGAAAAACACGTAAATTATGCCGAAATGTTGGGAGGTGTCTCTATTAAGAGTAGGAACAGCGCCCCGTCTCAAAAGGCATGCGTGGTTGATGGTCAAAATACTAAGGCAAGCAACCAATGAGTACGCCCCCCCCCCCCCCCCCCCCCCCCCCCCGCGTAACCACCCACCTTCATACACACGGCGTGGGCCGCCATTAACTTTGCCACAGGCCCTCCAGGTCGCATCGCGACCAACCGGCACCGCGCCCACTCGGGGAAGCCGTCCAGAGCGCTCCAGTCGCCACCGAGAAGAACGTCCAGCTCGGGTCGGAGGTCCTGGAACGGGAGGAAGGCTCTCCGGGTGGCCATCGAGTGATCACCCAGCGCGTTCATCACCTATATATGTATGATATGCATTGCCACACGGATTGCGGGCATGCGCGTGCGTGAGCACGTGTGCTGGGCGTGCGGGCGTGCGTGTGTGCGCATTGCCCATGACTTGTCGCGGTCTTCTACGTCTCTGTGTGTGCTGTGTTTGCGTGTGTGTTTGCGTGTGTGCATGCGTGAGTGTGTGTATGCGTGTATGTGTGTGCGTGTTTGGCGTTAGTATTCTGAGACTCGACAAGCACCCTCGAGGTATTTACAGCCCCGCGTCTCCCGCCCCCACCCCGTATCTCTCGCCCCCCCCGCTCCCCCCCCCCCCACCCTTTCTCACCTCATGGTTCCCCATGATGCTGTACAGCGCTCCGTTCGTGCGGCCAGCGTCTCTAGCCAGCCTGTACACCCACTCCTGGATGGGCAAATCGTGGTCCCCCCGGTCGAAGATGTCCCCCATCTGTCCAGACAAGAAAAGAAAACAAAAAAAAACGAAAACCCCCCCCCCGCAGAATCAGGTTAGGTGATGGGGTCAGCCTACTAAAACCAAAGGAAGCCAGGCTTGATATACAAAGTGCGAGAAAGAGTTATTTAGCTTTTTTTTCCTAAATTGTGTTTGCTTCTTCGTGCGCGGTGGTTAAATACTCATACATGTATGCACTTACGTACGTACAAAGAGTTGGGAGGGTATGAGGCCTACCGTCACACCAGCCCACCAAACGCGAACACCCGTCTAACATAATAGAGCGAGTTGCGGGTTGTCCAGGGAGCTGTGTCAACACCAACACAAGGAACAACAACTACAAAAGCAGCAGCAAACAACAACAGACATTTCATTCGCGAGCCTCACATTTCAAGAAATAACTACACTTAGGAGCTATTACGGGGGGCCATCATAGTAATCAGGACTCATTACACACACAAAACCTATATATTACATTATTTTTACTAAGCATATTTGGTCCCTATTTACTATGTTCCTCCGTAATAGCTGTAAAAATACTACGTACGAGCGCGGTATGTACGCTATACCTGGTACACCCTTTCGCACCTGCACCACCACGGTCTCCCCACCAGCCCACTTGTCGTTCTCGTCGATTAGGTTCGCCATCCGCAAGCAGCTTCTGAAAGCGTCTGCGCGCGGGGGGGTGGAAGGGGCGGGTGAGGGGCATGAAGGACCACGACAAACAAAAAGAAGAAGGGGGAACGGCGCAGGCAGGGCAGCATTCAGTTGCAGTCAAGTATCTACGCAGAACGCGGACATCCATCCACTCAAGAAATTGGGAGTGTTAAGAGAATTTGTGGCTTGACTTTTGCATGAAAAGAAAAAAAAGAAAAAGAAAAAAAAAACTTACCATTTTACACTGAAATTATTAATACCCTGCGGGTAGTGTTATTATTGTATTTATAGAGGACCACACCCTGCCCCACGTGAGAATTTGAGCCTGGCCCAAAATAAAAGAGTTCAGGTTCCTTTCACCGCCGACCTCTGGCAGCGCTGCCTGGGAAACTCTCGTTCCTTTGTCCCTTAGTGCGGCAGACTTCGGCTCCACCCGTTTTTGGGTCGTCCGACAGTCCCGCCTTTCCGATCTGGAAACCCCCCCGCGTCGTAGGCGGAACGGAGGAGGCTTATTTGGAGAAGTTTTTCGCCGACAACTGTTATTGATACCGGCATTTATGATGTTTCGCCCCCGATGATGTTGGCGGTCCATTTGAAACGGCTCCGCCCCTGCGTATCGTCCTTCCAACGGCACCGTGCCGAAGCCGCTACACTTGAAGCCACGTGCGGCGGAGGCATTGCAAGCTTAAGCTTGGTGTCAAACATGACACACTGCACACCGCCGTGTGTACATACATACCGCGTAATCTTGAACGACCGTTATTATTGCGCAACGTATGGTATGCATGACATGATACGAGTAGAATCTGCTGCTTGCTATTGCTATTGCTGCTGCTGCTGCTGCTGCTGCTGCTGCTGCTGCTGCCGCAGCTGCGACAGCTTTTGCGGTTGGTTGCGGTTGGGGACAGGTTGCAATAAATGGTTGACGAAGAATTTTCATATTTTCGTGCTAAAAATAGAGGGAATGATTCATTTCGCAAAAAAGGGACGAGATACTCGTATATATCGTACGAGCATCTGCCTGGTACGAAGTATACGCCGTGTATCCTGAGAAGGTTACCATACCGGTGCACGGTCGCGATGCCCAGCCGACTTCCACGGCCGCGATACCACAGGCACCAACAGCGACGCCTTCACGGGTACCAGGTAGCACACACCAAAGATACATCAGAGTGGCCTATCATATCGGTGCAGAGTGCCGGCCCTCTCACAAGAAACCTGAAATCAGGCTCTCGGGCTGATGTTGATTCTTACCATAATGGGCGAGCGAGAATCTTACATCAAGATTTGTCAAGATGCACATTCATATACGTAGCTCCTGCTGCCAAGAAGTCTAGGTGCTGTGGCGTCTTGGGCGCAGGCCAGCCAGAGAAAGGGACCCACTTTCTTAAAAGGTTGGGCAGCGCTCAGACCGTGGGCACGTTCTCGATGTTTCCCAAATGTCAGGACCACGTTCTGGTGGGTAGCTTTGTTCTTATGAGAGGGCCTGATACTGGCCGCTGCGGGCCCCCGAGCTCCAGCCCAGCGACACGTCGGGCAAGCGATGTGGATTAGGCGTACTACGTCGTCTACTCGTACGATAGAGATGAAGGAGGTCTCGCATCAAACGGAATCGTGGCCACAGGTCTCCCCAGTTGGACTACGTATACGAGTATGTATCATCTCGTATGTATCATGTGTCGTAACTGCTGCCGACTGGTGTACCATGTTACTGCTGTACCAGTACCAGTTACCAGAGGTCCAGAGGTGTTACACGTATACGGTATACGACGTACTCGCACACGTGTGTGTGCTGTGCCCGTACTACTCGTACTGAGCTGTACTTCGTTACGTAAGCAACTCTGTATCATCTCTTTATCTCAACGCACCTATATCCCCATGGACGTCTCCGATCACTACGAGCCTATCGGCCGCAGGCACCACCGTTTTGTACGGTCGCAGCTCCACCCCAGCGTCTAGTCTCTTCCCGGTATCACCAGTCCGTACGGAGCTGCTACCTAGCCCCCGGTGAAGTGCTGCAGGTGGGTGCCTAAAGGCGTGAAGTGTGGTGCTTCTCGGTAGCACGTGCTGCTGAAAAGTAGTGGCGATTATGGATGGCGCCAACAGGGCGTGTACCGGCTGCGCGCAAAGACGAGCAGCCGCACGCACCAGGACTACCATGGCAGGCGCTTACACTATGTTGCCTCGGGGTGAGACCTTCGAGGAAACGACAAGTTGAGCTGTGTCTGCAGCACGTAACACGGACTCTGTGAGTGCACTCTGAGTCGTTCGGTCGGCACTTTGGGTTTCGATAGTTTCATGTCGATTTTATAAAGCGGGGACAGGGGAAACCAACAAAAACTGGCGCGCGTCGTTTTTCGAGTCGACCGAGTTGAGAGTTGAGAGTTGAGAGAGTTGCGGCTTGCCATTTACCAGGTAGAAACTGGGGACCCCTGAGTGGGAACCCTGTCCTGGTGGTGATTAGTTGCATACGTAGAGTGAATTGTAAAAAAGACAATGCGCGACGAGCTTGATGGGTTGGGAGCTCCACCACCCCACGGCTATTATATATACGTGCGAGTATGCTGGCAGAGAGTTCGCAACGTGGTGTCCAATCGGAGAATGTATCCTTCCCTGTCCTTGCACATGCACTCTACATAAATAACCGCCAAAGTGTCGGTTGCAGCAGGTGGCATAACGTAGTAAGCGCAGCACACTACTGTAACTGCAGTACTGGTACTGCACTGCTTGTAGTGTTACCACGGTCCACCCAAGGTCCACCGGAATGCACACAACTCAGATGGCTTAACAATTGCCACTCGCTCGTGTTTGCATAATAAGGCAACGTACAGATCCACCCATGAAAGGATACAGCCAGAACTTTTTTCTGAAAATGGGCAACATGACTTGAAAATTGAAAAGCCGGGGTGTTCGAACACAATCGTTTTTTTTGGGTACGACTTACGTGTGGGTATCAAGTGACTACGCTCATACACGGCACCCGAGAAGCTGCTTGATGGCGCACGCCGCTCGCTAGTAGTGGTGGGGTGTCAGATATTGGTATTTATCCGTCGCGGTATGGGCGCGTCCGCGTTTTGAGGAACAACAAATGCGAGAGTCAAGCCTGGAGTGATTGGATTCGATTAGACGGACGTACTGTCCAACCCTGTAGCCGTAAAGGCTGAACAGGGTTCCACTCAATAGCAGGTAAAAGGTCTGTGCTGTACTCGTCAACATATCCGCGTGTTGCTCTTCCAAAGCTACAGACTACGTACGTCCAAGGCAATAATCCTTCAACATTGATTGCGAAGGTGTACGAGGCAAAGATGTCGGGAGACATGTCAAGCAAGGCAAAACATGCGCTGTCAAGGGTCTAGGGCCGAAGTGTTCCACACTAAAACCTAGTAGTTTGGTGTCAGTCACGGCATGTCAAGGTAAGTAAAGCTGTCTGTCAAGGGTTGAAAGTCCTGTCTCCAGACATCTTTGATACGAGGTGTATCATAACCTCCACAACATGAAACCGTCCATGTTGTTGGTAGATCCAAATAAACATGGGGAATAAACCAAACGAAAACGACTGGTAAATCAAGGTAAATCCATTATTTGCTACGAGTACGTACGAAGTTAGCTTTTGTAGGTGATCACGGAAAACTCGTACCATACCTAAAACAAGCAGTAGTACGGATCGTGCCTGACATTGGGTGACACCTGGCAATACACCAGAACCCGTAGTGCAGCAGTAGTATCAGTTTGGACAAACCCGGGAAGAAGCGAATAGTAAACTAAACCAGAATGCGCAGTCAGCCGTTGGCTCACATTGATTGATGATGACACAAGAAGAGTAGAGTAGAGTCCGCTACGTAACGACTACCACCCTCGCGCCGTTTACACGCATCCAAGTGAGAACGAATTTTTTTTTACCGCTCATGAGTGCCACCGTGCCACCACACCGTGTCCCAACCGCTCACACGCAGTAGCTACATACATAGTCCAAAACCTGTCCTTGGTTCCAAAATTGTACACTCATGAAGCACACGTAGCACAACATGCGCACGTAGAATAGAAGCAACAGGTGCATATATACGTACAGAAGAATGTGCCGCCGTACTGTGAATAGTTACTTATTTTACGTACGTACGTACGTACGTACGTACGCAGCAGCTCGGGGGCCCATACATACAGCTAGTATTACAATTTACGAGGAAAACTTAAGGCAACGGGTCTCCTTGTGCTGCTCGGAGCACTTGGAGCAGCAGAAGCGGGACCCGCAACGCGTGCACGTATACAACCCAAGGTATCCGCAGACGGAACAAAACGCCCTCGGCGGCTGCTTCGACACCGGGGCCTCGATGCTCAACGCCGTCGCGCCCCCAGGGTACACACAGAGCTCGTTCGTCTGCCGCAAGCGCAAAACAAAAAAACGGGGAAGCAGCGTGAACGGGGGCCGTCTTTAGATCGTTGGCCTCGCGTTTTCAGCGTGGGTTAGCATACGGTGAGCGGGTGGGGTGATGAGCCGCGTGAGCCCTGTTATCGACCAAGTGGCCGACATAACGCTAGCTGGAAACATCGAAAAATCGAAAAATCGAAGAATCCGTAACCGAATGCGGAACAAAACCCCAACTTAATGGTTTTCGATCAGTGTGTTCACAAAGCTTTTTACAGCGTTGCTACGTATGTGGATTCATTCCGACCCTGGTTCCAAGTAGCATGATTTATCGCCCGAAACTTGAAAAACAGTTGCACATGGAGCACACAAGTTTCGCGGCCAGCAGAGCGGCTGCGCAGCCGGTGCGCCGGGAAGAAGGAATGGGAGACGGCCACACCACTGCCAAGCACAGGCTATGACAGCGCAAAATTTGACCCCCGTGCCCCGGCGAAAAGGTGACGACGAGAGGGAAGGCGGAGCTACAGAGTACTATCGTATACTTGAGAGCTTTAGTTTACTGTGCCGCAACAAGTGCGAACCGAATGCAACTTGCGCGGCTGAGTTTAACGACCCACGCCGCGTGCACAGCGCAGGCGAAGGCAAGGAGGGTGTTGCTAAAGTTCTGCGTAAGAACAGGAACGCGGGGGAAAAACAGGATTTCCCGAACGTCCTGCTGTGCGAGCACAGGAGCGCGGGAAAAAGCTCGCACGATGTCCCGGTGCAGCCCGTTGAAAAAAGCGCGGTCAAATACAAAAAAAGGAGGTGCAGCATCCGTCGGACACGAAGCGGCTTCAGTCCACGCACCGCATGCCTTCCTCCCGCCAAGACAAATACAGACGCGAAACCTCATCCATGTAACGGCAACAACACGAGGATACGGGAAAAACAACGGAGGTCTTACCAGTTCGTACAGGACCTGGTGCAGGCTCTTGAACTTGCGCTCTTTCCTGCGCGCGTTTCGCGCCAAACAGCGCCGATAAGGTGGAGAGGGGTAAAGCGAACGGTGGGCGGGCGGGCGGGCGATATATATATAATGTAGGAAAGCAAGAGGGTGGGGGGGAGGGGGCGCTTGAGATTTGAGGTTTGCGAAACATGAATTCGTGTGCGCTCCGGAGCTCGTGCCTTAACGGCAGCCAGGCACGCTGTTAGTCGGAGCCGGGCTTCGGCGGACAAAACGATGCGCGTGTTAACCAATTTCTTCCTTGGGGGCGAACCAGCCAAGCTTACACAAACCAACCTGGACTATGCCCTCAACAACAGCCCACTTGGCATGGGCGTGGTCGCGTTGTTTTCCTTTCTCAACAGGTGGCGTTTCGTCACGAGGTGTGCGTTGTTCTGATCCACACTAACGTGCGGTTTCTTCGTCCATCAAAAATGAAACAACGCCCACGAATAACTTCGTGCCGCCCTGCGTGAGGAATCCACGTACCAAACCACGAGTACTCGTGATTCAAATATATGTCGCTGAGTCGTTTAGGGGGCGCGAAGACTCGGTTAGGCATCCAGAGTCGGTGAGATCGCGACTAAAGTAGACTACATTACAAAAAGTGCTAGAATCCACCAGCCCACGTCATCACCAGAACTCGTGTGTTTGCGGGCGAGTAGAGCGTGTAGACAGAGCGTCTACAGCACTAGAGGTTTGGATTTCCAGTTGAGAGGTGGTTAATCCTCAAGATGGAGCTTGATGCAAAATACCAACGCACGGGTATTAATCGCAAAATTTGCGATGTTTAAGAAGGGACACAATGTGTCGCAACCAGAAGTGAGCAGCAAGCAACTACACAGCACTACCAAGCGTTCCTTTTTTCCTTTCGACAAACGCTTCCGAAGCCACGGCGAAGCCACGCAAAACGAATCGTACGTTTGAGTCCTCACAACGAATGTAGATGTTGCTGCCCACATGTTTCAGTCGGCGAAACGAACAGACAAACGAACGAATCGAATAAAAGAGCGCGCACTCACCTCGATAATCGAGCGATTAAAAAAAATGCAAAATAACACAAACCGTGTACGGTCAAGAAAACCCCGTTGCACGCTAAAAACGAGATCGGGGGCGGGGCGACGGACTGCAAACCCCCGCCTGCTCGCTTGCCCGCGACAACTCACCATCGGTCGGTCTCCCCCTTGTTCTTGCCCTTGCTGCCAGGAGCCTTGCCCGACCTCCTCGCTCTATTTCTGTCCCCTCGCTCGTCGTCTTCGTCCAAGGCGAACTCGTCGTCTTGCTCCCCACCCTGAACGCGCCGAGGTTTTTTGTTTAGTTTAGTCGTTGCCGCGGAGCTTCGTTTCAAATTATAAACGCGCATCGCGCATCACGCTACGCGCGTCGTTTGCGACAAACGGAGGCGGGCGCGGTCGAAGTCGAAACAGTTATTTCTTTCGAATATCATTTTTAGTTTAAAAAACGCGGAGTTTTGGTTTCAAAACTTGATTCCAGGAGGGCGTAGCGCGGCCGAAGTCGAAACAGTTTTATTATTTCGGAAATAATGCCGGTAGTATTTTCGAGCAACCAACAGTAAACAGGACAATATTTCGCCGCCGCCATCGCCGCCGCCGACTTTTGCACCAACATGTGACCTTGCACGCGTAAAACGCGTGGCATTTTCGCCCGGCACCAGAGGCCACCGATGACCGGCTCGGTCAGTTCCAAGAATACTTTCGTCGCAACACAAGCAGCCTAGTCGACGACGCCGAGCACCACGACGCCAGAGCATTCAGCCATACTAAGCACGGCACCAAACCGTACCCCACGAACGTATCATACGACCTAAGGGAGAAAAAAAAAGCCCGATTTGATCCCTGCGCGAGAAAGGGGCATCTCATCATACCGCACGACATTGCCGGGGGTGCGGTGCCATGTCGATGCAACCATTGGTGCGGTGCTATGTCGATGCAACCATTGTCGGGACACAGGTGTCCGCGCAGCACCAGAGGAGTATATACGCATGCAAACGCGTGAGACAAAAAACAGGAACAAAAATGCAAGCACTCCACGGGGCGTTCCTGAAGAAGCGATTTTTTCTGCTTTCTTTTTTTTCCCTCTCACATGTACTGTTTAGGGGCGGTGCATGGAGGGCCACGGCGATCTCACCTGGTCTTCTGTGTAGTTGTCGGCTTCCAAAGCTTCCAGGCGCGCGTCTTTAACCTGCAACGGAAAACGAGAGGTCAGATAGATCACGAAAAGGTCGGCGAAAAAAAAGTCGCGAGTCGTCGGCAAAAATGGTCAGACAACTTCGGCGTGATGTCTTGCACAAACTATAGATATGTATTATACGTGTGCGCGCTCGTTTCAAGCGCCCTAAACGCTGCTGCTGCTGGCTGCTGGCGGTGGTCGGTGTCGGTGGATCGCACGCCTGCCGGCCTACCAAACACACATTTTGCGCTTTCGCACACAATTTGGCCAAGTCGATCAGAGACCGCCGCTTTTCTTATTTTTCTTCGAACGCACATGGCCTGCTGCAAGTATGAGGGCGCCTTGCCCTTATTTACCTCTTTAGTATCTGTATACCAGGTATGTACTACAAAACTAAGCCGTAGGCTGTTAGTAATAATACCAGGTACGTACGTAGTCTGCTTCTGCTGTGATTATCGTGTACCAGGTAGGTATTAGTCTCCTCTCTCGTGCTCACGACTCACGAATGGGATGGAGAGAACGACGCAAAGGCAATTGAGTCTCGAGTTTCCCACCATTAATAATAAACAACGCTCGTATAAACAGTAGGAAGAACACCTTTGAAACATCGCTCTCGACCGCTGCTGTGCATACCTGGTTCCGGGTTTCCTCGTCCACCACGCGCATGGACTTGCTGAGCACCACCGCCCTCCCTGTTCAGAGCGAAAATGCGGTACGTATACGTAAACATGTACAGAGAACTGAAATATGGAAATATCTGAAATGTTGAGATAAGGGTCTTGGGATCTCCAGCACTCAGCAGGTACGTCACAACTATGTACGCAGCTGAAGAGCGGGCGTGCCATGAAAGAACTATCGCGGTATGCGCAGCCTCTCTCTCGCACTGGGCGGATGCGGTCGTGAAAGCTCGTTGTTCGGCTGTACTGCCTCTCCCTACGAACGTACCAGGTATACGTACTGCTCGTGCCTCATCTGGACGTCTGAGCGCTGTCGATAGTAACAGCAAGTACATTTTAGAGGTGCAATAAGGTGCAGATTGCTGCTGTACTGGTTCCCTCCCTTACCTGAAGCTCTCTTCGTTGTTTTACGGGGCGGGGCAAGGCCACTGCCTTGCACCGTGGCATTCCATGCCTTTCTCTTCCCTTGAGACATGGTGTCCTCGGTCAAGTTCCCCACCTCTCAGGGGCTCGAAGGGAACGATGGATAGCTAGGCAGTAATCCGCGCGGGGTTTCCAAACAACTTTATTTGCATGTTTTTCAGTTTCACGAGACTGTGAGAAAGAGTGAAAAGAGGCAGAGTAGAATCCAAACGCGGTCGTACGAGTATGGTACTGCGGCGGTACCACAAGTTCGGTGGATTGTCCTCTCCACAGCGAGTCGCGGTCGTCACAGATATGTGCTGTCTCATGTTGCTGTAGGTTTCCTGATTTCCTTTGTGTTCCTTCAGTAGCTTTGTCGAGCTTGTTGGCTGACCTCGTAGCCGACTGCCGTCGTTGTGTGTGTGCGGCATGAACGATGGAGGTAATATGGTTGTTGGATGGAAACACGCTCTCTGGGCTCCGCCGCGCCACCCAGCGTTCATCAGGGGGCGGCCCTGGTGGGCGAGCGCGGGTGCCGTTAGAAGCGTTCGTCACGGAATTTTACCGCGCGCTCTGCTTCGGCAACGGCGATCACGGCATGAAAGGACGGAGCCAAGCTAAGACCCGCCAGCTTGTCGAGAGGGTGTGCGTCCTCTTCGACCTCGTTGATGTGGACAGTGCCGGCGTTATCGATTGGGTGGATTTTACGGACTTTTGTGTGTACATAAGGGGGCGTGATTCGGGGAACCAGGGACAAGAGGACGGCTCCGGGGCACTGGCAAGCGAGCACAAGCGCATCCAGGACAGCGACATAACTCGGTTCGCGGAAAAACTTGGCTACATCGACCGCAGCTCGCACTGCCACGAGGTTGGTGTTCCACGCTCTACTCTATCTGCTGCTGTTTTCTGCAGTGCTGTATGAATACGAAGACCGATGTTACTGCGCACGCACGCAGGCAAAATTGGCGTGCTTAGTCCAAGTTTTGGCGCTACGTACTGTATGACATTACTCGTACTTGTTGTAGTGGGAGATCCTTTGTATGTACGAGCCTCGACATAAGTGACACCTACGAGTACACGAGTACTACGTACTACTGTACTGTCGTCCCCACATGAGTACTCGTATCATACGTACCTGCAGTGTGGCATACCAACATATGTATACCATCAATCGTAGTTGAAATATGTACTGACTGTATTTGAACCTGTATTTCATGTTTTGTTTCGACCGTTTATACGAGTACCGATATCTAGTTTTTACCCCAACTCTTTCGTGCTGCGTTATGCCATTGACTCGTTGTTTTGCTGTCATTCGATGTGCTTATTTGCAGATTCGGAGCATGCGCTTCGTCAAAGAAATTGATCTACTTGTGGTTGTCGAGGGTACCGCAATACTGAAAATTTACTCGGCGGGGCTACATAAAGTGGGACAAATAGAGCCCGCCATTAGCGTGCGAAAGCTAATGATCGACAACAACCAGCGATCCAAAAAAACTACCGCAAAGAAAGGGAAAGCGCAGGGTGGTAGTGGTGCCGCTGCAAGAGCCGAGGGTTCGGCGACGGCTACGAAAGGGCAAGAGGTGAAACCGCGGGTACACAGTACACAATGCTTGGGGGCTTGGAACAACCATCTGCCCGACAATCGTTGTGCTTTCGAATTGTCGAGGCGATGTCCATCAGTACAGTATGGGGTACCGCTATTAATACTCTTGCCATGTATGCATGCTATGAGTATGATAGGTATCATAAGCAAGAAACGCTTCGTCACTTAGTTGGTGTGTCTGTAGCACATAAAAGGTTGCCGAAAATGAAGCCTGTTAACCTGCCGTACAATTATTGTACCTGTTTCACGCGACTATTTGTAGGCAGCAACAACAAAATTAACGCTGTTTCTTTGTGTTTTTTGTGCACACACGGCGGGTCAGGATGGCTTGGCGGTTCTCGCGGTGGAATATATCGGGCACGTCAACCGAGTTGCCGTCGCTTGCGCCGACGGCTATCTCACCGTCTGGGAGATTGACACGTATAAGATGTTGAGCTACACCCGTCTGAAGGATGTGCAGGTAGGGCTCAGATTCTGCCCTGCCATGAACGTCCTAACCTCTTGGGGGGTTGACGATTTTAACCACGAAATTCTCGTGTGGGACGTGGACACGCTTAAGATCCTGCACGTTCTGGACGGGCACTGTGAGCCGATCAAGGACATCTGTGAGCTCGCTCCACCACCGTCCTCACAAGTTATCGGCGTAAAGAGGAAAACATGGGAACCAATGCTAGGTGGGTGCTGTGATGCGATGTTGACGGAGAGTGATGTCCTTATCTCTGAAGAACAACTGCAATTTTGTTTTGGCCGCCTCTTGCACAGGAATTACGGCGCATCCGAGGTACGTAGGAACTGTGTATTTCGGATTCGCGCACAAAATCAAAACACCAAACGAAAGCCCGTGTCATGATGAGCCCGCGTGGATCAAGGTGGTCCGCCTCTACAGCTCGCTTGCAGCCCAAAGTGTCATTTCGCTAGACGCCAATGATGTTTGCTTCGTTTCCACTTACGTTTGAACACGGGCCACCGTACCGATTCACCCTCAACGCATCAGTCACCGCCGCCATGGACGGCAAGGTGGTCATGTGGAATCTACGAATGGGCAGTGGGGGAAAGTACAAGGCGCCAAAGAAGGTACGCACGTCGACGTGGGGGCCTACTGATACTGAGGCGTCTCTAAGAGCGGGTTGGTCCATACAGGGGTACGTTTCAACATATGTTGTCTCAGAAACATTGCGCAAAGTTTTGACGATGAAGTTAATTGCTGAGGACGTTGCCCCTTTTCCTTCATTTCACAAAGAGAGTAATACCGGCGGCCGAAGTCGATTGTCGATCTATGGTAAGAACAATCGAGTGTCCACCTCCGTGTTGAGTGCATACGCTTTGCCTGACGCTCTGAACCCTGCCGCTTGCACCCTTGATCCGACCTACTCCCGTACCGTAGTTGTTCATCTTGATTGGGCACTACCACGGAGTTCTGTCGCTTGCATACTCGAACGAGCACGACCTCATCTTGTCGGCAGGGTTCGATTTCGACGCCAACTGCTGGGACCGTAGCACCAGCCACTTGCACATGAAGCTCGTGGGACACACCCGCTCGCTTATCGGCGTGGTCATCGTGGAACACGAGACCCAGCGGGCCGTCACCGGGGACGAAGGGGGCTCCTTCCGCATCTGGGACATTCGACGGGGTCACTCCGACCACGGCGCGTGTCTACAGTCGTTCTCTCTCCGCAACACGCGGGCCTCGCCTCGAACAATGGCGGTCGTGTGGCGTGGAGGCCTGGTCGTGGCCGGCAGTAAAATGCACGCCTTTCGAGCTGCGCGGAATGTCACGATTGGGGCGTCCCCGTCGGGCGTCTGGTTCTCCTCCTACACCGGAGAGTTGTGCGTTCTTCTACGGGAGGCCGTTTTACTCGATGCGTCGACGGGGCAGATCAAGCGGCGAGCCTTCCAGCAGACGCAGGGTCGTGAGATCACGGCCTTCTGCATGGACGCGCGGCACAAGAAGGCCGTGGTGGGAGACCAGAGGGGCGGATTGCGTGGGTACGATGTCGTCACCGGCAGGTGGATCATGTCGGCCACCCCGCACCGCTCGGAGGTGTCAGCGCTGCTATTCATCGACGAGGACGACGTATTTATCAGCGCGGGGTGGGACAGGACGATTCAGGTGCACGATGCCAGAGTTCGCTCGTGTTCTGCTGCCCGTCCCCAAAGCGTGCAACATAACGCGGTGGAGCAGCCACCTGTCGGGCACAGGTCTGCGGTGTTGCTTAGATCTGTTGTCGACGCCCACGACGGAGACATCACTCTCATGGCGGCGTCGTCGCGCCTAGGGCTCTTGGCAACAGCGTCCAACGACCTCACCGTGCGGGTAAGGCGATCTAGACGTCAAAACGGTTGCCATTGTCCAGACCTTCGATAGCAGTAGTGACAGGTACTTGAGACAATGCAAACGGGTTGGGACTTGTCGCGCTTTATATGTTGATGTCAATCTCGAGTTATTTGTTTCAGATTTTCTCTCTCACGGCGCGTTTCGTCTCTATACGTTTTTACCAGGAGATTGGATTCCAGGTGGTATTTAGGCGCAAATGGCTATCTCGATAATGATGTACCTCTCACCGTACGGGCAGATAGACCGCGACCGGTAGTCGCTGCTATAAACAGTCGCAGAAGGAACCGATTTTACGAGCACGTACTACACAAAGTGCACCATACTTCTTCGGCGGATGGTTGAGTAGTCAGACCACCCATGGCACTCGCCAGTGGTACCGCTGTTGTGCGCGAATGCTTGCTTCTGCCTGTCGTTCGCAGTGCAATAATCGAGGCTCATAACCTGTTGAATGTTTCGTGGAGAAAAATTATGGTAGTAGAAGTACTGCCATCGTTGCGCGAGCGTCGAGCTTGCGCCCCGTTTGGTTGTTGTAGTGCAGGGTGTACTCTCGGTAGGGTATTCTGTGATAAGAAGAGCAACTACTTGACAACCTTGTGCCCACTCTTACCTCGCGCTCCATCTTGCCCAATGCTATCTCCTCTGGTGGGGTGCACACACAAGTGCAGGTGTGGGACTACGGTGTGCTGAGGCTGGAGGAAGTCATTGTGGCACATCGGCAAGAAATCACGTGTGTTAGCTTCCTCGATCCGCTTCCCTGCCTCGCCACGGCAGACATAACGGGAAAGGTCCTCATATGGGCCACTCGGCCTCATGTGAACGCCAGGAGCCTTCTACTGGTCATTCGCAACACCGTCATCACGGCGGGGAGCGTGTCCGGGAAGGCTTGGGACTCGGCGAGCCACGCTCGGGCTCAGCGAAAGGTCTTGCCGATTCCTGTCGCCTGCATTGCCTTCCGTCATGCCGCTGCTGCTGACAAAGAGACCGTTTCCCGAGGGACGCCGCAGCCGGGCATACCGACGGAACAGCCGGCAGATTGCGAGGAAACCGACAGGCCCGAAAGGTCTCCGCAGCCGCCCCTGCGACAGCCTGCAGAGGGACGAAAACGGCGACCCTCGACCGAGCCCTCAGCACCCCCCGAGGTCGGTAGCACGCTTTTCACGGGTGACGAGCTCGGATCGATCAAGGCTTGGGACCTGACCGGTGTTCTCCTCGACAAGCTCGGGCCGGCCACCTGCGGCACGAGTTGCACCGAGGACAAGACTGCTCACTCGCCCGCCACGGGTGGCAGAAAACCCCACCAATCCGTGCACCACCGACCGGGTCCCCTCGATGGTGTGGTGTTACAGGCCGCCCTTCGATTCACAGAGCTGATCGAAATAGCTAAGGCGTTACGCCGGGGAGATGATCTACCCCCTCCTCGACCGGAGGCGGATCGGAATAAGCAACACCCGAGAGAGCGTCCGGGCGGCAAAATCCGAGCCGGGACAAAGGAAACGCGATCGATTGAGGGGAAACTATCCCCGCGGGGCACGAGCACCAAGCGCGTCGCGGAACGTTCTTCAGAAAACTCCAAGGTCACCAAGACTACTGCTACACGAAGGTCCCGCAATCGCTACCAAGCCTCGCGACGCAGACAGGTGCCTGACTCGGAGCAGCATAGAGGGAAACCTGGAGAATTTTCGATCTCGTCATCGCCAAGAGTCGCGTCCGACGTGTCCAACGGAAAGCACATCGCGGGTCCGGAGTCAGGGACTCAGAAGGAAGTGGAGGCAGTGCTTAACGCCGGAGTGGACACCATCTCCCCCGTCAGGTCGTGGGCGGGACATGAAAATAGCGTAACGTCCATGAAGGTATGTCTATAGGTCGAGTCTTATGTAGCGCTGGCTGCAAGGAGCTGAGCTCTTCTCGCATCCTGTCTTGTGGCGTATATTTGCACTCGTTTTTTACAGCCACGATTTCTCGCTGTTCCAGGCGCTGCTGTAGGATTGTCGCCTCCCTTCTGTGTCTGTTGTTGTTCTCAGCCCAGTCAGAGAGGCCCGTTGTCTTCACCTAGGGACACCCTCCTCGCACCCGGAAGGCAAAGGGACATTTTCTTTCAAGCAAGGATGCGTGCAGGTGTTCCTAGAAACTCGCACACACACATGCAAAGGGTGACCACGTCTTCATCGGCGTTTCTTGTCTGAGGTATTGTCACACGTTTCAGAACCATGAACGAACCCAAATATGTAAAAAACAAAGTGTACGTAGCCGTTTCAAGTCGAGGCAGACGTGACATCGCCGAGCGTATAGAGCCCTTCCCATCCCGAGAACAACCACTCGGCGGGGGCGCAGGGGGTCGAACAGGCTGTGGCAACCACCAAAACCAAACCTAAACCGTTTCTTCATTCGCCCACCCTTACCCTTGTTGCTGCGGCTTTATCTTTTTTGCACGCTCACGAAGGTGATTGTCTGCCCTCCGAGCATAATCACTGGCTCTCTCGATGGATCCGCGCGCCTCTTCTCCCTGGAGGGCTCCCTGCTTGGAGTGATGATAGACCAGGACACCGGCGGCAAGGCGCCTTGGCTCTTTCGACCCCCCCCGCACGGACGCAAGACGGTGGCAAGCGCCCGAGCCGCTGCCCTCGACGAGAAGCTAAGAGGTGTGCGTCGGACGGCGAGGGGGGTGGTCCCTCCGGGCGTCCTCAGCGACGCGGGTCTCTCAGGTGACCCAAGACTGCGGGATCGGTGGACGGAGTCAGGGCGGATGAGTCCCCAGCTTCGGGCTCCGGCGAAAGGCTGTGGTTTTGGGACGGTGTCGACCGTTACAAAGGGTGAGCGTTCTGAGCCGCAGCAGCGGGGTGAAGCAGAAGGCGGCGTGACAGCCGAGGCGCCTGCCATCAAAGCGGAGGGGGAGAGGGCGGATGAGACGCAGGAGAGGGTAAATATGTTGCTGTCGCGCCCCAACACCTCCGCCGTGTGCTTGTCCAGAGTCAAGGAGCTGGCACAGCAGGTGCGAGTTGTGGCTCCCGCGGAGTCCGAAGGAGGGAGTGGGAGGCAACAAGCATCGCAGGAAAGTATAGACGAGACGCTCCTGAACGAGGCTCGAGAGCGGTATCAGCCGCTGAGCGACAATCCGTTGCCAACGCCTCGCCCGAGAAACAGGGGAGGGGGTGAACGCGATCGCCATCGCGGCCTCCATTCCACGCGAACGTCAAGAGAGGCGTGGGAGCAGCCAACCCCCGGGAAAGTAAACGCCAACCTAAACGCTGAGCACCAGAGAAAGAATACGAAGCGAACGCGAAGCGCGCTTCAGTTCTTGTCCAGTAGCATCAGCCACACGGGTGGTCGGGCGGACGTCATCGAGCAGGGTTGTCGCCGGCCCTCGACAGCCCAGCCCCAGGGGAGCGCGGCCGAAAGAGCACGGAAACTGCGCGCACAGGGAGACACGCGCCAGAGACCTTCGACGAGCTCGGGCGTGCGAGCAAACCGTCAAAATGATTTATCGCCCAAAGGTGCAAACAAAGAATCGCTCAGAGATTCTGAGCAAGAAACCTTGGGCGGGGGTTCTGCAACCGCGGTGGGGCTGACAGGTTGCTCCTCGGCGTCCGCGCTCGGTGATGGTGTCGCGATGATGGCACCAACCTTGACGCTGCGACTTGGCGTCAAATATCCGAAGCCCTCGACCAAGAAAAGTGGAGGAGCGCGGGACGAAGGCTCTGCGAGAAATAGAGGCGGTGCGATACCGCTGACTCAGAGATCGGCCGCAACAGCTGCGTCGGGGAAATCGAACGTGTCAACCAGCGCCGAGATTTCCAGGAAGCTCGCCACCGACCGACGACATCGACGGATGGACGACATCTTGGACGGCGTTCGTCGGATCGGGCTGCGCGATGAGACCTCTCCGCCACCATTGAGCAGCAAGCACGGCGGGTCGTCGGCCCTGGGGGGCGGACAAGACTCCTCGATCGTCGAGACGTCCGAAGCGACGGGCGGAGAGGACGGGGGGGCTATCCCTACTACTGCTGCCGTTGTCTCCACCCGCATGCGTGAAGTTATGTCGAGGTTCGACAGGCTCGTCAACGGGGATGAGGACAACCGAGACGAGTCTACAGACCCAAACGATCAGGGGGGAAAGTTGGACGGGAAAATAGATCCGAAAGAACGGCGCCGACGGAGCGTGCGCATCGCGGCGAGGCAGGCGGCGATTAGGCAAAACGAGCGGTACCGTCACGCTCAGAGGTTCAACCTGACCACGTTACAGGAAACGCAGCAGCGTAGGCAGGAGGCGATGGTGGGTCTGACCGGCCCCAGCGGGGAGAGATTTGGCCCTTACAGCCTCGACGACGTGCTGGATTTCCAGATGTTCGCGCACTACCTGAGCGCACAGGGCGCCGACCACATGACTTTACGGGGGTTGATGGACAACCCAGGCATCCAGGCCGATCCGTACTCTCACGCTCTTCTGCAGGAGCTCGCACGGTCGCGGGTGCTCCAGTGGAACCGAGCCCTATCGTTTGAGGAGCTCATGCAGGTATGCGAGGCGTGAGAGGCGAAGCATCCCCCCCCCCCCCCCCCCCCCCCCCCCCCCCCCCCCCCCCCCACCGACCCTCCCTCCTCCCGCCCCAAAGTTGCCTGTTTGCGTCAAACCCATTAATCTTTTGCGGTCGTAGCCACGACGTGCGTCCATTATGGCAACATGATGTCGATTTCACGGGCGAAACAGTTGCCTCTGCTGCTCCCATAAAGGGCGGGCGACAGACATAACCCGCGAAATACCATTCCCCATGACACGCGATGGCCCTCTCACGCGTGCGATGTCTCTGTGCGGGGGACTGGCGCATGGTTTTCCCGATATACTGAGGCTCGCTCGCCTCACGACAACATTATCCTTGCACCAGAGTCTCCACGCTAACATGCTCTTGCACAGCGCCGCAACTGCCTACGTAGTGAAAACAATATTTTCCCTCTATGTATGTGTGTGTGAAACCCTCTCTCATCCACGCCGAGTAATGGCGTCGACAAAACGAAAGCGTACGAAGAAACCATTGCCCTATTGTTGTCGGTAAAGCTCTTCGGTATGTTCCCGCCCAATCGCAGACAAAACGGGTAACCCCCCCCCTCCCCGCCCGCTACTGCCTATGTGTGCGTCTTATCGCCCTTCTTGATCACCCCAACTGTCACGCAGCTGGTCTTCCACTTCGCAAAGCACGAGGAGATCAAGCGGATGGCAAGCATCATGGATATCGCTCTCCTGCTGGAGCGAGTGCGCGATGCCTTTCTCGCTGACAGGGGGTCCTTGCTGGGTGCCGACGGGGTTTTGTCTTCCCACTTTGCGAACGAGATCGACGTCACAGTTCGGGTACGCACGCAGCCCGTGTAAACTTTCAGCCTTACAGAGGACATGTTAAAACTGCAGCAGCATAAACAGTAAGCCCCTACATTGGCGTTTCGCGCGCTTGCCCCCCCTCCTCCATGTGGCTATCATGCACCTGGTACCTGGTATAGCCCCCTGTGACACTGCACCCACGATTCGGGGGTAAACCATGGCTTGGATCCTGGATCTTGGATCCTGGATCTTGGATCCTGGATTCTGGATCCTGGATCTTGGATCTTGGATGATAGTGGATATTGGACGTTGGAACTTGGATCTTGGGTATTGCTTATTTGATATATTTAATCTTGATGATTGTTCGATCTTGGATCTCGGATATTGGATCTTAGATCGTGTTCGTTGGATCTTGGATATCGGATTATGTTCCTACGATCTTGGATCTTCATTTTTGCAGTAGTAAATGGGGTAACGGTTAACATTCATCCCGCATCCCTCCCTTTGTTTCTCGGTTTTTACTACTGCTGCTGCCGCTGGACTGGCGTACTCATTGACCACATGGGCATGTAGACGACTGGCACGGACGCGTGCGGAACGTGCACGACGAAAGATCTCCACGGGATCATGGCCAGGGTGGGGTCGGATCTGTTCTCGCACGGGCTGGAGGACCTGGAAGCCTTGGCAGCGCAATGTGGGATAGTGGACGGGTAAGCAGTCGATCGCAACCCAAAGCCATGTGGCGGAGAAAGGGGGCGTTTCTCGGCACGTCGCGTACGTACGATATCTCCGTCATTGTGACGCCTGTATGATAGCATATTGCACCATCCCCGGATCCGGATATAGCGACCAAACCGATGAGGGGAGTGCGGTGCTGTCAGCCGTCTCAGTGTGAGAGGGCAGCAGCAGCAGCAACACGAGTGGTGTATTTGCTGCGCGCTTTGTCGTACATTCAACAACTCCCTTGCATTTTTAACCGTCAGATCTCCGCCTTTTAGATTTGTTCGTAGCGGTCTGGGATTTAACTGCCGACGGAAAACCTAAAGAGATACTGCTGTAACCTCTCAGGAATTGCGTTTCACGCAAAAGCCGAGCGATTTTTTTTTAGTACGTAACCCCCTTAAGAATCGCGCACTCATTTTGGGGACATAAAACTCGGAATTAGGTACCTACTCGTAGGGTGTTTGGAAAAGTAAGCGCTGTCGAGTACTGCTGTACTGCTCGTAGTACTGTATATGGTAGCATTGATCTCCACAATATTGCTGTCCCGAGGCCTGCAACGGTACCCTCCTTTAGCTCAATTGTCTCCGTCCGCCATATGCCGCTCGACTTATCACGCCCGATTTATCGTTTCGCTCCTCTTGCCGCCGGCGAGCAGGCACAAGGAGCTAACGTCCGCCGACCTGACGGCGGTCATCGTCAAGCTCGTGAAACTGCACCCGGCGCGGCGGAGCGGGCCACGAGCGCACGCCTAGAGCTCCGGCTACGACTTTCCCCCCCCCCGGGTCTAACGCCCCCCCCCGCATTGTCTGCCTGGTTGGTGAAAACCCCAACGTGCTCCGTCCCGGCAATGTAGGGATTCGAGGGTATATGGGCATACGACTACGGCCGTGCACGACATGAGTACACCCCCCTCCCCCACCAGAAATTAAATTAACTCATTGAAGCTGTCATCCATATGCAAGTCCGCCTCACAAGCGGTTCTTAGTAGGATGCAGCTCACCCTTCATGCGACTGGCCCAACACCTCACGGCGCTTCGCGCTTGGTGCTAGCAATGTCTGCCTGGTCGGTGAAAACCCGACACGCTCCGCCCCGTCATTGTAGGGATGCGAGGGTCTATGGTCATACGACTACGGCCATGCATGAAAATGAAGTACACCCCCCCCGCTCCGTCCCGGCATTATAGGAGTGCGAGGGTCTATGGTCATACGACTACGGCCATGCATAAAAATGATATACACCCCCTCTTCCGGCATTGTAGGGATGCGAGGGTCTATGGTCATACGACTACGGTCATGCATGACATGAGGACACCCCCCCCCCCCTGCCTGACCGGTAAAAACCCGACATGCTCCATCCCGGCATTGTAGGGATGCGAGGGTTTATGGTCATACGACTTCGGCCGTGCACGACATGAGTACCCCCCCCTCCCCCCCTCCCGTCGGGTTTTCACCGACCAGGCAGACATTGCTAGCACCAAGCGCGAAGCGCCGTGAGGTGTTGGGCGAGTCGCATGAAGGGTGAGCTGCATCCTACTAAGAACCGCTTGTGAGGCGGACTTGCATATGGATGACAGCTTCAATGAGTTAATTTAATTTCTGGTGGGGGAGGGGGGTGTACTCATGTCGTGCACGGCCGTAGTCGTATGCCCATATACCCTCGAATCCCTACATTGCCGGGACGGAGCACGTTGGGGTTTTCACCAACCAGGCAGACAATGCGGGGGGGGGCGTTAAGCCCGAAGCTCACAACAACAAAAACGCACCTGAACCATGAATTCTGGAATCTGAAAAAATGGAAATCTTAATCTGTATTTTAGATTTCATACTTCAGCTCTGGCGTCGACCAAACATGGTCGATCCCCAATAGCTATCATTATACTCGTATGATATATAAAACGAACGAGTTCCCCAAGCTGAGCGATACGTCACGCTACATTAAGCACGTGCGCGCGCATGTTCTATGACACGTTCTGTGTTCTGTGTATAGATAGGCACATGATATAAGGTAAAAACTGGTATATACGAGTATATAGTAATAGACCACCACACAATTCCTCCTGTTCTTTTGTACAGAACATTTCCAGACTTTTCAAAAAGACAACAAACACACGCCGGAAGACTAAACAAGCACATGCCGGAAGGCAGAAGCACACACACACACACACGCCGGAAGCCTGTGTTTTTTTGCATAAATGTCTGCATTTTTCTTCGTACATACCTGGTAAGACAAGACACACGCCGGAAGGAAGCCGGTTTTTCGGAAGAAAAGACACAAGCCTATACAGAAGCCGTTTTTGTTTTTGTTTTGTTTTTTTTGCAGTTTTGCTCTCTGACTTTTTTTTCTATGATATACGTACAATAAATAGTTTTCTTATTTCCACCCAGTGGGAGACTACTGAACTGAACTGTACATACGTAGACCAACGAAAAATCCAAAAAGGTATCTTGCGACAGGTTGACCTTGATGCTTGTTATATATGAACCCAAAAAGCGAGGCCGTGCGCGGGCAACATATATACTTCGTATACAATAGTCGTATAAACACACCCGGTACAAAAAACAAAAAATCACAATACCTCCCCCCGATCTTTGTCCAGATTTCGCTCGCGGTCTATACATATATAGATATACAAGTATATATATATATGGTACTGCCTGGAGACAATAAACCTCACCCCTTCCCCCCCCCCTTACGTTGTCGGGGCGCCCTTCACTCGAAGTTAAAACGGAGGTAAGCCGTGCATTTTGTTTTGTCTTCGCGAAGGACAGACTATACAAATATCCATATTGTTTTTTAGTAAAATGCACACATAACATACATATATATATATATATGTATGTCACATATACGTCTATATGTATGTCACATATACGTCTGGTAGGATACAAGAAATACAAGTTGAGTCTTACGAAATACCCGTGGGCAAGCGGCGGAACGCAGGAAAGGTTCAGGCGTGTGTCCTTCCTCGTTGACAGGGGCTGAAAACACTACAAACACTACTACTACTACTACTACTACTACTACTACTACTACTACTACTATTGACTTGACTTCACGTGTTGTGCCTCTTTTTAAATACTCTGTATTTCCAACTTCAAAAGAGAGCCGCCCAGTGCCTTGCACTGCCGGACTGGCAGACTTGACACCTTTGTCGTATTTGTTCATAGTTTTACTGGCTGAATGAAGACCACTGACCGAAAACAAAATAACCGTTTTGTTTTCACACCAGAGTCTAAACGGGGGCAAAATATTCCCGCCCAGCGTGGTGCCAAGCACCAGGTACCCGGTACAGCAGTAATCGGTACTGGCTGTACAGCTATTACGGAGGACCATAGTAAATAGGACCAAATGTTGGTAGTAAAAATAGGGAAGTATATAGGATTTAGTGTATACCGTAGGTTCTACTTAATATGGTCCTTCGTAATAGTACAAAAGTACCGGCAGGCGAGATGGAGGTGGTAATAACAGCAGAACAAAAAAGGGAAGCAACAACCATTACCGGGGGACCATAGTAAATAGGACCAAATTTTGGCACCAAAAGTAGGTAAATATATAGGTTTTTGTGTATACCGTAGGTCCCTATTTACTACTAAATAGCGTAAAAAAAAAAAAGAGAAAACGACACCGCACACGTAGGAAGGTCAGAATGAAAAACAAACCGGATCGCTGTGATCACAGGACGAAATGAGCGAAAACCATTTTTTTTTTCGTTTTTTGTTCCCTTTTTTAACTTGGTTTTAGAGACCCCCCCTATTTTTTTTTCGCTGGTGGGGGGTCTGAACCCTTTCGAGACGGAGCACCGTTCCTACTCCTAATAGAGACACCTCCAACACTTGGGCGCTCATTACGTTGTTTCCATATATTACAGAGAAACCTTTTGCTAATCTTATCCCCTTCCTGCTTCGCCGCCTGTGGCCACCATCTATCTCCTAAGATAGCGATCGTTTTCTCGCTACTATTTAGTGTACCAAACTGCTCCATGTCACACTCGTCTATTTTCCTCATCTCCTCCTCTAGCACATCCCTTTCCTCCTTGTACCTTTCACATTCTCCCACTATGTGAACTCTACTCTATGGCTTTGCCACATGGGCACATCTGTGCCTCTACTTCCTCCTCCTCCCGGCTACTGGTATACCTCCTTCTTCTTTCTGGCAGGTCCAGGTCCCCTACACGAAATCGCAGTTTCGTAATTAAAAAAAAACTCGACTTATTGTTTTCTGGGATCACAACGGTCCGGTTTCTTCCCTCCAATATAGGGGGGGGGGAGGGTGTGGTGTCGATAACATTTTTTTTTGTGCGCCCTTGTAAATAGGACCAAATATTGTTGGTAAAAATAGGTAATTATATAGGTTTTAGTGTGTACCGTAGGTCCTATTTACTAATGGTCCCCCGTAATACGACAACGACGACGACAACAACATACCACTATGTTCCGAAATATAATCAACGTTTGAATTGAATACTAATGTACAAGCGAGTATTATATTTTGGGACAGATTGTTAAGCAGCAGCAGCAGCAGTAGCAACGGCAACAACGCCAACGGACGGCAAAGAGACAACTGCAAAAGATGGGGATGCGTGCGGTATTTGCCACACAGCGGCATCAACAACATCCATACGTATTATATACCAGTATATATTATATATATGGATGTATATTTATTATATATATATGTATAATGTGTGTGCGTATACTGTACAGGACACCTAATAAAAAAACAGGCTAATAAGAACGCCAGGCTGAGATGTAGAGGGAGATAAGAAATTCGGGAATCGTTATCTTAAAATTAGTGTAGAAATCGCCCTCTCTCAAATAAGAAACCCAGCCTACTGGACCAGATTCCCTGTTTCTCATTAGGTGTCCTGTGCTGTATACATATATAAGTGCTTGTTGAGTCCCGACAACAAGCAGCGTAATTTATTGCTGTGTACTTCGTAGTTATGCAAGTACAACGACAGCAAAAAAGGCAGTGCTGGTGTAAGTGCTGGTGTAAGTGCTGCTGCTGCTGTGAGAGTGGGTGGGAGGATGGATGTCAGTGTTGGGCCGTCTCTCCTTCCCGACGAAGAAAACGCATCATACAGCGGTATAGGATATCAAACCAGCCAGGTACCGCCGTTGTGTTACATCTGTACGGTATGTATTTGTACGTTTTACCAGCAGAACACATTATACGAACTACTGGAACGTATATACGGTACGGTATACCAGGCACACGAGTATATACTGCGAGTATATACTGCTGTAGTACTACTGCTGTGATGTCATACAAAAAAGTGTCCACGGCATTGATAGTGCCGGATTGCTTGCTGCTCTCAGCAGTCTGCAAATTTCGTGCTGCCGCCTCGGAACGCAGACCAGCTTTTTAAGTTCCTCCCTGTCTGGTCTGGTCTGGTCTACGTAGTCTGATACTATATTGGTATACTGGTACACTGCTGTTGTATTAATAGTAATATACTGCTGTACTTGTAGTATACTTGGTACTCGGTATGCTGTCCTACTGCGTTATTAGTGACCCACGTGATATGATATCACTAGAGTGGAGTGCATATGATATCAATAGACTGGAGCAGAAACGCCCTGCTCTGGGGCTGCTGAAGAAAGTTACCCGTTGTACCCATGATCTCGCCTGTCCCTAGTGGTACCGGTACTGGTAAAACAAAATGTTCGATGTTGTTCAGGTTGACATCTGTCTACCGAGCCTCGGTGGGGCTTTGGGGCTTTGATAAGTGGGCGCCTGTCTCCACCAGAAACAGTAACAACAACAGCAGTAGAAACCGCAGCAACAACAGCAGTGACAAAACCTCAACCGGCCCGGCGCGCACGACCGCGCCTCGCGAAAAAGCACACACAGGAGGGGGGGGGGGGGGCAGAGATCGTACATACTACAGCTGTATGGAGGGGTCGATCTGCAATCCCCACGTACAGCAGGAGCCGCTACCTAGCTGCTATTTACAACGTCCTCGATGCGGTATTCGTTTCTGCTGCGGTACCGTCGAAAGAGTTGGGAAGTCGGCGACTCTGTTGTACACTACGACCCGCAAGCAGCACCAGCCGGCGACTGCTGTGATACACTACCATGGACAGCATCAGGAACAACAGCAGCCACAGCAGCAGCAGCAGCAGCAGCAGCAGCAGCAGCAGCAGCAGCAGCAGCAGCAGCAGCAGCAGCAGCAGCAGCAGCAGCAGCAGCAGCAGCAACGACAACAACACCAACGACTGCAACAATAACGGCTACGACAATTAATCAAAACAATCATGACGACAACGACGACAACACCAACACCAACACCAACAGCAGGAGCAGTTTCAAGATGCCGGATGTATCATGACCTGCCGAGGCAGCCACTCCTAACAAAATCATAAAATACAAAAACGTAGGACAAGTACGATACGACGGACACCCACTCCTGGGGCGTGTTTTTACTGACTACACGCCGTTGATAATATAACAGCATTATATACTGCTCTGCTTACTGCATTGCAGCGTAGTATCTCTGTGTCGTAATTTTGTGACCACAGAACTGGTATCTCTCTAGGATGAAGAATCGGCACGGACACTGGGTGTGCTGGATGTCGACGGGTAGAAAGGACGGTTTAATGTGAAGAACGCACACACATATAATAATATTGATAGCTTTACTACGGCGGCCTACATCGTTGCCAAGGGAGGGAGACGCTGCTGGATATACTGCCGTACGTTCTACTGCTGCCCTGTACGTATTCGTAGTGACAACGAAAATAAATGAATATCGATCGCTTGAGATCCTTCCACCACCCCCAGAGGCCGTCATCGCAGAGAGCACCATCAAGTACACCAGGTACATGCCAGTACCAGTACCCAGCACCACGTGAGTACGAGGGCGCCAGTATCTCATAGTACACCAGGCATCATATTATAAGTTTACCAGGTACCAGGTACACGTGCGCTTGCCCCACACACTTCGTATCTTACGATATTATGCGGTGTATATGCATCATCTACGACAAGTCTACGACGATGTTCTATGACAAAAAAAATGCCCCAGTACGTGTAACATATACCAGGGCATTAATTAGGTGTTGCGCTGTTGCGCTGGCGCAACATTTGGCCAAAATAACGGTTTTGCGCAACAGTCGCCGCGAGGCTAGTTGCGCGCAGCGCAACACGCGTTTTTGGGCGCGCAACATTTTCGCCGCAGGCGAAAAAAAATGTTGCGCGTTTTTTTTCTCGCCGGAGTCGAGTAAAAATTTGGGGGTCCTTTTTTCTTGATAATTATTAATAGTCGTAATTGGACATCTTTTAGGCTTTTTAGGCGTACATTTGCCCATCGATCGCCCTTTTTTCGCTTTTTTCGCCTCCGGCGGCGGCGGGGGCGGGGGGGCGGGGTCGAGGCTTGCGCGCCTGCGGCGCGCAACACGCGCCTCAGGCGTGTTGCGGTGCGCGCAACACTCCTTGAGTCGCGTGTTGCGCGCACTAATTAATGCCCTGACATATACCTCAGACAGCACTTCAGAGCTCAAGAGAACGTTATCACCATAGAACCGAATACTCCCCAGAATCTCGCCGAAAGTCAGTACGACGTACGTACTCGTAGAGCATGCCAAAACAACGGTTCTGGCCGGTCTTCTGGGTGCGCTTCAAGGACTTTTTCACTACACTCGTACACTAGTTTTGAGTGTAGACGGGCAGTTAGTTAATAACCCTGTTAGAACTGCACTGCTGTCTCGAAATAAGTGTTTCACTCTAATTCCAAGTGATTTTGTCCCCACATCGGTACTGCAGTCCTAAATGGGTTGAGGCGGCATAACCACCGCGGTCTCCTACTTTATGTACGATATCATCATATTCGATGCCCAAAGTGCTACTGGTGCTGTACTGGCACCTCGGGTACTACTACTGCTGGACCACTTGCTGTGTACGTACTGGTACCAGAGTACCAGGTATCACACCAAAGACACTACTGCTTGTAGTACGAGTTAATAGTAGATAGTCGTGGAGTACTTTACTGGCTGTGACGACCTGTGCAACTTGGCAACGTGCAACGCTCAACGCAGCGGCTCTTGTCAACGTCGTCTCCAACGCTTTATCAGCAACTCAACGCTGCCGGCACTACGTACGTACGTACTCGTACTCACTCGTATGTATGAATATGATACTACTCGGTAGATAGTTGAAAACTGGTGGAACGGGTACTGGTACTACTGCCTGTAGCAGTACCAGTATATTTGACACAGACAGGCAGGTAGCAGTAAACTGGCGATTACTGTACGTACTGATTACTGGTCCAGTGAAAGCGAAAGCGGCGGAACTGCACCGCCTGCCCGCACGAGGCACGAGCATATCGTATCATCGTATCATACCCGCGAGGTAAAGATGACGTCCTTGAGTTTGATGTTCATCCAGCTGTCGCAGTTGTCGAGGCGCCCGTTGTAGGTGTCGCCGTTCTTAAGCTCCACCAACATGGGCTGGCCTTGCGCCGTCTTAAGCAGCGAGAGAGGAAGCTGGCAGAGGGGTGGGGTGGGGTAGGGGAGGGGAAAAAAATCGCGAATGGAAAAAAAGAAAGAAAGAAAGAAAGAAAGTGCCGTCATTTGCGTTTCATGTTTCGTAAAAGGTGCACGGGTTGCCCGGTTATCCACACACTATCTATCATGTCCCTCCGGGGGTACGCGAGGAGCCCGATCGTTCAGAAAAAAAAGCAGCGAAAAGTGCTACCTCTATCGTAGCACGCGTCGGTACGTAGGCACAATTCGATGCGAGTCGACAAGCGAAGAAAGGGCTGGATTATTAGTATCGCGATAAATAATGGAAAGCGCGAAACTTGGTGGGCAGGAGGGGGGGTGTACTTCATATTAATGCATGGCCGTAGTCGTGTATACGACTATAGACCCTCGCATCCCAGCAATGCCGGTGGGGGGGGGGGGGGGGGGGCTGCTATACATGTGACCGGGGGATTGTATTAATTGGACATTCGGGGCGTGGTGCACGCTGCACACCACGCGGAAAAAAGAAAGTGCTGAAATAGTATCGCGAGAAACAATCTGGGAGGCGCGAACGGCGTGTTATAGTGGGCAGGGGGGGAGGAGGTCCTGCGATCAGATCCTGCTCTATATACATGTGTGGCATGTGATCCCGGAACTGATTGACGCCTCAAATATGTAACAGGCGGGAGTGAGATAAAAGAAGGGCGAGGACAGCAGTAAGTGGGATGGACAGTAAAATGGAAGAAGAAAAACAAGTGACGGAAAGTCATCGCGACGGGAACATTGTCGCACACGTATTGTACCTATGATATCAAGGTATATACCAGGAATGATACGTAATACATGGTCTTACTTCGTACGTAGTGGGGGGCGGGGAGGGGCACCCGCTTTGTGTGACCACGGATTTGAGTTACGACTCAAATCACATCAGGGTTGGGAGGGAGCGGGAGGGGAAAAAAATCGCGAATGGAAAAAAAGAAAGAAAGAAAGACTGCTGCTGCTGCTGCTGCTGCTGCTGCTGCTGCTGCTGCTGTGCTGCTGCTGCATTCGAAGTCGTGTGTTGTTGGGTTATTGGTTGTCCGCGCGCAAGACGAGGGTGCGATGGGTTGGACCGAGCCAAGGGCACTCCTCGCGCTGGCGGCCCTAAACACCTTCTGTCTGTCGCAGGTAGCAACAGGTAGCTGTTCTATCAAAAGTTGGCGACCATCTACAAGAGTACCTGCACCGCAAATTACTTCGATCATTTGTACCAGGTATAGACTTGTTCGATGCAGGTGAGAGACAAAAGAGAGGGGTTGTTGGGTGAACCGCGACGATCAGAATTCCAGATACCGTGTGCGGCAAATGGGGATGGTTTGCCGCGTCGGCTCGACACCAGGGGAAGGGACTCATTTCATTCAGGCACGGGTGATACATGGAGTACAGAACACATTATCCCCACGGTGCCCTCGGTACCATTCCGCTGCGGCCGCGTACATACAGATGGATCCTTCCCAAGGGTTTATCTCGACAGCAATGCTACCTACCGCTGTGAACGATTTTTGAAAAAAGGCGCACAGCTCTACGAAAGATGAGGTAGTACCAGGCGTATCGGGGGATTCGAAGATAAAAGCTTGGGGATTTCGAGCGCAGATAAAGCTGCAAGGTCAGAAGGGATCGTGCAGCGGATGTCTCACCATGTTTTATGCAGCCCAAGACCCAAGAGCCAGGGTGGTGTGTTCAGGTTCGATCTCAGATGTTTGCTTTGCGCACCGAAACCTCACTCAAACTCACACCGCAGAAGGGTTACATATAGATTGTCAGAGGCGTTATTTGAAAGGGCAGATATGACCTCTCAAGGAGACAAGAGTAGAGTGGTTCAGCCGCAGGAGGTGGCCGCAGGAAGTACTGGCAAGAGCTGGTAGCCACTGACAGCAGCTCATGAGGTCTAATACAGGGAGGAGGCCTCGGGGAGCCTCGAGGTTCAACAAGCCCAAGCAGCCGTGGCTCATCTTCTGCTTCTTTGGGGTGCGTTTCTTGATTTGTTTGTTGTTTTTGTTGGTACTGGCACCGCAAGACCATCGCGATCGCGAGCAGTTGGTCCGACGCCGCTCCGAGCTCTTGAATGTCTCGTACCGCTACTCAACCCATCGTGTCTGCTGACTGTTACGCGGCACGTGAATCAGACCCTGCTCATTGGTAGTGAGTTGGACGGAGAGTGCCGGCAATCGCGACCGCAAACAGCGGCGGAGGGTCCTGTGTACTGTTTATTTTGGTACTGGTCGCGAAAACGTACAGAT
The DNA here is from genome assembly GCA_008828725.1 of Saccharina japonica. NCBI lineage: Eukaryota > Phaeophyceae > Laminariales > Laminariaceae > Saccharina > Saccharina japonica. The sequence continues at coordinate 100,047 of MEHQ01000724.1, forward strand.
TGTTCTGAAACTCAAACTTGTTCGGATTATCTGCGAGAGCTCTACGCGTATATACGGGTCTACAAGCAGTACAAGTACGAAGGCACGAGTCACGAATGTCGACTGCTGAGCTTGAGCCTTGCGCTCTACCTCGACCTGGTATATATGTGCGTCCTCTGTACGGACGAGTATATGTATCTGATATTTTAGGCTGCTATACCTGGTATATATGAGTATGTATGTACTGCTCTCGATGTACTGCGTACGAGATAAAAGTACGTACGTAGAGCTCTCAAGACGCCTGGGATCAAATTTCAAATTTCGAGGGCTTGCCCACGACGGCTTCGTCGGTGAACTGCCGAGGTCAAGCCCAAGCGTCTCCTCGTGCAGTGCACCAAATGCGCGCTTGGTACACGGCGCTGAGGTGCCCGCTCTCAAGTGCAAGGAGCCAAGTTGGCGCCCGGTCGGGATTTCCGTACCCCCAGCCCTCCAGCCCCCAGAACCTCTCGCAGGTTCTGACTTACTGACTGCGTTACAGCAGTAGTACAAGTAATAAGGAACAGGAAAGCTGGCCCAGGCTGGATTTCTTATTTGAGAGAGGGTGCTTTCTACACTAATTTCAAGATAACGACTCTCGACTTTCTTATTTGCCTCTCAGTATCAGCTTGTATTTCTTATTAGCCTGTTTCTTATTACGTAGGTGTCCTGTATTTTTGTTTGTTTGTTTTATCTGTTTTATTATATTTTTACTTATTCCTTTTCGCTTTTTCTCTGCAATGTTAATGTTTTCTCTTTCACGCAGCTGGATTACTAGCAGGGTAGGTCGTGCCTGTCGTATATGGCGTGCATTTTCTGCTCTGCTTTTTACTCCATTGCAGCGTAGCATCTCTGCTTTGTCGTAGTTTTGTGACCACAGAACCTGACAGAACTGATGTATACCTCTCTACAAGTAATAAGGAACAGGAAAGCTGGCCCAGGCTGGATTTCTTATTTGAGAGAGGGTGTTTTCTACACTAATTTCAAGATAACGACTCTCGACTTTCTTATTTTCCTCTCAGTATCAGCTTTCATTTCTTATTAGTCTGTTTCTTATTACGTAGGTGTCCTGTATTTTTTTGTTTGTTTTATCTGTTTTATTATGTTTTTACTTATTCCTTTTCGCTTTTTCTCTGCAATGTTAATGTTTTCTCTTTCACGCAGCTGGATTACTAGCAGGGTAGGTCGTGCCTGTCGTAT